>OY744526.1:60678925-60723925 GCA_963556195.1 Sepiola atlantica
GGATAGATTCCGACCCCAAAATCAGTAATTCTTTCTCCTTTGTCAGAAACATCGCTCATGAAATATAAGGACTAAAGGACAAAATAAGGGAAGCGAGAGTTACGAGGTTGCCGAAAGTGAACCCAAGATCCACTGTCTACTCTCCTAAGACAGTATAAAAGTTATCCTCATCTGTAAATGTGAAATACTTAACCTCTATTTTAATTTATTCAAGACATTTCTATCGTTTAAATCTTTTTTTTTTTAAATTCTGAATAGTGTTCGGTTAGTGAAAAACAAAAAAACAGTATTACTTCTGCTAAGGAATAAAAGTATTGTTGTTCTCACTGTTTATTGTGAAAATATATGATTATTGTATAATGGTTGAAGGAGATGTTAAAGTTTGATTCGTTTTGTTTTTCTTTTAGACGTTCACTGTATATTTTATTTTTATTAATGAGTCACCACTTATCAATGTTAAAAAATACTCAAAAATAAAGGTTAACGAGATGGATAGATTGACATTTGAATGATGATGAATACTATGAGAGGATTGAAGTTCTCCACATACCACCTACTCAAGACAACAGCTGACCCAGAAAACAGCAATTGTTCCTCTTTGTCAGAAACATCACCCATGCACTATGAGGAGTAACGGACAGAATAGCGGAGAGTGAGTGTTATCAGGCTTCCAAAAGTAAATCCAAGGTTTGCTTTCTATTCTACACACATGTTGAATAAAGTTCCATTTAGAAGTGAGTCACCATCTTGGTGTTCTTTCTTCATAGCTCAAAGCTGACTTGGGATGAATGGATGGACACCGACAATGCTAAATATTCACAGAATTAAGTTTTTTCTTTCTGCAAACCATCATTGCTGGCTGGGTGGTTTGTTACATCATAAATCACTATACGAACTTTCCATTAGCATTTACCTTCAGAAAAGCATATGTAAAATCTTTACCTCTTTTACCTCTATTTATTCAGTACATATTTGAAATGTTTAACTGTTATATAATGGTTGTTTCTTCACCAGATAATGTTTGTTTAAATAATGTTTGGTTAGTAAAAAGAAAAATAGAGAAAAGCTTATTACCTCCATCAATAGTTAGAGGTTTATTGTTATCACTTATTTTCACTTGTGAAAATGCATAATCATTGCATAAAGGTTGAATGAGATGTTTAAAATAAAGGTTAACGAGATGGATAGATTGACATTTGAATGATGATGAATACTATGAGAGGATTGAAGTTCTCCACATACCACCTACTCAAGACAACAGCTGACCCAGAAAACGTGTTCCATAATATATTTTGATGTTTTTTTTTAATGTCAATTTTATAACGCTCTATTCTGAATAAAGTTCTGTACTTCAGGTGGTTTGGCCATATACAGTGTCATCTCTTGCACCAACCACATAACACTGCTGGATACCCCAAGCATTAGGGAGCATGGTAGCTCAAGGAAGACCTGGTTTAACTGTGTAAAAAGCAGTTTGAATGCATGCAACATGACTTGATATCAACCCTTTGGATCGGACTGCATAGAGAGTAGGTGTGAGATGTTGCCTGGTGTTGCCCATCTCAGGGGCCGGGACACTCACAGCACTTTAAATACCAAAACCACATGATAATGGTGATAATCATGTTAAAAAAGTCCTCATAATAAATTATTTTCATCAAAAGTACATGATATTTTAAACATTATAAGGTCCGATTTAAAAAAGTAAATACAATGTAGTTCCCTATACCAAATCATAAGATGTTAACTATTTTCTCTATTTCTAAATAACATCAATCGATGCTTTCAAACAAAAGTGATATTTATTTCATATCTTACACTGTAATGCGTTTTGACTCTCCCATGTTCTTCTATCTTCTCTGTATATAAATGTCAGTGTGCGTGCATTATAGAAATCGATATGTTAACAGTTAGAACATTCAAATAAGTGTTAATAAAGGATAACATTTTTAAGGAATCTAAAGACACTATTGAAATTTTCCTTCGATTCCATCTGTGGTCACTAGCAGTAGCGTGGTGGGAGGTCGATGGCTGCAGGGGCCAATCATTGATTTGGCGTCCCCCCCCCCTCCCGGATATGAGCGACGAAGCCACGAAAAAATGCAGCTGGGGGACTGGGGGGCGCTGGAATCCCCCCAGTGGGGTACGGGGCGGAGCCCCGGAAAATTTTGCCATTTTAAGGCCTCCAGATGGCCCCGTTGATGCATTTTTTAGCACTAAAATACATTACTTTATGTTAAAGAATTGCCTTTCTCTCGAGTTTTTGGGGGGCATTATAGAACAAAAATCATCTTTATTTTGGGGGGACAATGCCCCCTTGGAGCCGTGCCTGCCTGATGGTATTAACTTCTTCTCCCCCTCCTCTGTCAGCGGTGGCCACCATGGTTGGGCGCTGTGGAGAAAATTTTGATCTTCAAAATCCCAGATGGCAGGAAAATGGCCTTCCAGACTTCCTTTTTCCCTAAATCTGCTCCAATAAACAGTGCTAAATTCTAGTATTTGATCATTAAACTTGTTTTATGACATGTCGAGAAGAAAGGTCAGCTAGAGGAGAGGTTTGGATCGGAGAGCGAGTCACTCACTGTTGTATTACACTAAACATGCAATCCAATATCAACAGCTTGGCGAAATTAATTATTAATGTTGCAATACAGGATGATTGGTCCCATGCCATTCTCTGAAATGGAACAAAATTGTGTTTATTAAGGTCTTTATTTAAAATTTTCTTGGGTCTCCTACAAAGGGTGCGCCCCCTAAAACCCCATTTTGGCGCCCCCCCAGAAACCTTGGCTGGGGGGGCCTGGCCCCCCCCGCCCCCCCTGCCACCACGCTACTGGTCACTAGGGGCAGTTATCGGTTGAAAATATTTTAGAACGTAAGGAAACGAAATTCATTTATTTTTTTAAATAAATTTTGTTTTCGTTTCATAAAACGAAAATAAAATTTAACAAAGAATATCTCAGTGTAGAATGTATTTACAAAAAGGTTTACACATTTAAATAATTATTTTTTTTGGGGGGGGGGGGTAATTTTAAGATTTAAAATAATTAAAGAAAAAAGGAATTCGTTTCGATTCGTTAAAATCATTTGCCATTTTACAACTGTCTGTAAAACATGCAGCATCTAAAGTAGGTTTTTTTTTTAAAGAATACCACAACACTAACAGTTTTTTTTATTACTTGACCTCATATTACAAATGTTATTTTTAACTTTTCTTTTAAGGCAAAAATTGTAAACATGACGATATTTGCAATTATTTTTCCAAAGAAACCTTCCAACCAGGAATATATCTCCACACTGGAAACGCCGGCTGAATACCGTTACTTGTAAATAATTATGTATATCAAATGTTGCTTTTCATTATTAGGTTGAGTGTTTATTTACTTTTACCCAGCGAGGGCAAAGTTAGACACAGTTTTTTAATGTAGGGAATATTTAGCTCTCCAAAAAAGGGCACTCAGGATTGGCACAACAATTATGTTGATTCTGTGCTTGACTAATAAGATATAATACAAAATATGATTAGAGTAGTAATCGAACAGTCATTCATAACAAAATGCCCAGAGTATGAAAGTTTGTTTTCTTTTAATACTGGTTTTATTAACTTTAAGATGGCAAAACACGAAAATTAGATGAGGTGTTTAATAAAATAAAAACAGATAGTCTTAAGATGTGTTCATTAACTGTTGAAAATGCTATTTTAAACTTAAGTGTATCAGACTGACGAAAATGCTATTTCAAACTTAAGCATAAAAGATTGATGAAAATGTTATTTCTAATATAGAGAAGTATTATAAAGCTATCACAATGAAAAAAAATGGAAATATGTCGGCGTTGAGAAGTAAGACAAAAACAAGCGATTTTTTTTATATATATTTAAAAAATAATTCTGTTTTATAGCAAATTTTACTTGATTAGACAAGACTTCAACACTGTAATACAATGTGTGTGACCGTGTTCCATAATATATTTCGAGGAAGACCTCTTTATCAAATGGTGGGTGTTTCAAATCTCTAAAACACGTTCGGAATGGTAATATTAATATTAATAATAGTAATAATAATAATAATAATAATAATAATAATAATAATAATAATAATAATAATAATAATAATAATAATAATAATAATAATAATAATACCATTCCGCACTTGTTTTAGAGATTTGAAAAGAGAAGAGAGCGATGTCTAGGGCCCATTGGACAATATCATCAAACTTAAGTTCAACAAACTGACGAAAATGCTATTTCAAACTTAAGCATAACAGACTGACGAAAATGTTATTTGAAATATAAGCATAACAGATAGACTGACGGACAGAGCCTCTTATAGAAATGATTGGACATGTCTAAAATAAGATGTGTTGTGTCAATCCGCATGTTTAGTGATGAAAATGCTATGTCAAAGTGAAGTGTGACAGACTAACAGACCTAACAACCAGTAGGCAGATATTCTCATAGAAGTGTGTGGGTGTCTTACAAAAAAGAAAGAATGTACAAATCTTTTCTTTTAAAAGACATATCCAAAATTTACATCATAGTCTCTTAAATATTCTCTTACTATAAACATTTATAAACTACTAATGCTATACTTGAATGGTATAATTGAAGTAGTAATCAGTGGAATCATTAGTTATGAAGTGCAAAAAGCACGAGTTCTTTTGTTTATTTTTTAAAATAATGGCTCTATTTCAAATTTCTTTACAACTTCACACACTTCAAAATGGGAAAAAATTGGAATTAGGAGAAAAAAGCACATCAAAAGTGTATCCGGAGACATATAGTCTTTAAAAAGCAAAGTAGTTTTGTTTGTTTTTTGGTGGGGAAAAAGACTGATGAATGCAATCATACAACAATTCTAAGAATAAATCCAATAAAGTAAAAAAACATAACAAATTCCGGAAAAAGAGAAACAAGATAGAGAATTAATTGGAAAAAGTGATCGTAATGTGTTTTGTAGTAGACAACCAACTTATGAGATGTGACTGAACATTTCGGTGCATGACCCTTTAATATATCAGTGGCTTCCAAACTTTATCTCGGTAATTAATCAGAAATAAGTATCTTTGTTTTGTGGCAGAAAGTAACAATACTGCACCAAGAAAAATTAATAGTGATGTTAATGATTAATTATTTAAGCTATTCCAGCATTCGTTTGTATGATGAGAGAATCGGTTGTGATTTAATAAAAACAATGTTCCTTATAATTGGTCAATATCGGAAAGTGCAGCTGATGTAAAATAAAAATAAACATCAAACCAATGTCTATTCTGTTTCAGAATTTTTTTTAATGAAGATTGATAATTTGTATTATTTGGACTATTCTAACCACTGTTCTCATCAGAATACAATTAAGAATAACTTAAGACTTCTACCCGGTCATGGCTGACTGAACAAGATCAAGTTACTTCCATGGATTAAATAAAGTGTTCCGTTCAAAATTCCATATGGATTTCCGAATTCAACAGAAAGATTCCGGAGGTCGACAAAATGCACCTGAAGAAAGTCAAAGGTTATATCGATTGAAACTTTTTGAGAATAACATCCAAGATGAGAAAAAATAGACATAAATTTATAGCACCAAGAATAATTTGTAAGGCAGTGATAGGTGAAGCAAAGAGAATGTATACAGAGATGACTAGAAAACGCATTTAGTCGAAGAAACTAGGTACTCTCGATTTCTGGAAAATCTTCAATAGTGTGGTGAACAATGGATAATCAGTATTTCCCCCACTATTAAATCACAATGATGTCGTTTGCACGGCAACTAATAAGGCTGAACTACTTGCCCAGCGTTTCGTCTTAAACACCACTTTGGACTCGACAAAGCACCGTCTCCCTAAATTCCCATTGCGGACTGAAGCCACACTTAATGACCTGGTCATCACCTCATCTCACGTCAGGAACATCATAAAATACCCTTGACACCTCCAAAGCATGTGAACCTGATATTATACCAGTAATAATAATAAACAAATGCTCTGCTGAACTGGCCCCTGTCCTCTCCAAACTCTACAACATACGCCTTGCTGAATCTTGCTTCTCTGATATCTGGAAAATTGCTTCAGTTGTACCAGTTTTCAAGAATTCTGGAGATAGAACTGGCCCTCAGAATTATTGCCCCATCAGTCTACTCCTGATCTTCACTAAAATCTTTGAATTCTTAATCAATCTAGCGATAGTCCGGTACCTCGTTAATGCTAAACTTATTTCTGACCATCAGTATGGATTTAGGCAAGCACGGTCTACTGCGGACATCCTAATGGTTATCTCTGAACGCATATACAATACACTGAACGCCTTTGACAAGGTCTGGCATAAAGTACTTCTCATAAAAATTCATTCATATGGTATTACTGGACGAATGTTTAATATAATTAGATCCTTCCTAACCAAAAGAAAGATCCAGGTTGTCCTCGATGGCTGTTTATCCAAACAACATGCCATCAGTGCTAGTGTACTCCAGATTCTTGGAGCTTTATTGTTCCTTATTTTCACAAACACCTCCCTGATGACATTGCGTCTGAGATGGGTATATTTGCTGACGACACCACATATCCGAGGCAATAGTTGAATTCTTAGAAAGTGATTTCCAGTCTGTAGTGGAATGGGGTCATAAATGGATGGTAACATTTAATGTTGCTAAGACAAAGCTCCTTTCCTTCAACAACTACAAGAAACCTCTTCAACCACCGATTGGCATGGCAAATAACACCCTACCTGAGAGTTTAACATTCACACTCATCGGCCTAACATTCACAAGTAACAAATACATTGAAGACATTGCCAAAACTGCTGCAAAGAAGATGGGCTCCCCTTACTGTTCTTGTAAACTTCCCACACCTGACAGTACCATATATCTCAACAAAGCCGGCATCCGCCCATGCATGGAGTATTTTTGTCTTATTTGGGCTGGTGCACCATCCACTCGTCTCTCCCTCTTATACAAGGTTAAAAAAAGAGTCGCTAACTTAATATGGGCCTCACTATCCACCAAGCTCCAGCCCCTGTCCCATCGCCGTAATGTTGCATCCTTGTGCTTGTTTTACAAGTACTTCAATGGATTGTTCTCCAGTGAACGTGCTGCTCTAGTGCCCCCTCAACGTAAATACATTCGAACAACCTGACAATCAGTTAAATCTCATCCATTCACTGTGGAGGTCCCCAGATGCTGGAGAGCCTACTACTCCAATAGCTTCTTTTTTCGTGCGGCCAGTCTTTGGAATTCCCTCCCTATTCCCTTTTTCCCCGACTGTACCGACATGCAGAAATTTAAAACTAATGTGACAAGCATCTCGCTGCACAGCTCCTAATTTAGGATGACCCCCCCCCCTCCCAACTTTCACCCTAATTCCCAGTAGCCCCTTACGTCTACAGTAGCAGCTTGCCTTGTTTGGGGTGAACTATGTTTTTAAAAAAGTACAAATAATCTAATGCCTATTATATTGTTACACAGGATGGTTAACTTAATATTTTGTTTTTAATTTGATGTAGATGTTACTTTACGGCATATCATCCCTTTTCCGGGTTATTTAATGCCGAATCCAGTCATTTTGCTAAAAGATTTTATACTTCAAGTTTTTAATATCTTCACACATTTATTCACGCGGCAAATGTAAGTTTTTTTATATTAATAGTTTGTAGAATTATTTGTTTGGGAGGTGTATATTTTGTAAACATATAGTTTGTAAGCGATATATTCTTTTTAAACCATTGTCTGAACCCTGACAGGTAGAGAGTGGACCTTGGAATAACGGCAACTGAGGAAAAAAAGCTCTCAAGCACCAATGGATGCAATTTTAATCTGAGTTTCCTGGAAATTTTATATACTCTGCAATAGCAGAAGATATGCATATTGTTTACTTAGCTTTCTCAATGTCCTTGAACAATCTTGCTTGGATAGCTTGATAGTTTCATGCATGAAAGAAAAAAACAATGACAGTTTTATCTTGCAATATATTTAACTTGAATATATAAGTATCTATTTTACTTTTGCTTGACCATCCTTACATAAGGAGTCTAAGCGTCCCAGCAACAAGAACCTTACATTATTATATGTACCTTCACTAAACTGAAATACAGCTTCAAATCTTTCCATTCGTCACATGATCAAATAAACCAATAATATATCAACCGTTTTCGAGTTTACTGCTAAATCCATTCAGTTTTTATTCTTCCAATTCTAATATTTATTAATAATGTTTGTTTTAACTAGTTATTCATGATGTAAATGTATGTGTAAACCACCGGATGTAGTTTCATGTCATACAAATTCTATTCTAGTCAGATTTTATTCAACCTATAAATGTGACTCTGTCAGGTACTACCACACGGTTCTGAGTGGCCCTGAGAGTAATGGAAACAAAGGACCGACTCCATACTCTCCAAAGACTCACCACGGGTGCAGTCTTAGGTCATACCCAGGACAGATTCTATTTAACCAATATATGGGACCTTGACAGATACTACTACTCAGGGTCAAGAGGGGCAATAAAAACTAAAAGGTGACAACACTCTCCTCAAAGCTCCCGAATTGGGGCCCTCACCACAGAAAGAAGATGTATCTCCCATATAAAACCGCAGTTGACCTCAAAAGTCATAACATGTCACTCATACAGTCAATGCACTAAACCAAACATATATACACTTAATTTTAGAAGCACAGTACTGCGAGTAACATCTAACATTAATACTGCACTTCTAAATCGACCGAATACACATTTTTAATTCGCATAAACCCTCTGGTAAGTGGGAAAATACAAATCTTCAGTCAGGTTTAATCTTTTCTAACTTGTGACATATATGAAGCTTTCTGTGATTTCTTTAAAGGACTTCACTTAAAACTGCTCGGAAGACCTCTCTGCTTCTTATCAAATGTGTTTTGTTTTAAGTATTTCATGACAATAAACAACAATTTTTGTCACAGATTAAAGAATCTATAAAATAAAAGAAGACAACGGGAAAAGGGACAAAATGTTTGAGGGGAAAACTAACAAAAAAAAAAGAAAAAGAAAAGCAATGAATTGAATGAATTGCTATGGAAAGAAAATGTCATCACAGTTTGACATGACGAAATTTCCTTGATAACGAACTTAAATTTTGGCATATAAACTCTGGCGAAATCAGAATCAAGAAACAACTGAGTAAATGCATTTCATGCATTCTTAGACTGTTGAAGAGTATCTAATAAAATCTCCAAGTGGAAGAATTTCAGAAAATAATAAAAGACAGCTTCAGAATCGCTAATCCTGTTAGAATTTCCACTCAGAATGTGACATGTTCTACGCAGAGACCTTGGCCTATTGAAAACCTAACACATTTCAGCAGAAACAATTTGAACAACGTTAAGTTGTGTTTCGCATTCCCTAAAAAAAAGGGAATGTTTTAGATATGCAGATACGATTTTAAATTCTGCACATCAGTTGATCATGGGAATCTTTTCTCATAGATCACATTTCCAATTTATTGGTGAATTTTTATTAATACTTATATTTAAGGAAATATAAAAATACATTTTTTTTGTAAATAAACATATAATCATTTTTATTCTATTTCTGTTTGTGCCTTTAAATAGGCACACAAACCTTTTTGGAGTTATTTTCGAAAAAGTAGCAGCTAAATTAAGTTGTCTCGCTATTGGTGTGAATATAGAAAAACATGAAGTGTAATTAGCAGAATGTACCTTATGTCTATATATATATATATATATATATATATATACATATACAAATTGATTTATCAGAGATCAGATATATATACACACCTATAATTAGCACACACACACACACATATATATATATTCTATCCTGTATCCCATAATAACTGGATATATATATATATATATATATATATATATATATATATATATATATTTCTAAATAGTAAAATTTGATGTTTATTTGCTTGACTTCTATTTGTGATGTTATGAGAGACGCTGAAGAAGTGAGTTTTTGGAATGATCTGAAATATAATATAAAATAAAATATTGCAAATCGTTTTAGAAACGATCGTACACCAAATATTTGTAGTTTGAAGTCTTTGAACCGATATAAAAAATCTTCTAATTGCATTTACTTCAACCTACTTTATATATATATATATATATATATATATATATATATATATATATATATATATATATATATATAACCTTCAATTTAGATCACATAAAAAATGCTCTATAAGAAAATTATAAAGATCAATTAACAACTTGTAAATATCAGCAGCTCAATGTTTAGTGGAATAGAGCTAAATATATATATGGATAGATTTCGGTAGTTTAAAACATTGTTCAAATAAACTTCCAAATAAAGAACATACACTAAGGTAATCAAGTATACTATTTTGGTGTATGCTCTTTATTTGGAACTTTTTGTATGTTAACTCCAGAACTAATGAACCGATCATTATGAATTTTGGAACAGGCTTAAGGGTTGGTACTTTTAGACAGTTTCTAGAATCAAAATCATTTAATGGATTTTGATTTAAATTGGAATGAGGATTCTAGACATACGGTTTAGTATTATTATATCTTGATTTTAATCTTCGCAAAGGGATATAAAATTGGTGAAAAACTGCTTTCTTTGGTGTATTAATTGTATTATTATAACTGGTAGAATAGCCGTCCTGTCATCTAAACGTCTGTGTGTATGCTTAGGTATATGTGTGTCTGTACATATATGGGAAGAAAAACTACTTCACCGATCTTCATGAAATTAGGAAAGATAGATAGTACACATGAAATTGAAAGTAATGAGCTATGTTTGATTCTCTTTTAGGGGAACAAAGGGGTAAAACTCCACCCCTTTAAAAATGAATGTATGAATGGGGAGATTTAATGAAATTTGAAACAGATTTCCACCATGTAATATGCAATATATATATAGATATATATGTAACTTTGATAATAACTTTTTTTGTTAGCTCCTTAGATCAAGTGGCTTCGTGCCTTGTCGGACGCGATTTCCATAAAAAAAGAAGGGGTAAAATAATATTGCAGAGTCTTTGTTTACACCGGGCAACTTATTTTATTTCATAAGCATATATATTATGAAACACTATTACATAAGGTACTTGGATACTTCCACCTAATCAATGCTATGTATATCCTTAGACCCAACTCTCAAAATTAAGTATCATAAAATGTAAAAAATAATAAAATAGGTAATATGGTGTTATGATCTGGAGACAGAAGGACATACGGCTCTTCATTCAATCCCGGATCTTCCTTCTGGGTTACTATACAAATGATACTAACTAAGGAAGAGAGAGCGTTGGCTGTAAATACTCACTGTCCGAGTTCAAATAAAATTGTATATGGGTAAGAGCAGGTAAACACTGTTCCTTACCGCAACAAATGCCAAATCATAATATCTATTGTAAACGATTCATTTTATAGGATCACTTGAGATCATGTTGTGTTTTCCATAGCTGAGTGGAAAATGTGTGATTCATACCTTGACCAACTCTGTTTATCTCTTGAAAGTTTGTTTGACGATGAAATTATTAGTAAAAAAAATGCAAGATGGCAAAATAAAATTTTATTTCATTATTATTATTATTATTATTATTACTAATATTATTTTTTATTATTATTAATAGTATTATATTATAAATTAAAACAAGATGGTTATGTAGGTTTTTTAAATAATATAAACATGAATTGTGTCTATTTAAAAAATAAAGCAAGATAACTATGTATGCGTTTCAGTGGAGCGAAAAAACATTTTCTTCCTTTCTCTTTCTCTGAAGTAAAGATGTTTACATACCTTTTAAAAATAATATAAGCATCAAGTGTGTCTATTGAAAAAGATATAAAAAGCAAGATGGCTATGTATGTGTTTCTGTTGACCGAGAAAACATTTCTTTCTTTTTTGTGTTAGATGTTCGTGTGTCCTTATTTGTAAGAAACGTAGTGATGGGATTGGCTAAAGAACAAAGATGATTATCCAATACAAATGTGCAGTGTTTATCATTAATTTTCTCTTACTAAAGGATTACCTGGCCGAATATAGTATTGAATCGATAAAATTGATCGAAATTCCATTTTTCATTATGGATTAAACAGATTGAATTTTTTTTATTTCACTGACCAGGCAGAATCAAATATCTATTTCTATTAATCAGATACAATTCTATTTAGGCCTGAAGTCCGATCGATTTTCCTTATAAAAATCCAGTAGTTTTCAGTAGTTTAACACACCAATGTTAATCTAATATTAAAATGAAAGGTGGAATAAAATAAATGACTAGTGAAAGAAAATGCCTCAAGCGAATAGCTCAAGAAAATTAAGATTCAAAAATTTATAGAAACAATTTGAATTTCTTAATTATAATAAATGAAATGCTAATGAGACGTAATTAATCTCATCATTTGTGATCGGCAGTACACTTGTTATATATTAAAAATATCATTATCAAAATTTAAAGTTAATTAAATCTTTGATTATCTTAATTTTTTGTCAAACTTAAGTATTTTGAATTAAATATTTTCGATGCATCGACACATCATGTAAGAGGTTTTCGACTGTCGGTTCGTCATGCTTAAGTGTGAATTAGCATTTTCATTGCTAAAGAAGTTTCTTTTTTTAATTTGAAGTTCAACTCTTTTAGAAGCGTGCAGGCATCTAAGTGACACTGCGCATCTTAAATTAAGTTTGAAAAAACATTTCTGTCGATCTGTCATGCACAATTTTGAAATAGCATTTTTTCATGATGCTCTGTCTGTCTGTCTGTCTGTCCATCCACCATGCTTAAGTTTTAGATAGCATTTTTGTTTGTTTGCCACACTAAAGTTTTAGATGGATTTTTATTGCTAAATCGGTGCATTTAATGGACGCATCTTAGGAATATCTGTTTTTATTTTCATAGAGATGTGTACCAGTCGTGGATAGACCACGGGGAATCTTGCTTATTTCATTGATCTCTCGATAAGCTTTTAGGTTTTCTTTTTCATTATTCATGCACTACAATGAATGATGCACCTGGTTTGATCAAAGCTACAAAAGAAAAGATTCTTGGGTTCTTTTTTCTATCTTCTATTCTATTACAGTGGCATTTCAAAAGACATGGTGATGATTTGCAAAGGGAGATTATTATGATACACAAACTGTAGTCTTCTGGTATGAAGAAGAAATCAAGTTTATTTCATCATATGTAAATGAGGCAAATTACCCTACACCACACTAAACACAGACACAGAGTTAACTCTTAACGTCCCATACTACAAGAAACCACATTGAGCAAAAGTTATATTAGTATTCCCATATTGCATGACACCGCATAAAAGGATTAACCTTTTGTATTATTTCGATTATTCAGACTATTATTCTCATCTTGGTTATTATATTCACAACGTTTCGGCCGATTTAACATCCGACCTTCAGCAGGTTTGTCTTTTTGAACTTCAGAACCTAATCGTGAGGCTGTATGTTAAACTCGGGAAACTGTACTATATTTAGATGAGGAGAGAGTTTGAATGTCTATGAAAGACACTATCCTCGAATATCTTCAGTTTTTCTATAGAGGCGTTTGTCAAGACGCCCTGACATGAGGATACTTCGCCCTACAAGTAAACGCTGACCAATATCAAAATAACATAGTATTCAAAGCCCAAATAAGCATGACCACAGCTCATATGAGGAATGGTGCACCTTCTTCTACTGATGTTACCTCAAGTAACACCACTAAGCTGGATACTCCATCTGACAAGATGAATTCCTGAAATACGGCAAGACCAAGAAAAGACCACAAGAGAGATAAACTATAATATAGTTAAGTAGTCAGTTGGGGAGAGGAAAATTAATTAATGTTATTCATTACTTTACAAGCTCAAGGTTTTAGAGCCTTAAATGAACACTCGGATATCTATGTATCTCATAAAAAAATCAAGTGTTAGCCCCAGGGAGGGGACCCTTGATTTCTGGGAGCTATATCAGCTAAAATCAATAAAAAACAAGAGAAAAAAAATTGTAACTGGAACTTTTTGAACAGCATCACAAAAGACATTCGTCATAGAATAATTATTTCAATATTTATTTATATGACCATGTCGGTAATTGAATATATCAATAATATTATGTACTATCAAATAAATAATATTATTTATTATTAAAATCTATGATTTGCTTGCTAATCTTTAATATCGATTTGGGTTTAAAAAAAATTATTTCTATATAATCAAGAACCATCAATGCAAACCACTATTTTCAATGAAAATGTTAACATCGTAGTAAAGAACAGTGTCTTTCCAGTCATATTGTCAAGTTTCATAACAATCTGTTCTAAAGTAAAGGCATTATAAACAGTTAAATGAAAAACCAACGTTTTTAGACATTGTTTGGTAATTTCTTACAAGACTGTGGCCATGAACTGTAAAACATTTTCAACAGGATATTAAAAGTTAAGAAGGTGGAATAGAACTCATGATAGATACCCACCAAAACAAAATCTTGTCAACCATGGAAATGAATAAATCTTATTAAGGGATATCATTTTTACAAGCAGTAACTTCAATATGGATTTCATAAAATAAAATATTACATATTGTTATGGTGATCTACCCTATTGCGTCACTACATGGACTCTTCCCGACACTATGAATAGTGGTAACAGAGAGACTCACTATGATGAATCTAGAAGAAGTCTCTGTCAACCCATTACTTCTGTACTTTCTGTAAATACTTACTCTTGTAAACTACCTCTTTGTTGTCTTATTTATTTTCGGCCCTACAACACATATTGTTCCTGATATTATTCTTTTTGTTGTTAAAATTATTTTGAAATTTTGTTTTGTTTGTATTTGATACAATAGCAAGGAGCAAAGTGCATTATCTGTTCTGATACTACACTGAATCTTTTTTCCTAGCTCAGTGAAGGAAGAATCCTTCTAGATTGGGGCCAAATTATTTTTGTCCCATTCCAGGGTGCTCCTTTTTGAGGAACTGGATTTTCCCTACATTAAAAACCGATCATGTGTCTAACTCTGCCTTCGTGGGGAGGCAAACAAATAAGGACATATTGGGAGTTATTTAATGCTAAAGCACAATACCTATTTTCAACGATTCATTATATACATGCAATTGAACACAAGTTGCTACTTAACGCATAGATGGGAGTAAATTACGGGATTATACCTTTTCTCAGAGTACTTGAGCATAACTGACCACAATAAACCCGAATGAATTTGAACTTGCATCGCTGATTCCACAATCTGCAACGGTATCCATTAGACCAATAATGCTCGCCTGTTATGACTATGTGCAGAATTATATCTTTCTTGGAAAAAAAACAATTATTCTAAGTTGATTCTTTTACAAGGTTCTAGTGTTAATCCCTAGAGTTTCACACTGCCAGCAAGATCAGATCTTCGTTTCTTGAAAATATTGACTTTTTAAGTGCATAAAAGAATCAGTAGTCAATAATTTTATCTCTTTATGCAATCATTGAACATAGAAAGCAGAATGCGTTTATTTGTCTATTTTTACGGCATGTCAATCGGCTTTGGAGTTATTTAATGCAGACAAATAATACGTATAGGAAACAATTCGTTGTAAACGATTACTAGATGCCAAATTATTATTTTAGCAGAGAATGGCATGTTCACGTCTTTCCCAAATGGTATTGCAACATAAATGAATATGAATCAAATTGTAATAGATAATAATTGTAATTAAATTAGATGTGATTTGGTAGAAACATATGCGTTTTTTAATAGTGTTGTAAATTTAGAGATTGTAGCCGATTCTGTGTATGATTGAGGATTTATTTTATATATATCTAGAGAAAGAGAGAGAGGAGAAGAGATAGAGAGAATATGATAAACTTTTGTCTCATTAAAAGAGTTAATACCAACTATTATAGTTCTTTTGGCATCATTTATGGGAATGTTTCATAATTTTAAAACTCGAACACGAATTTGACCTCAATGCCATGGAACAGAATTTTTGTCATACCAAAATTGTTTGTTTTTTATTAGAAATGAATATTTGAAGGCATATAAAAACAAAGAATTCCTTCAAAACATGTAAAAGCGTATTTGTTAAGTTTTATATATAAATAGTGGGGCTACCCGGCGTTGCTCGGGGTCATAAAAACATATAATTGAAGAAAAATCGCGTGTGTAACATTTTTATATGCAAACTTCTATTTCTATCCCTCTCCCTATAGCCATCTCTTTATCTTTCTACCTTTCTCTTCCCTGGTCGCCCTATTTCACCGCTACTTTCTAATTTTGCCTTTTACGAAAGCTGTTTCTTCCCCAACATTCCTCCTATGTTGCCCATATATGACATATTTCTATAAAAAATACCACCTCTGTCTGCGCCTTCTATATAGGTACTTATCTCCGCCCCGGTGTTCATACTATATACGTATCTATCGCCACCCCGGTGCACATACTATATACGTACCTATCGCCGCCCCAGTGCACATACTATATACGTACCTATCGCCACCCTGGTGCAGATACTATATAAGTACCTATCGCCGCCTGGGTACAGATACTATATAAGTACCTATCGCTGCCCCCTTCAAATGTTAAATACGTACCTATCGCCGCCCCGGTGCAATTGCTAAATACGTACCTATCACCGCCCCGGTGCGAATGCTAAATACGTATCTATTGCCGCCCCGGTGTGCATACTACATAAGTACTTATAGCTGCCCCAGTGCAAATACTAAATATGTACATATCGCCGCCCCGGTGCGAATGCTAAATACATACCTATTGCCGGCCAGGTGTGAATGCTACATACGTACATATCGCCGCCCCGATGCGAATGCTAAATACGTACCTATCGCCGCCCCGGTGCGTATGCTAAATACATACCTATCGTCGGCCTGGTGCGCATGCTATATATGTACTGATTGCCGCCCCGGAGCGCATGCTAAATATATACCTATCACCGCCCTGATGCGCATTCTATATATGTACTTATTGCCGCCCCTGTGCACATGCTATATACGTACCTATCGCCACCCCTATGCACTACTATACATGTACCTATTGCAACTCCGGTGCACATACTATATATATATACCTATCGCCTCCTTGGTGCGTATATTATATATATACCTATCGCCGCCCCTGTATGCATACTATGTACTTACCTATCTCTGCAAGGGTGCACATACAATATATGTACCTATCTCCAGCCCAGTTGGCATACCTAAGAATTAATGTTAATGCGCAAAAAAAAACAAATAGTGTTTGCTCATGTTTTTTCACTATCTTAAAAAAATAACTCATATTAATGCGCCCTTGTCGTATGAAAGAACAAAAATCAAGTTCATTCATGTAGTGTCACTATCATAAAAAAGAACTCATATTAATGAGCTCTGTTTAAGTTCAAGAAAAAAAAAATTCCTCGACCCCCCCAAAAAAGTTTTACCCTTCAGTCCCACCCCCCAAAATAGATTTTACTCTACCCTAACTCTAAGAAATATTTGATTATATGTGCTATATATATATATATATATATATATATATACATACACACACACGTACTAGGCGTTACCCGGGTGCTGGTTGTAGACAGAATGATATATCATTTTAGTAAACAAATTCAAGCTTTGATATTTCAGGCCTTGGTGTGGACTTTTTATGGCCCTCATAAATGGCTGGTCTAGTGGCTCTGTTTGGCCTCACTAAGAACAGCATCCAGAGAAAGCTAACTCTAGTCTTCAGATACCTAGGTTTTAGATTTGATACAACCCCAAACTGCAATAAAGTAAATTTTTTTAATAGTTAAATGAAACTAAAAAGATAATGTGTGTATATATATATATATATATATATGTGTGTATATATATATATATATATATATATATATATATATGTGTATATATATGTATAAAGTGGACTTGATTTTTCCCCTTCCAAATCAGTTAAAGTAGGCAAGAAAACTGATGCATGAAACGCTTCGAAAATCATCACTTCATACGCCCATTTACCTAGACCGTGTTCGTAGCAACTTAAACATATTTTAAAAATCTAATTTTAATTTCTATTATTTATCCCCAACAAATAACTGTCCCAACTCGGTAATCCCAAAAGAGGATAACACATTAAATTCTTGCTAACATTTTATACCTATGACTCTCCTCAAACACCGCTTAAAAATATTTCACATGGAAATACAATCCTGTTACACTGCTTTAGACTTCGCAAAACAGCCAATCAGCGATCAGCTTACTTAGGCATAAAACACATCTCATACCGACCGTGTCACAAATAAACAGACCACGTGTTGAATTACACAATAACTGATATCTTTACCAGATTTAGTAAGTACATTTAGACATTTTATACAATTATAATTTTATCGGAACATAGTACTAATCATGGTCATATTTAACTTATTTTTAGTGACACCTATTAAACCAATCTAGGTATCTTCCAGCGCGTGTGACGACCTACAGTAGACAAACCATCTGATATATCTTCATTTGTCAAAATTACACATGCATTTCTTTACATAACTTACCATTCGCTTTCATTAGAGAATTAATATTTACATTTAAACTAGAAAAACAAAAATTAAAACACATTAAATCGCATGGCTCCGTTCTTTTAACTAAACACACATTTGTACAATTACACATTTTTTTTATTTGTAATTTTATCTTAACATTACTTTGCATCTTAAACGAAATATTACTTTCCTTCCTCCTACTTCCCTTTTAATCATTACGGGGAGAGAGGTGGAGGAAGAGGCGTGTCGCTGTCTGCTGGTAAGTTAAACTTTTTAAAAATTTACTTTGTGTCTTAAACGAACTATATATTTTAACTGATTAGGGGTTTTTTCTACAGTTTGTATTTTTGTTGTAGAAAATAACTGTAGTCTAATACGTTGTATTTACTCATAAAAACTTATTGCACATTCGTGATAGATTTAATTAATTAGCATCGAATGTTATTGTTTTTAAATCATCGAAATTTATTTTCTAAACATTACTGCCATGGAGTATTTATTCATTTTAATAGTCAAGTAGTATATTACACACACATTACGAAAGAATACACATCATGTTTACCAAATTGCAAACATAGAAGAACAGTATGATTTCTTTTTTCTGGGGGTGGGGGTCACCAGAAAGGTAAATTACTTAGATTTAGAATAATAAAAAAAGCATGTATGGTTAAACAAAAATATGATATTAAATCCGAGTGGCAAGAAAATACACACCTAATAAAACTACCAAAAAATTGTTCACCCTCCACTAATTACCACCACGCTAAAAACATGCGATTCTGCTTTTTAGGCGATTACATGTAAAAACGGAAATAACGAATTCTCACTTTTGAGGGCATTTAATCACATTTTTACCACTAACACTGAATCCGAGTGACAAGGTCACGAAAATACACATACTCGCCTTAAAAACTAGACCCCCAACAAAAAACGCATCGGATTTAGTTTCTATATCAAAAAGGATTATTTTTAAAAACTCATCTGTGACTAAAGTAGTACTCATTGAGCACATTCATTTGCTAAATTAACAATCAACCTGTTATATTTTCCCCGGGCAGTGCCGGCAAACCGGGTCCTGCTAATATATATATATATATATATATATATATATATATATATATATAACTCTTTAATAAAGAAAACCACATACTGAAATACATCTAGCAACTTATACTGCATAATAAAACAGATTCTAAAAATGATGAACACTAGGATCAGTAAACTTTCCTCTAGTGAAGAAATCTGCCATTCTAATAAAGTGTTATATGAAGAGAAATTTTTAACAAATACCTATTAGAAAAGCTTACTTATACAAAAGATAATAAATATAGTAAGCCAAAAACTAGAATAAAATTTAAATAATCTGGTACACCCCACCCACCCTATCCCACATCAACATAGCGAGTCTTCTTAAAACTAATAGATACACATCAAACATGTATATATTTATACTTTATTTTAAAAGTATTAATATATGTTCGAAAAAAGGTCATCCTCTACAAAAACAAAATCACAAGAATAGATCCATTGTCAAATAACCCAGTAAAATTTGTGATACATACGTTTCCCAGCAGTGGTAGTGCTGCAGCAGATCCGATATGTGTTGTGTTATGTCATCGGCAAAGTAGTAATTTTATAAAATAGATTTGAGAACAAAGTTAACTTGCTTTTTTATAATGATAATAATGTTCCAGAATAAAAATTACTAAAAGCACGGTCTGATTTATTCACAGATGTCTGTATTTACTTCGCCTTGAATATCAAAGTTATCATTGATTTATGAGAGTCAAAAAAGGATTAAGAAGAAAATATTTATATTCATGAACAAGACAGAAGAAGAAAATGAAAGAATAATAAGACCTCCATCATAAGACATGCTAATATATATATATATATATATATATATATATATATATATATATATATATATATATACTTTATAGTTGCATTTTAATGACCATTGGCAGGATAAGATGACTTGCCCATGTCGAGCATAGCTCCAGCTGGATCTCCTGGGTCAAAAACATGTCCATCGTATCAAGTCAACAGGCTGGAAGACCAAAGCCTTTTTGGGATGAGCTGTGCAGGCCTGGGAATTAAAAACTTAGATCTTCGCGACTGCCGAGGCTGGAATGGAAGCCTTCGATCAAGACTGACAGGCAGATAAAAAAGTAATCAAAGGCCTGTTCAAAAATAAATCGGATGAAGAAGAAGAATAGGAAAAATTAATCCAAAACCATAATTTTCATTTATTCTTACAATTTCTTTATTTTCATATTTCGCTGAATACTTGTATTTCTTCTTCGTCTCACAAACAAACATTTACTTTTTCCAAATTTAATACATTTTCTATATCTTAAGTGCGCTTTTCAGCAAAGTCAAGAGAAATATATAGTCTCTAGATAACATTGCTGATCATCAGAGCAGCAGTTCATTTAATGGTAACAGGAAAACATATTCTTCCAAAGACAGAAGAAAGGAAGATTAGAAAACTATTAAAAGGTGTTATTTAAAGGTATTACATTTGGAAAAATTAAATTAAAAAAATTTGGTTTGTGAGACGAAGAAGAAATACAGGTATTCACCGGAATATGAAAATAAAGAAATTGTATAAATAAATGTAAATTATGGTTTTGAATTGATTTTTCCTATGGTCATTGGAATGCAACTATAAAGTATATATGCTCTGAAGCTTGTAATACAACTTCATTGCTTTTGTAATTTGAAACATTTGCAGATATTATAAGAAGTATATACTTAAATATATATTTTTTTTATAAGAACTAACAAATATATGTATATATATATATATAAAGTTAGGTATGTTTATATACTTGCATGTATAAATTTCCCTCCTAAACTATTTAACTCATCATTATGACTTTTGGAACACAGCTGATAAGTGTAAGGAATCAAAATGTTGGCTATATTTAGTTTTATGCAAAGGGGGTAAAAAGGGGATGGAATTCATTCGTGAAAATTCAGATAACTTCGATATTTGTGAAATTTTAATACTAAGTATTAGACATCAATTACATTCCCTAAATTTCAGTTTCTTTGTAGTACTTAAAGGATTTTTAGGGGACAAAATATGGGCACAACCTCTTATTTTAAAATTCAAATATATCAGATTTGCATTGAATTTAATCCATAGTCATTATCCCCCAATTAAGTAAAATTCCCCGAATTTCAATTTCTTTTTAAGACCCGCTTAAACTTAAGCCTTGAATTTTAGACATTTTCTAGAATCAAAATCATATAATGGATTTTCATCAAAACTAGAATAAGGATTTTAGACATGAGATTTCGTATCATTTTATCTTGATTTTAAGTTTTGTAATTGGACATAAAAGTGGTGCAAAACTGTTCTGTTTGGGAAATGAATTTTACCCATCCTTGAACGGGTATTCTTCTAGTATATATATATATATATATATATATATATATATATATATATATATATAATAATGGTAATAATCCAGGTAAAAAATATCCACAGGGTGGTAATCCAGAGAATTTTAACCGGGTTTATAAAAAGTGCTCAATATCAAAATAGAGCTTTATATATGATAATTTTATTTACACAGACATGTACAAAATCTGCGACACTGGCATGTCGATGTTATCGATCAACAGTTACTATAAACTGAGATCTCATCAGGCAGAGTTAGAATCCGATCTTAACCTCAGATCATATTTGGAGAGAATTTGGTTAAGATCGGATTTTAACTCTGCCTGATGAGATCTCAGTTTATAGTAACTGTTGATCGATAACATCGACATGCCAGTGTCGCAGATTTTGCACATGTCTGTGTAAATGAAATTATCATATATATATATATATATATATATATATATATGTATCGACCTTTCTAGTAGGGAAAATAAGTGTTTCTACTTAGCATAAAACAATATCCTACAATAAAGAATAGAGTTCTCTGAGTTACCAGTTTCATTGAAATGCAAACAAAGAAAAGATGTAACCGTTATAATTTCTCATACATTCAATGGAAGATGCTGTGGCACAGAGTTAAAATTCCTGACACTGTGGATCAAGTTGGGAGTGATTAGGTATACTTCAAATAATCATTTCAATATAAGTCAAATACATGTTCTCACCTGTAAATCTTATATCTTCATTAAATATCGAAATATAAGAACTTAATTACATAAAGAACAAAAAAGGATTTTTTATTGTTTATATGAATTATATATATTTATATGTGTTGTTCATAAGAATTTGTTTAACATCATTTTGAAGGTGTGATATGAAATTTTAATTGTCTTTAAAAAGCACTTTTATCTGTTCATTCAGTCCTTGGAAGAATACTAAGTGCATGAATTGGTGAGGTTGATATTCCTGACACTGTTGATCAAGTTGGGAGTGATTTGGTATACTTCAAATAATCATTTCAATATAAGTCAAATACATTTTCTTACCTGTAAATCTTATATCTTCATTAAATAATCAACCCTATATCGTCACTACATGGACTCTTCCTGACACTATGAATAATGGCAACACAGAGAGAGAGAGAGAGAGAGAGAGAGAAAGAGAGAGAGAGAAAGAGAGAGATAGATAGTCGCTACAATCAATTCAGAAGCAGTCACTCCTTAGTTACCATTGCCCTCAACTGTCAGGATTCCACTTATGGGTTAAATAGAATCTCTTCTGATTATAATATAAAAGTGCATCCAAAAATATACACACACATCATGAATAACTATGTAAGACAAACACTGTGATAAATATTTCAAGATATTAGGAACTAGAAGTATGAAGACATTTATCGGAATAGTTCGGTTTGGCATTAAATACCTGTTGTGGACTTAAAGGGCCGAAAAGAAAATAAGGCAACAAGGAGGTAATTAACAAGATCATGTATTTACAGAAAGTACTGAAGTAATGTGTTGCCAGAGACTGCTTCTGAATTGGTAAGAGCGACTCTCTCTCTCTCTCTCTTTCTTTTACCACTATTCATAGTGTCGGAAAGAGTCCATCTAGTGACACAATAGGGTAGACCACTATAATAATAAACCTTAAATATTTTATTAATCTTGGAGTTTTTTTAAGTTTTCCTTTTTTTTACAGATAGCGTTTTTATCAAAAGATTAGGGTGGAAAGGCACTAATTATACACTACGTGGCTTTAATAAATTACATTAATTTTCTCAATGAAGATAAACACTACTATACGTATCGAGTTCAGTATTTTTATTTATTGGATCTTTCATTCAATGTGTTAACTGAATGCATTAATTTCATGGCCTTGTTTGTTTTAATATTTGAAAAACATATTTATCAACCTTAAGTCACAAATAAAAAAATGTATATATGTTTTAAAATTTTTGTTCAGAAAATAGAAAAAAATCTTTTAGTTCCGTTTTGTTTATACCACAATATTGCTTGACACTGCTGATAAGAAGAATACTTAAAGAGAAACAACACCAAAATATGATTGGGTAAGTTTTTTTTCAAGTGTACATTCCTCCTTAGGGTAGAAAATGGCTGCACACTTCTTTTGAAACTGAAAACGTTGCATACACAAGCTGAACAACATAGCTAAGGAGATTCTTAAAAAGTAAAAAATGTGCTAACATCCTTCAAGGTGTAATGACACGTGAAAAAATCCTCCTGAAGGAGAGTTGATAAGTATTTCATATCCTTTAAGGATTGTTATGGGGGAAGAACTTTGGAAAATGATTACATTGGCATTAAAGTTCTATAAAGATATAAAGTAGTAAAAAAACTGGGGTGAAAATCATCTTGAACGATAGAATAACTTAAGTTTGCTTTATATAACTTTCCTTCATTTTGTACTTATTCTTTGCTTTTCTGTTATACACGGCCTTGTTTAATTCAATAGTCAATAGAAAGTTATTTATTAAATTTATTACTAGATTCATATGAGTCAGCATGATAGAACGTTGTTGGCCGGCTTGATTCTTTTTTTGACATCTTTGCAGGAAGGACCACAGTGAGGTTGCCAACATCCTTAAGTGAAAATTGAGACTATGGAACCAACTGGGTTCGAACTTGGCATATCCAGGTCGTCAGTCCATATCGTTATTCATTCAACCACCGTCACTTCCCATGTGGTCCCTCCTGCAAGAATGCTAACAGGATGAAATCGGTCAACAAATTTGTACCATGCTGACTAATACATATCTAGTAATAAATTTGGTAAATAACTTTCTATTGAATAGAGATATGGAGGTGACAGTGGTTAAATGGATAATGATACTGACCGACTTGCTGGGGTTTTATTTACTCCTCCCCAGGAGTTAGGCACAAGGCCAGTTTTATCCCACTCCCACAAGTAAGATGTGACCCAAGATCGGGTCGAGAAAGTGGGGTTTGAAAAGCCAGCGCTCGAGAGGTGAGCACTCTGGCCATTCAAAAATTGCCTGGGCAGCCCCGTCGACACTCCCCGGCAGGGGCGCCTCAGACAGTAAGCAATAAACCTACTCCTCCCCAAAGAGGGGAGGCAAAGCCTGGGAGGGCGGACCTCCCAGAACTGCACAGGACCGACTTGCTGGGGTGCCAAGTTTGAATCCAGTCAATTCCATAGTACCACTTTCGCTTACAGATGTTGGCAACCTTTGTGTGGTCCCTTCTGAAAGAATGCCAACAACAGAATCAAGCTGGTCAACAAAGTTGGGCCACATTGATTCATACAAATCTACTTTACTTTATTACTAGATAGTAACAAAAGGATATACTGGCCCAAATTATATCTTTCATTACAGTATCTTATTATACATAATAAAGCTGAGTTAATCAACGTTTGTTTCCCTAAAGCTATTTTCCTATATATTTTAATCACACAAAATACGTGCTAAAATATTTCTCAGTTTTGGAATCGTGTTATGTCTGAAAAAAACTTATATTTTAATTGTTCTAATTACCAACAATTTGAAATTAACACACCAAGTGAAACATCTCTTACTAAGTTTCTATCTACAACTCTCATCATCTCTCACTGTATGTTATTTGACCACTCTGTCCAGATCTGATTTTAGATGGTATCTATCACTCTCGCTTCCGTCTCTCTCTCTCTCTGCTTTTTAACAGTCGAAGGTAAAGAAAAGAAAGAATAAAAAGATTAGAATAGTCCATGATAAACAAAAGGGAATATCACCATAAGTACTAATACTATTTAAACTGTAGCTATAGAGAGAGAGGGAGAGAAATAGCGAACAGAACAGGGATACTTGAGGATTTTGTCTTTATTTTTTATATTTTACTAGCTTTGCAAATTCACTTTTTCTTGATTCAAACAATCTAACCCAAACTAAATGGGTGACCCAACGGGTTACATTTATTCTAATTATTGAAGAATAGAGCATTACATCGTTTGGGATGTATAGATCTTAAATCCTACACACAGTTTCCATGCAAAAAAAAGCCTGAGATCTATACTAAAATGTACCTGTCTGTGCATATGTATAATAACTACATTAGACTATTAGATCTAAGATGATGACATTTTGTTGAAATAATCCTCTACCCATGTAAACTATCATAAAAGGATCATATTTATATTTTTTCTTATAAAGGGGTCCCCAAGTGAATATGAAACCCCATTAACAATGTTTTTACCTCTGATATCAATGTGATTTTAACCAGAGGTAAAGTGCATAAAAATATGTCAATTCTCAATAGTATAGCAGATTTTGAACATTTAAACAAAAAAACAAAAAAAACGAAAAAAAAAATCATCTATTACTAATCGAGATTTCGTATCTGTCTGAAACCAAAACTATACTATTACTTCCATTGTACTATTTATAATGCTCAATTCAGTTTATATAATATTTCATACTAATGTACTATCTTTCAGTACTTCAATTCAGGGGGAGTTGTGTAGTGTCTGTTCTATTGTCATTATACCATCCTCTCAGGCATACCACCTTCATTTTTGGGGGTAAGATTGTGTAGTGTCTGTACTGTTGCCTTTAAGACCATCCTCCCAGGCATTATCTTCGCCTTTGGGGGTATATAGTATCTGTTCGGTTGTCATAAGACCATCTTCCCAGGCATGTCCTTCTCCTTGGGGTAGTAGTGTAGTATATGTTCGTTTATTATGATACCATCCTCCCAGGCATTACCACTTTAATTTTTGGGAGAGGGGGGCGGGGGTAGTGCAATATCTGTTCTGTGGTCATATCATCCTCCCAGGGATTACCTTCTCATTTTTGGGGAGAATGGTGTAGTGATGAAGTAGCATAAATATGCAACCCCTAGTCATATATTTTTGCTAGTAGTAATAGAATAATTCTATAGTAAAAATTAGTAATACTACACATCTACACAAAACTAGCTTTAAGTCTCCAAAAAATCTATACTAGAATTGTCCACATACACATATGGCCTAATGGTTAGTAATATTGATTAACAATCAGTTCTAAGTGATAGTCTTCTTGAGGTTGAAGGTTCAATCCTTACTACAAGCGATGATAACTGTAGATTAAATAAAAAGGGTTCAGTTTGAAATTCTGTACATGTTTTTGAGTTTAACATAAAGATTCCCAAGTTCGAAAAGATGCACCTGAAGAAGGTTGGAGGTTAGATCGGCTGAAACGTTGTAATATATAATAACAACTAAGATGAGAATAGTAGTCCGAATAATCTAATAATACTTCTAATGAAAAATGTTCTAAGCCCATAAGTTCTGTGGTGTATGCTCTGTATTTAAAGAGTTTTCACTAATTATGTTTTTGATTTATCTTAAGTAGTCTGAGGCCCAATTATTTTTCACTTTATAAAGGGTTATGACTATATAATGTTGAAATACCGGTTTTCATAGATCACCGAAATTAAGCAACTAGTCTTGTCAGTACTTAGATCAGGCATGGGAAACATTCTCAAGAAGTAAGCCATAGAAGACATGGCTCAACACTTGACGGTTCATACTAGTAAATAAAGTTATGGTCTATTTTACGTTTAAGGTAACACAACCATTTTTGCTTCAGAATAACATATACGCAAGCATCTCCCTTTAGAAATAGGCAAAAATTGACTTGATTTTCTCTATTTATATTTTGGATCTGTATTTGGATTATTCAGACTACTGTTCTCATCTTGGATGTTATTCGCAAAACGCTTTGGCTGATGTAACCTTCAACCTTCTTCAGATATATCTTGTCGAACTCAGGAATCTGTATGGAGTTTCGAATGGAACCCTTTATTTAATCCATGGAAGTAGACTGCTCTCGTTCCATCAGTCATGACCGAGTAGAATTCTTCAGTAATTCTTAATTATATTTTTAATATCGCTTGTACTGAAGATTAAACCATCACCCTCCAGAAGATTGTCACTTAGAACTGATTTTTTTCTCTTCAATAAAAAGATGTATTTTATATATAAATTAAATCTTGCAATAATATTATAACTGATATCAATGCTGTTGCTGTCATGAGACATCTAAATAAATAAATGCAAAAGTTTTTAAAAAATCTATTACTCTTATATTACCATCAAAACGGGTTTCTGTTATTCAAATCAATAATACAACATTTTATTTACCTCCCCAGGAGGTTAGGCACAAGGCCAGTTGTATCTTACTCCCACAAGGTAAGATGTGACCCAAGGTCGGGTAGGGAAAGTGGGACTTGAAAAGCCAGCGCCCGAGAAGGTGAGCACTCTGGCCATTAAAAATTGCCTGGGCAGCCCCATCGGCATTCCCCGGTAGGGGCGCCTCAAGCAGTAAGCAATAAACTTACTCCTCCCCAAAGAGGGGAGGCAAAGCCTGGGAGGGTGAACCTCCTAGAACTGCACAGGACAGACCCATAGATCGGAGTAAATCAAGCCCCGAAGGCCAAGACGATACCAGTTTAAGGCGTGTATCAATGATACAACATAGTATTTTAAAATACTCTATATATAGTACCGACGAACAATCAAAACATAATCTTTGAAATTCCTAATTTACATAACTATTTTTTAAACTGTTTGTAAAAAAATAATGTTTGGTGTTATACATTCGTAATTTTATTGTTCTATTTCGTATCTCTATATGCAATAGTTTCGTCGATATTAACAGTAATAAATTAAAATGATTTAATTAAAAAAATGGATAGCTTACTAAAAATCTTTCTTAAATGAAGCTAACATCGCTTGCTAGAATTCTTATTGACAAGCAAAAGTGAGAAGAGAAAAGCGAAGGGAGTAGGTAGCTGGCTGATTGGTTGTCTTACTCGCTGTGTGTGTCTCTCTCTCTCTCCCATCCCCTCACTTCCTGTCTCGTTAACGACGCCGTATTTCTCTCAGACGAATTGATTTCTTCTTTCTTTTGATTTCATTAGGGTCTTATTTAAAAGATAAACAAAATGTGTAGCAAACTAAACCAAGATGTTAATGTTTATTTATACAAATGAATGCAGAAGTTTTAGTCTTGCGTTTGCAAGAAACTTATGAATGAAATGTTTATTATTTAAAATGTTGGTTTCAAGTATTTCAAGTAGTGAACTTTGCAAAGCGATAGCGAGCTGGCAAAACCAGCTAATTACAGATAAAATTAAAAGCAAAACAACTACTTGAAGAATCGATGCATTCAACATGAATATAAGCTGTGCATTGAAGACTCAATAATTTGTGCATTGAAGAGTATGTGAGCAAACAAGTGAGAACAAATTGAGACAAACCAGATTTTGATCAACATTATTTTCCTCGTGAAATTAGGTGCTCTATTTGCAAAGCGCCAAGAGTCATAATTTGCCCATAACGGACTTAGATGGCTGGCTCTTTGGGAATACCAAGGGCTGTAAGTTTTTAAATGGAAATGGCTGTAAAATAATTTTCTCTCATACTCCTGAGAAAGGTCATTTCTCTTCCTTCTAGCCGTGTGTTAAATAGTAGAATAAGCTGCTAAGATTTCGTATGGCAACTCATCTAGAAGAAAGAAAAACTCTAAAATAACAAGTCCTTCTCCACTTATCCCAGTATTGCTTCCAGTCGTCTTGGATTACCACTTGCAACTGGACTTAATCATTTATTTACATGCCTCTCCACGACTTCTGCGTGTGACACACAAGGTTAAGCTTAAAGTGGTATATGGTGAAAGAGCATTCATGGCCTCGTGGTGGTCACGATTTTGTTTTTATCTTTTTGGTTTACTAATGAGCCACCATTTATCAAGGCCAAAAAAACACTCGAGGATAAGCGTTAATGAGATGGATAGATTGACAGCTGAATGTTGCTGAAAGATAGGTGAGGATTGAAAATCTCTGATTAACACCCATTGAAAACAACAGCCAACCCAGAAAACAGCATTCCCCATTTTTGTCAGAAACATCGCCCATGGAATGCGAGAACTAAAGGATAAAATAGGGAGAAGTGAGAGTTACGAGGCTGCCGAAAGTAAACGTAAGGTCCTCTTTCTACTCTCCACTATAAACTATTCATCATAGAGGCACCTTTTCATAGGATATTCCTTGTCATTCAAGGCAGAAAGTGATCAGTAAATAAAGGCCATAAGGATGTCAAAATATTATAAACCCTTCTTGGGATGGGTATTGCAGCTAACAATACCTAATACAAAACTTGAAAATATTTGCATAATGTATTTTCTCATCGACTAAATGTGGCTGTGTTAGGCTGAATATAAGTCAAGTTGCTCTTACTTTTGTATCTACTCGGCTTATATTTCTGCCGACAGAATAATGCTTTCACAGGTTCTTCATAATTACTACGTAGACAGATAACACAATATGGTAGATATCGCTGAATAAACCGTTTTTCAGACGAAAACTTAGTAAAAAGATAACTCCTCTTTAAACATACTTTTATCCACGAGAATTTAGAGCCGATGCATATAGATTTTATTGATAATAAGCCATGATTTATTTTTATTTCTGTATACTTTGTAATGTGTGGATAAAAATCAAATCAAGAGTGTATAATAACACTGGTGTGCTGGAGCTGTCAGAATTGACGGTGTATATTTTCATTGCTTACCAACGTACCATAAACTTATATGATTAAATTGATAATTAAAGTCACTTTGGAAAAAAAGTTGTCATCTTGTGTACAAACAATATTTTATTTCAAGTTAGCTGCTGCTGATGCATGATATGATGAAGCTTGGTAAACACATAGCAACATAAACGTACACTACAAATTACGCATACATATTTAAATAAAAAATTTGCTCTACTTACACAAAAATATATCTTTCATCAATACTGTGTAACAAAATCACACTCCAGCTTCATCTACCAATTTTGGTTCCCAACCTATCTACAACGTATATAATTAGATCCACTTATACAAACAGTTATCAGATTGTTTACAAAAAATACTAATACTTCATACAGCTGCTGTTGATGTTTGTGTTCGCTTAGGAATAGCTATGACTCTATCTCTATTTACATAAAGTTCGGTATGTGCATATGTTTATATATTTCTAAGTATATAATTTACTCCTAAACTAAGGAACCTATCATTATGAATTATTTAACACAGCTGCTCGGTGTAAGCGTAGGTAATTTGGGCTATATTTAGTTTTAATTGGTTTCATGTATAGGAGGCAAAAAGCGGGTGGAATCACTTCATGAAAATTTCAGATACCTGTGAAATTTCAAAAATAGTCAATAAATTAATAAATATTCGCCAAATTTCAGTTTCTTTAGAGTATTTTAAAGGGTGGGTTAGGGAAATAATATGGACACAAGCTTCCATATGAAAAGTGAAATATTTTAGATTTGCATTAAATTTTATCCATAGAAATTAGGCACTAATTCAGCAAGATTCCCTGAATTTTAACTTTTTCTCAAGAACCCTATAAAATTTAAACATTTTCTAAAATCAAAATCATGTAATAGCTTTTGATCATAAGGATTAGTATCATCATATCTTGATTTTAATCTTTGAAAGGGGACACAAGAGTGCTACAAAACTGTTCTGTTCTGGGAATTAATTTTTATAGTATACACACACACACACACAGACGAAATGCATAATATTAAATTAGAGATTCACTTCTTTAATACTTAAAATAGTTTTCCTTCATCTCCAGTTTCCTTTGTTCAACTGTTAATTCACACACACAACTGTCCAACACATTTGACATAGGCTCGTTTTTTTTGTTTGTTTTTCTTTGTTTTTAAATATATTTGATTTGGTTTGGTTTGTCTGTTTTACAGCACAAATTTTTTAGGGATTATTTAATGCTGAAACACAATCATCATTATATCCGGTTTAAGTCCGATTTACATGCTGTTATGTGTAAGACAACTTTTAGAAATTGACTTCCAAATTAACCGATCTCTACCAAGTTTTTATTGATCCCTCTTTCTCTTAAGTCTATCCTTTTCATTTCCTCACATGTTTTCCTTGGCCTTCCCTTGCCAACTGACACTGCTACATCAACTGTTCTACAACTACCAAACCAAGAACTCTCATCCAATCTTTCAATGTGACCATACCAACAAGGTTTCCTGTTCTGCACACATCTCCTTATTCTGTTCAGATTTAATCTTCCTTGGAGGTCATCAGATCTAAGCCCGTCTTTAAGACTCACATTACACATCCATCATATCATTCTCATATCATTTCTCTACATGCAACGCATGTCCTCAACCCTCATTAGCCAGGTTTCACTTCCACTATCACTCTGCACACACATACATTGTAGACTCTTTCCTTGCTTGACAGTGGCAACACTGTTGGTTAGTAATGAGAGAAGTTTCCTGAACTTACTCCATCCACTCTTAATTCTTGCAATCCCACAAGCACCAGTTCCTCCCTGCGCTCCAATGGTATCACCAAGGTAACAAAACTTCTGACTTATCATAAATAATGCATTTATATAATTAATTGAATAAAGGTTGCTTTATTTATTAATGGTGGGGCAAATTTCGTGTTCATACCTTAAGATTGTTTTTTTTATAGTTTCATTAAACTGAAACTTGTCCAATGATAATTAGTTTACATCATCTATCTAAATATTAATGGCTGTAACTGATACCTTCTCTATTAAGCTGATAAGTGTGACAGAGGCAGGCTTCTCAATTTTGGTGCTCTGCTCTCATCCATTCTCTCTCTCTCTCTCTCAGTCTGTTCTAATGGATGCATCTCTCTCTCTCTTTCTCTCTTGCAGGCTGCATCTCTCTCTCTCTCTCACTCAATCTATCTATCTATCTCTATCTATCGCCAGCAATATACTTTTTTTAAATTCTGGTCCGGATCTGTCTACTTTCTTTCGAATCTCTATTTCTCTTTCCCATCATATTTTATCTTTAAGTTATTTTAATAACACCATAAAAGCTAAAATAAATTGTATTAATTAATTAATCATGTTTGATTTTTTTATCTATTTATTTAATGACGAAATAAAATACCTATTGTATTGTATAAGATTACTTGAACACATGGTGCTGGTGGAAAAACTCGAAACATATTCAAGTACTTAATATCTTTTCACAATCAAAAACAAGAATTTACACATATATACATATCAACGCACAGGTTAGTATGACATATGCATGTAGCAAACACTTACAGACAAGACGACGCTGATATAGAAGTATCCACTCAAGCTTGAACCAAGTTATTTTTATGAAACAACTTACAACAGAAATAGTAACCAGAGAGATAGAGAGAGAAGGAGAAAAAGAAAGTCAACCATAAGCAGTGGTAAGTTACCAAGACAGGCGCTTATGGAGATGTTAGTAGAAAAACACTTTTTGTGCATTACTTTAGGTAAAACATATCTGTCAATATATACAGTGTGTAATAGATGTAAGTAATATACACTGACAAGTGGAAATTTTCATCATTACTCAGGATATTTTCTGTCAACTGTCAGTTTCATGTAGTGATAAAATTCTGCAGTGGGATTTGAAATCAACTAAATATCTTGGAGAAATTTGAACTTACTTTAGTAGAAATGTCGATCCCTATCATATATATATATATATATATATATATATATATATATGTATGTGTTCCCTTGTGGGTGCAACACTGATGGAGGAAATAATGATTTTCATTTAGCAGTAAGACAATACTCTTCCATAAGAAAAATTGAGTACTTTCGGCTACAGTATTGTAAAAAAAAAACTATAAATAAATGAATAGTTGGTAGAGCAACACACGTCAGCCACCGTGGTTTCAGTTTCAAATCTTGCTATTTCTAACCACACTGATGAATTGTAGTGATGACGAAACACGTTATATATATATATATATATATATATATATATCCTAGGAGAATACCTGAGTAAAATTTCCCGAACAGAACAGTTTTGCATCACTTTTATATCCCCTTCATGAAGATTACAATCAAGATATAATGCAACTAAATTTTATGTCTAGAATCCTTATTCTAATTTTGATCAAAATCCATTACATGATATGAATTCTGTAAAATGTCTAACATTTAAGGCTCAAGTTTAGGGGTTCTTAAGAAGAAATTGAAATTCAGGGAATTTTGGTTAATTGGTGTCTAATGACTATGGATCAAATCCAATGCAAATGTGAAATATTTGAAATTTTAGATGAGAGTTTGCGCCCATATGATACTCCCTAAAATCCTCTAAATAAACTGAAATTTGGCGAATAATTTATTAATCGATGTCTAATACCTATTGTTAAAATTTCACACAAATGAGAGATATCTGAATTTTCACGAATGGCTTTCACCTCCCTTTTTACCCCTCCCCCCTTTGACAAAACTAAATTAAATTAAATCTAACACACGTTTTGATCTCTCACGTATAGAAATTGTTCCAAAATTGAGTGCTTAATTAGTTTAGGAGAGAATTTTGTACATATAAATATATAAGCATATGAACATACCTTATATATATATATATATATATATATATATATATATATATATATATATATATATTTTGGTAGCAAATCATTATCGATATATGTCTGATTTAAGACAACAGAATTTTCTTCTTTCATTATTTTCTTAATCGTTGTCTTAACTCTGCGAATTAGTTTCCCGGTCTCCAGTGTTAATTCATGGAGAATGCATTTCAGAGTTCTTTTTTCGGCCACCTCAAGCGTTTTCCATTTTTGCAATATGGCAATAAAAAAATAAAAATCTGACAACAATCGCAAAGATCAAAAGCGCTTGAAATGGCCGAAAAAAAGAACTCTCGGATCCATACTCCATGAATTAACACCGGAGGCCTGGAAACTATCATGCCAAGTTGAGACAACAATAAAGAAAATAATGAAAAGAGAACATTATGTAGCTATTTATCTATCTATCTATATATATATATATATATATATATATATATATATATATATATATATATATATATATATATATATGATGTTATTTATTTATTTTTGTTTTTATTTACAATATTCATAATTGTAAATATTTAATTATTTTTATGGGAAAGCATTGCCTCAATGCTAAGTGGAAATAATTATTTCCTTCACCAGAGTGCTTTTCCTATAGTGGAGCCTATATATATATATATATATATATATATATATATATATATATATATAATATATAATTATCCACAAACACGTGTTTCGTCAACTTTAGAACTCATCAGACCTAGGATTATTATTATTCCTGTTGTTGCTTAGTACACAAGTACCTGTTCCTTTTAAACATTCAACTCAAACTGACAGATTTAAAAATAGCATTTAAATGATTATGATCATCATGTTTTTTTATATGTCTTACAGACTTTTAATATTTCTTAAATTTTTCTGCAGAAAAATTCCCATGCAATTCCAATCCTTACAACCATTTTTTTTCTTGAATATTCCAAATAATATTGTCAATCCATATTGGATAAATTTTAGTTATTTTGAAAACGAAAACATGATTCTGAATGAGACCTAATCTACATTTAGGATTAATAGCATATCCGAATGGGAAACAATCATTACGTATTTTATTCAGAAAATTCAGGAATGCTTGTCAAAATTTAATTTGGACGAACCAAGTTTGAGTACTTGTTTCCTGCCTAGGCATGGTGCATGCCAACCTGAGCTCTTATCAGACCCCATCCCAGTTAGCAAAGTCTCTTAGCTAGTGATACAAATGAGCCCCCCCTCCGTTCTTTTCCTTTAGAAGCTGTCTTGCTTGTTTTCGGCTCTTGAAACAACTCGGAAAACAGTGAGCAGCTTATACGTAGACAGATTTGGGAGGGCCCTACTAACCACCACACTTAGCATTTTATTTTTCAGCAATCTCTGTTGTTTGTTAGCACCCCCACCCCAAAAGCGATGAATTTGTACATATATTTTTGTAAATAAAAACCATCAAACCATTGGGGATAATGTTAAGTAAGTTGACCCATAGAGTGAATGCGGTATTTTGGTGGCTGAAACTAGTTTAGAAGATAGACCAAGAGGATGACAGCCGACAAATAATCCCACCTCACCCAATTCCGGCCTTTTCCCACATCTTATTTTATAAAGAAAATTTGCTATACTGTGAACTTTTTTGTAAAATTTTAAAGATAAATAAAATCCGAATTTCAACAGAAAATATTTGAAAATGATAAAATAGTTTATTTTATTGATTGTCATTTTATTTATGTATATTTTCGTTAAAATCAACATTAATGTGGATTCAGAAAAGTTATGTGTAACTCCAAAACTATCAAAGTTATTTTCCATTTTTCTCAATGAATATTAAAGTTAGAAAATTGTTAAAAAATATGTTAATAATTTCGAAAGTTTATTAGTCTAAATCAATAGGTTTTTATTTTTACATATACTGTTTGTCCATTACAAGATAGTAATATTTTGGGGGGCAACTAATTGTCAATGTGTTATTTTATTATAAGGTCAACACAATAGGCAACATTTGTAAACAGTTGATGACGATTCTAAATAATTAATTGTTTGCAGCCTAAAATGTTGCATTTATCAAAAAGCATCAGATCCATGCATAAAATTTGGAAAAATCGAAGTTGAAATTCTGTCAAAATGTCGACCATGACCGAATTTTTCAAGGTCAAGGTCATATAAAATGCAGGGCTTTACTGACTACAATATCGGAACTATAGCAATGAACAGGACCAAAGTTATTGACAAAGGTTTGACTTTCACCTTTTCCGTGACTTTGACTTTTGACCTATATATCCCAAAATTCAATCAGTTCTAAGTTAGATCATAACCGACATTTTTATTCCAAGTTTGGTGACGATTGGTCAAGCGATGTGGGAGTTAGACTGTATACAAACAAACATAACCTCCTCTGTGCAGGTAACTATGTTTGCCAAGTGGGTTGATAACCTTAACAATAACCCACTGAAAGATGTATATATTTCTTCTGCTTACCAAAGAATTGCAATGAATATTTCAGAATAACTTTACCAAAGAAATATCAACATTCAGATATTAATTGTTTGCAAATAGTAACTGGTGTATGATGAATTCTATCAGTCTAGAGTTTGACGATGTTATCTACTGACGTTAGATATGCTGATTCAACCAGTTTGATCTCATATGCTAAACTGAAGTTATCAATACGCGAACTCGAAAGTAAATGCAAATAAATAGGTACTAAAAGCCAACTTTGCTAAATGTGAAATTATGTCGCTTGAAAGAGATAAAATTTAGACCGACAATGAAACTATGGAAAATTTTGTTTCCGATAATTTAAAAATGAAGATGTCAGTGGCCCCTACAGCATTCAGAAACAAAAAGAAAAAACATCAGTTTTTTTTTTTTTTTTTAACATGATTCACCCCCAAACAAGGCAGGCCGCCACTGTAGACGTAAGTTTATATCAAGATAAGGCACTAATTGTCCCCATTGCCAGATATGCTTCTGAAACCTGGACTCTCATGAAGGATGATGGTATTTGTGAACAGCTAACAGAGTGCAATGACTGGAAACACTTTTAGAGACTGAGTGGTGATGGTTGATATAAGAAGGAAAGAAAAGACCTGGAAGTAAAAACTCATACTCGAAACAGTACAAAGTTTAAACATGTAATCAGAAGAGGAACACACACCTATGTCTACAGGCCTTATAAAGATAAGTTTTCTTGGGAAACTACTTAAACGTTGGTAAAGAATTAATATATTTTATATTATATTTCTATCAAGTGTAGCAAAAATCAGAAATGAAATTAAATCTCGACACACGTGGTGTCTGCTAAGATTCGCCATATTTGGGTTGACAATACAGACACATGTTGGAAAATAAAAGATGGTTAAAAAAGTCATGCGAAACAAAGACATTTCATTTATTTATTGTTTGTCTACGACAACTATTAAAGACAGTTAGATTTTAGATTAAACATACAGAATGCATTCTCTTTATATAATAGAAAACAATTAAATAAATAATATTTTAAAAAAGCAAAAATAATTGACTCATAAGATTTAAGCAAAAAATGACCTCAATTCTGAAACTTTTGTTGGCTATAAATAAATAGTCGAGGCCATAAATAATGGAATGATAAAAAACGAAAAAAATAAAGATTTTGACAATTAAAGAACGCTTTTAGCTTTTTAACAATAGATCTCTTTGAAGAAAAATAATCCGTACTTCTTTACTATTATTATTCTAATAGACAAGTGAAGCAATGAGAAAGTATAAATTTGACCTACAAATCGAGTCAAAACTTTATCCACTCTAAGCTAGAGAATTTAAGAAGACCTTTCCAGCATAGAATTTAGTAAACATTGTCTCTCTTGGTTGGCGATTATGATTTTCGTTAAATTAAGTAAATAAAAAAAAGGTTGAGGGGGTTGGTGTAATAAACAGTGGCCCTATCGATTATTATTGTTGATGATTGACTATAAGACTTATGAAGAAAAGAAAAGAAAATGCTGCTGAAACTAGCCCTTTTGGGGAATACACGTCATGCAGAAACACAATATATATTATTCACTGATGATTGAAAATGTAACAGAGGTTCAAAAATCATTTAACAAATGGTGGATGGTTATAGAAAAGCGCTTAAAAGTAGCAGAGTCCACAATGGGGCTCCTCAAAATATGCCCCCTTCTCCGGGTTGCAGGGTTTTTGGGGTAGAGCGAGTCAGCCCAGCTTGTATTTCTTTCCTATTAAACTATAGTGGCATTACGAACATCGTTCTATCATATATGTTTATTTTATTAATTGTGTTACAGGAGATCAGAACATATGTTCTCTTCTGTAACAGAATTATTAAAATAAATATTATGCTTGTATTATTGAATAATTGAGCAGGCGTCTGTCTATGAGAGAGGAGTTTGAAGTTTGGAGTTTGATTTTTTTTGTGTGTTGTTTCTTTAGTCAGCAAAATCATTCTTACTGAACAAAGACTCATCCCAATTCATAGATGACATCCATTTTTTTCTCTCAGATCTCAATGACACTCACCCACTTATCTCCGCATACACCCCCCCCACACACACACACACAGACATCTTCGTTTCTCCACGAATCTTAACTTTTCTAACTTACTCTTTCCCTCACATTCTTAACATATCAAGCCGGTCAAACATTCTCACTTTTCAAAATATTTCAAATATTTCACACCTATCACAACAAATCTCCCCTCTCCCCCCTCACCCATTTCCCCTTTCAATCACTTCTCTCGCACTCTCACCCTTCCACACCTCCCACCCTTAAATCCCCTCATTTTTTCAAACGCTTACCTATCCACCAAAATCACAGAGCCTCCCCCTCCTTTTCTACCCATCTTCCATTCCTCTGCATACACCCCCCCCCCACACACACAAATCTTCATTCACCATGACCCCTAACTTTCCTGGTCAAACATTCCACCCTCCTCTTTCCCCACCCCTCCACTCCTTCACTCACTGGAATCCACATTACTCCCGCTAACCCCAACCCTCCACTTTTTCACTTACAACCATCCACAGTATCCCTGCTAACCCCCACCCTTCCACTTTTTTCACTCAGTTTCTTCAACATTTATTTTCATTCCTCGCAACTGACTTCACGTCGGTCCCTACTGTTTTCCAGTAGTGGCTACTATTTCCTCCCTTTAACCTACCATGTCAACCCTATATGTCCACGTACTTACATGACATTTTTCTTTATATTATCATCCTGGAGAAGTCTTACAAATAAAGACGAAACGTTGATGAACACATAAAAAATTCCTTTTTGGTTTTTCCTTTTTCATTTCCCATTACGTCGGATTACCTTCATCCTTCTTTTCCCATATATATATATATATATATATATATATATATATATATATATATATTTATTTATTTGGTATAAGTTTTTATTCATACAAAACTTTTAGTTACACATTTGCAGATATGTTTCAGTTGTAGCTCAATTGTCATCAAGCCAGGTTCTTAGTATGAAGGCAAAGATAAAAAAAAACTGTCTGCAAATGTGTAGTCAAAAATATTTGTATCAATAAAAATTTATACCAAATAAATATACAGCTCTATTTATTATTGTGCACTGTTATATAAACACAGTAAGAATTTACTGAATTAACAAAGAATTTTGAGAAAGAAAGAAAGTAAGAAATTAGTGATAAAAATTGCACCAAACTTTAAAGTTTTAACTTAATGCTCCCGGACAATGCCAGATATCTTTTTAAGTAATGTTATGAGATAGGAACTTTTGTATATACTTAAAACTACAGCTTTCCGGTACTCTGTACTAAAACTGCAAAGTTCTAAAATTTTAATAAATTACAATGCAGTCAAATTTTCCTAACATGACAATCTTTACATCTTTGTATATTTTAGCTTGAAATAAACCAACTGAATGAAAACACTATAAACAAATTCCCCTACCATTTCCTTCAACTGCCATAGAACTTATATAAGAAATAAAAATATTTCCAGAAATAGATTTATTAAAAAAAATAATATCATTTTAATAGTGAAATATTTTATTCTCTGCTTTTCTACAAGATTTTTAAAAAAGGTTCAGCAACCCTCATTCTGTTAGTTTGAAAATAACAAAAATAATGTTTCCTTTTAAAGAAATAATAATCGAAAATGTAATAATTATGTAAACATATATCAAAACATGAAGTAAGATTTTGCGTTTCTTCATGAAGGATTCGTCATAAGTGATATCATCATAGGGTATCAGGATTTTCAGCTGTTTAATATCATATACCCTAATTTGATGGGTTATCACAAAAATAAAACAGTTTTGCAGAGACACTTTTATCTGTAAAGACTTGTTAGTTGCATAAAATCTTGGAGAGAAAAAATTAAAAGTTGATTATTGTTTTGTTGTTTTTCTACTTCTCCAAAATTAAGCTGTAGGTGATTCATGTGAACCAGTTCTGGAAGATACAAAGAATATTAAAATGAAAAGAGTTGCTTCCGGTAAGGAAGCTTACCGGAAGTCTTATTTTCTCTTGAATTTTTGCTAATAGGAATTCCTATTCGACATCATGAGAATTACTGAAAGGACAATGATTAGTCGGTTAGACAGGATAATTTTCATTATTGTCTTAAATAGATTAAAAAGAATGTGTCTAGTTTTATGACTTATCGATTCTTTTGAGAAAAACAACTCTATAATAACACCATGGTAGAACATAAAGGTTTACTTTGACAACGGCATTCCCAAATTACATCGGAATAGTGGAACTCTACCAAATCATTTACCAGTGAACACACATAATGAGAAAAGATATGTTCCAAACTAACTGAAAGCTGACATTGGATGAAGAAGAGAGAGAGAATTATTTGGGGGTTATTTAATTTTGAAACACAAAACAATTCATTGTCTAAAATTAATAAATAACTAAAATATTGTAAGTTATATTTTCTGTATTGTCTATCCGTTACTCTTTCCCGACTGTCTTTATTCACCCCTAATATTTTTCTTAACTATCGCCAATCTTCATACTTTACTAAAAGCAAAAAAAACAATGGTCTTCACTCATCTCATTTTGTAGATTTTATATCTCCATCCTATTTCCTATAATTTGTTACTTCCCCAAATCACTTCTGCTTATCTTAACAGATTATTCATAAAGAATATGTTATGTCCATGGTATGATCGGTTTGAAAAGGCTATCTTGAAAGGAACAAACATAAGGCATATTTCCAGGAGCAAATAAAGTTTTCTAACTCCATTTTTTTAAGTTGTCAAAAGAAGGTCTTTCTGGAATGGAATAGAAATCAGAGAAGAAATATTTTTACATAATAAAGCCTTTATTTTGACAGGACTGGAAAAGACTTAAATACAATGAAATAATTGTTACTAAAACGTTGATGTCAAATGTTCGAATAAGTTTCATCTTGCCTGTGAGTTAGAGAGGAGTGAGAAGTTGTCTGTTCCTCGCAGTGTTAACTCTCTAACTTTTGCAGGAACACCGAAAAGTAGTCCAATGTAAATGTATCCCTACACGTGTATCGTTATGGATTACGTTTTTACTTGTTTTATAATTCTTTATAAATCTATATGTATACAGTGTTTAATCACAATGGGTGCATATTTTGGGTGTGCAAAGTTTTCGCCATACTTGTGTGTGGTATGGGGATGTGGTCGAGTTTCCTTATCCTGTATGCGGGTGGGTGGGGGGGGGGGAGATGGTTCAATCATTTAATTCTGTTCATGTATATCAATGTGTGTTTGTGCCGTGTTTTTTTTTACTTTCTTTTTCTTTTCTCATTGTATAAAAATGTTCATTGCAGATTAAATAAAGTTTACCACTTATGTTCGTCGTTTCTTTCCTCGTTGTGATTTGTCTTCTCCGTTACTTCTATCACTGTCGAGTTGTCATCAATACTCCTTCTTCTCTGTTCCATGCCGTGATCGCCACCGTGTTTCTCGTCTTTCTCTCTCTTCTCTTGTGTGGACGTCGTCTCAGTGTGTCTCTGTGAAAAAACTTTTCTTAATCGACGAAAAAGGAGTCGAAGACAGATTTTGAGAAGTTCAAAGAGACTTTTATTGATCTTCCATTCATTAACAACGTCGCTGAGAGAGACCGTATAAATCTTATACTTCTTAATATCTATATTTAATTAATCTTGCTAAGTAGAGGACAGATTTATACTAGAGAGAACGACAGACAGGGGGAGGATTTGCCTTTTTCGTCTCATCCGATACTTAACTTAAAGGGTCAGCTTATCGTGGCACGTCTGCTTGCTTCAAGCTCCATAGTAAAGACTATCCAAAACTACCGTTTCTTTGTATCAAAACAACAACCAGTTACGTCATCGTGTCTCGATTTGTCGGTCTGCATTCTGACCTTTATTGACCCCAAATCCTTTGTTCCTTTGATTTTAAGGTCCCCTGTCTGTTACTAATACGTGGGAAAACAGATTTGTTTCCCCAAAGTTTGTCACTCTGACGTGCAACCAGCTAGATAATTTTGACCCCGGTCACAATCTATACTAGCTGAAGTACACCATCTCCAAATAGGGCCCTATCATAATATAACACACAAAGCGATTTCAGTGGTTGGCAGGCCAATCACTCAATATAGGTTTATTTGTTTACATGACAAGAAAATAGACTGTCAGAAAATTTAACTACTACAAACATTATTTCGTCATGAAAGTTTCTTTTACGTGTACTTTCATTCATTTAAACACAGATATTTTTCTAGTAAGGATTAAGTGCCGATTTATATTTTTTTCCAACAGTATTTGATAACATTAGACCTGACAACCAATTCCATAGTCTGTGATGGTATCACAAACACCAATAGCAACACCAAAATAAACAAAAAAACTATCACCAATGGATAGAAATGTTCAGCTATTTTGAAATCCTTTTTTTCATTTAATTTGAGAGAGAAAAAAAAACCAAAAAAACATTACATTGACTTTGTTATATTAGTGATGATTAAGATATAAAATAAGTAAATGTCCATTACTCTTTGTGTGGATGAAATATCAAAAATATTAAAAACAATAATTGTGAATTTTAGACATGGAGTGTTCATCTTTAGTTCCAATTAAAAGAATTAAGATTTTGATGATTAGTGTAAATCTTCTCTCAAACAAATACACAATTAGAATAGCAGAGTGCTGTAAAAATGCAGACCTCTAACAAAATAGCAACAATATACGACCTGGCTAACTGACTTGGTATCTCATTGTATCGGTTACAAATTGGTGACAAGATGTTTCTATACTTATTTACAAGATTACTGTAGGTATGTTTAGCCATTAAAAGTTTGTCTCCATCAGATCCAGTTGAATCGTGGAATTCGGATCAGAACAGACTGTATTGTAAGTTTTACTGATGTGGGTTCACATTATATATCCAAGAGGTATAGTGTTTTCCTGTGATATGAAGGAAAATTGAAATGAAATTCCCTACCTTGAAATGTTGAAGGCTCAATCTAAAAGGTTCTGACATCTAAAACCAAATCTGGAAATTTCTTAAATTTCTACATTTGGAACAAGATCTGGAAGTCTTCTAAAATTTCTACATCTGGAACAAGATCTGAAAGATTCTAAACGTCCTACATATGGAACCAGATCTAGAAGACTTTTAAAATTCATACATATGGAACCAGATCTCAAAGACTTCGAAAATTTCTACATCTGGAACAAGATCTGAAAGATCCTGAATGCCAACATATAGAACCAGATCTGAAAGACTTCTAAAATTCCTACATCTGGAATCAGATCTGAAAGATTCTAAACGTCATACATATGGAAAGATTTCTAAAATTCCTACATCTGGAATGAGATCCAGTAGCAAATCCATTGTCAGAAAATACCGTTTACATATTTACTATTCAAAATCCTCATCATTTTTTGTTAATGATGTCTATATAAATCGATTTGGCCATTATACAGAGAGAATGATAGCCGTACAAATTTTTATCAAATTGGCAAGACAAAAAAAAATCACCGAAATGTACATTTACCAAATATTTACAATTTTGAAAGTATGCCTATTAAAGTTGAACTCAGAAATGTTAACCTAAACAAAACCCTAAACAGAAAAAAACAAATTCGATATATGTTTCATTACAAAAGCAATTGGAATATGGTATATTCATAGTTTGTTAAATAAATATTCTATTAACACCTATGTACGTGTCGCATGCATTTGTTTTGTTATCCATTCTAACATAGTAATAAAAACCCGACATATCTTTATGGGTCTACAGAAGAAGCCCTTGTTCGACTGGTCGGATTAAATTAGACATTCTCGTGTGGACGAATTTTGAAATAGGAAAGTTCTTTTAAAAGGGCCATCATAGTCGAAAACGCACACACATAAAAAGAAATAAATTTTAAAAAGTCCGACCTTCAAATTGTATTAACAATTCTCTAAAACACGACAATGCCAACTCTTAAAAAGTCCAACTCTAGAATTGATTAACAGTACAACAGTTAATTGATTAACAGTACCAAAAAATGATTCCTAATTGTCCTAGTGACACATGGCCGTTGGTTTGAAAGTTGCAAGTTATCTGGAGGTGCTAAGTTCAATCCTGGGCGAAGAAAGTGAAAGTAACATTCAGCAACAGCAGCAAAACTAAAAGCAATGGAGAATTAACGAGTGTGTACCAGAGCCATAAAATGGAATCCGAGCGTGGTACCTCCGTGACAATAAAGGGATTGGGTTCGAAAGACTAGACAGACGGTTTCCGAGTCCGATACAGGACACCT
>OY744526.1:60728925-60738925 GCA_963556195.1 Sepiola atlantica
CTTTTGTCGATTGAATTGCCTCTGAAGATAAATAAGAAAATATCTCATTCTGTCAAATGAGAACATCACGGAGTAACATTGTGAGTGACAAGAAAGCACATTTCACAAATAATGCTGAAAGATACAAAGAGGAAATGTACAAGACAATGCATTGGAACGGTCAGAGGAGGGGGGGGATAGTGGGTACTACCACTTCACAATTACAGGTTAGGGATTTTGAAAGAAATCAAATAAAATAAACAAATTGCTGGCAGAATCTAATTCAGAAAATGGTTCATTCTGGATCTGCCACTCCTACAAGATTAGCACAAGTTAACAAACCGAAAACACAAAAACACAGAAAATGTGAAGGAAAGACACTTAAAAAAGTAAATATGTAAGGGAAGAGGGAAAGAACATTTTCCATTTGTATGGAAGACACTAGTGCTATAATGAAAAAATAATTGAATCTGTCAGTGAGTTTCATCATTCTGAGGAGAAGTATTTTTACCCATTGCGAATGTTCATAAACGCACCTCTCTGAGAGAGATTTAGTCAGTCTGTCACGTTCAGTTTGAAAAACAAAACATGTGCATTACTAAATGTGTACATTGAATGGGTGCATCTTATGTTATATGTGTCCAGTCAACTTTACAAAAGAATATCCGTCAGTTTGTCTGTACTCCATAAATTTGAAAAAAGCATTTTAGAGGATTTGTCACACTTCAGTTTGAAATAACATTATCTTTTAATTGTAATGCTTAGGTTTGAAATAGCATTTTCGTTATCTGTTACACTTACATTTAAAATAGCATTTACGTTAGTCTGTTACACTTATATTTGAAATAGCATTTTTGTTGGCATGTTACACTAATATTTGAAATAGTATGTTTTGTTGGGGTGCTACACTTATATTTGAAATAGTATGTTTTGTTGGTCTGTTACACTTATATTTGAAATATCATTTTTTGTTGGTCTGTTACACTTATATTTGAGATAGGATTTTTGTTGGTCTGTTACACTTATATTTGAGATAGGATTTTTGTTGGTCTGTTACACTTATATTTGAAATAGATTTATTGATATGTTATACTTATATTTGAAATATCATTTTTGTTGGTCTGTTACACTTATATTATAAATAGCAATTTTGCTGGTCTGTTTTATGATGTTGCTTATTCTTGGATATTCACCAGAACCGTTTTAGCCTGGTAACTCCACGTTGCAATCACGGTGATGAAAGGTTGACATTTCGTGGGCGATTCTGCTGTTCTAGGGGTCTAAAACGATGTAAATACTGTTATTGTAGATCTAAGTGACAATTACGGTACAAATAATGGTTGTAAAGCAGGTTTTATTATTATATTTGAAATAGAAATTTTGTTGGTGGGCTACACATTTGAAACAGCATTTTACTGTGTCTGTTACACATTTGAAACAGCATTTTACTTTGTCTATTACACATTTGAAACAGCATTTTACTTTGTCTGTTACACACTTGAACCAGCATTTTACTTTGTCTATTACACATTTGAAACAGCATTTTACTGTGTCTGTTACACATTTGAAACAGCATTTTACTTTGTCTGTTACACATTTGAAACAGCATTTTACTTTGTCTGTTACACATTTGAAACAGCATTTTACTTTGTCTGTTACACATTTGAAACAGCATTTTACTTTGTCTGTTACACATTTGAAACAGCATTTTTAACAGAATTTCATAGTCTGTTACTTACATTTGAAATTTCATTTTTGTTGTTGTTCTCTTGGATTTATATTTGAAATTGCACTGTTTCTTTGCTGAAAGTGAAGATTTGTTGAATGCTACTTAAGAATATCTTATTACTATTGCATCATATTAGCTTTTTTCATTATAGCCAAGTTTTCTTTCAGCTATTACACTAAAACACTTGAATCCAGAATGAAATGAGTTCTAATATAAAAATGCATATGCATATCATAGGTGTGCCTCTTTCCATGATGATAGCAGCATCCTCATCATAACAGATATGGTATCATTTAAACTACTCTATTATACATAATTGGAGTTCTACTTTAATTCTTTAAGAATGAACAAAAAAATATGAAAAAGAAACAATAAAAATTAATGAAATAAAAACAAAAAATATTAAAAGCCTTTGTTTCATGGCAGTTCAACACCTATGATTCATTTCCTGCTGAGGCCAGTTATTTCCATCAAGTAATAATTTAACTCAATTAACTTACAAATAGAATAAAATAATATTTTAAGGAATTCAGTTTGGTTGTTTGGGGAGTTTTCTATTTAAAGGATAAATTTTGGAAATATACAAAGTTGAATTTTTCGAGTAAGATGTTTTGGATGCATCCATCTTTCTATAAGAGTCTCTACCAATTCGTCGGTTTATCCATCCATTGGTCTGTCACACTTTAGCTACAAATAACAACTTGAATTAACTTTTCTGATATGTGTATCTAAGCATCTCTATAAGGGATTATGTCCACCGGACGGTCTGTCATGCATATAGCATTTTCATTGGTCTGCATGTGTTAGTTTATTCGTTGCTAAGTGTAAAGATTGAATTTGTTTGTATTTTTTGTTTGACTTTTATTTGTGTAAAAATGACTAAGATAAAAATAAAAACTTGGCGAAGATCCACTTAAGTCAAGAATCGAAGATCGAGGTTATCTTTTAGTTCTTCTTATGATTAAATGATTCAACTCACAAACGTCAGGAAACTATATATGCTTTACCAATGTTTTTAGGTTGTTGTTTTTTTACTGACGGGTCACTACTTATCAAAACCGAAGGCCACTCATCGATTAGAGTTAATGAGATGCAGTGATGGCTAGCTGAAAGGTGAAGAACATCATGAGAGAATTGAGGATGATAAATGGCATGAACTTAGTTTGGTTACTTGTGGAGACGCTATATGACAGGAAGGCTGTAAAGAACAGAAGGGATTGTCCCCCACTAGATTTCAAAGTCGATTTTGAACTGTGTCCAGGCAAGGAAGAATTCTCTTAGCGGCGCATCCCCAGACGTGGGAGCAGTACTCCATCTTCATGTATCTGACTCATATAGGTAGAGGATTGCATCAGGAGTTAAGTACTTTCTGAGACAGTAGAATGATCTAACCATTTTTCCAGCGACCTTAGCACCAGATTGAATGTAATTAATTCAGTGTTCTTTACCAATCACAGATATCTAAAGTAAGCCTTAAGGTGCAACATCAGACATGATTTATAAAGTTTGATGCCAGATGTGTATAATTAATGCCAAAATTTCAAAATAATTTTATTTGTAACTTTTGATAATCTGAATTAAACTGGTTCTACAACTGAAGACAATGGTAATATCAAATTTCCAAGTCGAAGCCAAGTTTATATGTAATCGTCTTTTCTACAATTCTAACAACAGGAATCATGATAGCTGAAATCTTGGCATGTAAGGAGATCAAAAGACAAAACCTGCTTGAAACATTGTAACAATCATGGTGTCTAAGCTTTCAGAATCTATTGAAATATTTTCCTGATTCCACAGCCGTCAGTTTTATACAGTTTCTTATTAGACTTTAGTTAATGGCAAAATCAGATCACGGGAGCGCCAGTTCGAAACATGAAATACAAATTCTAAGTCAAGAGAAAGGTGGTAAGAGGGGTGCCTTAGGTATCATAAACCAATATAGACATGTGTGTCTATCAGAAGCGACATTTCTGATTCTTGGAAAAGTGAAAATGCTTTCAAGTTATCTTAATAAATAACACATCAATCATAAAGATGAATATGAAGAACAGATGAAAGGTAAACTTTTGGAGTTTCTTATTACAAGAACAAGAAGCAAAAGTTTAAATGAGTTTTACTAAAACAAGGGCAAGCCATAATGTCTACTTTTCATTATCTATTTATGAAGAATGGAAGGAAAGTAGTAGAGTGGTTACATGTTGGTTGTGTCCACTCAACATAAATTCTCCAACAAAAGGCACGAGTTAATTTATCCCTGTGCTCAACTTATATCATGAAATACATTAATGAATGAACAAGGAAAAATTACTGAATGCAGGTCGTTCTGTTGTAATTTGATACTTTTCCGATACAAAACTGTGAAAACACTGTTCCGCACATTGAGAATCTTCACTATTAAAACGAAGCAAACATTTATATATTAATATCAGACTTTTAGCTATGGAAGGACCTAATAATTATAATACAAAATATTGTCTGTTTCTCCAGCTCTCCTGAAACTAGTCAAATTTAATAATACTAAACCAGCAGTGTGAAAAAAATACAAATATAGAATCAATATTCTATCCTAGTCTTTTTCATTCTCTTTTGTACTTTTTTACTCTTCGTTCCTTCTTCTGTAGGCTTCTTCTAGTCAATCAGTTTTTTTTCTTCTATTTTTCTATCTAATGAATTTACAGGCACTTTACTTAGTGACATTAATTTAAATTTATAATTTCTGTATTAACAGAACTATCAGACAAGATCTTATGTGTTTGTATATGTGTTTCTCGCCTATACATAACTTTGATAAATACACATTAAACTATTTTTTCATTTACTATAAATTAAATATTATTGAAATAAGAATAAATAAAAGAAAAACTAACACGCATTAAAAAAAAATCCTATTTAAAAATATTGTAAGCATGACTATATTTTGAATTATTTTTTCTCTAAGCCCTTGACCCAGTAATGTGTCTCCACCCACACAATGCTGGTTAGTTTATTATACTACAAACGTTGAAATAAGAAAGAAATGTGTGTGTGGGTGTGTGTGTGTATATATATATATATATATATATATTTGGTTGGAGCGCTTGCTTCCGGAGTCTAGGGTGATTCTGTAACTGGTTTCAAATCTTGTGACTGTCTGAAATTATCATCTTCTACACTAATGATAGAGGAAGTTTGAAACGCTGGTGTATGTAAGTAAAAATGATTTAATATTTACTTAAATAAATATTGTTATTCGTATATGTATATATATATATATTGTAATTATGGCTATGTACTAACATCTTCACTTGTCCATACACTATTTTCTTAAATTGTGTATGTATATATATGCATTTATATATGTTTATTTATATGTATGTATATGTGTGTATGTTATATCCACATATTTTGCCGCATAAAGCATGAAAAGAAGAATAGGGGACTTGTTGGCACATGTTCTTCTACAAAAAAGAAGTATGGTGCAATTCACAAAAAAAAAGGAAACACACATTAAAAAATTGGGACCGAGTGTAGTTTAGACAGTTAGAGGCCAAGAGCCGTGAAGTCAATCCACGCAGTTTGTGGGGGCGGATGAAGGGCAACCAATCAAATTGGAGAAAAGCCTATTGCTATGCAAACGGAAGGTCCTAGACTGGAAGAGGGAAAAGCCGGGCAAGAAACATAAGTTGGTTTGCGGCAGTGGTGGAGTCAAGACGTTTCCAAGATTGACTGCCGACCAAGCAGAAATCGAAATAATATATATCCCCGCAAAAGGGACGAATTTCAACGGTGGAGGAAAGATGAAGTTGCCAAGATTTGCTGTCGACCAAACAGAAATCGAAATATAGATCCCCACATACAAAAAACAAAAAGAGATTCACAAGGAAAATCTACTCCGACAAAGTTGGCCATATAGACAAAGGCAACAATTTCCTTTCTGGATACGAGATTATCTATGTCTCGCCACCTAAAAACTATCCGCAAAAGACGAGACAGTCAGATTTCAGGAGCGGAGGGGTGTAGTCGTATCAAGATTTTGTGCCAATCCAGCACTTCAAATCGAAAGCTGTACTCCCGTATACAAGGAACTGACGTCAGGATCTAAAATCCTGTAACGTATCAATTAACACAAAAAAAGGCTATAAAAAGGTATGTGCCCTATGAAAAACAAAAACAAAAAAAGAATATATATATATATATATATATATATATATATATATATATATATATATATATATATATATACCCAAAAGTGTTAATTAGTATTTTAGGTGACGGCTCTAACATAGAGGGTACAAGTCTGCAAACCCATTCCCAAATAAAAATAACGAAACAACAAAATGAGATTCTATAAACTAATTCGTAAATATGCTTATGACAAAATTCAATATAAATTCCTATAAAAAAAAAAATTCATGAAAGTTATTTATTCAAATTTTGAAACTGCCCACTTCCTGTAGTCTAGTGTCGCTACTGACTATTTCCATAAGCTGGCACCTCACAGTAAGAAGAATCCTGTTATTAAATTTTGATGGTAAAGCATACAATCTTATTAGAAGGGTCAGGTTTTAGAAAGAAATATAAAGTAGAATGCGTATTATTTAGATTGTTAAGACTACGATTTTAATCTAGGTTAGCCAATGTAACTTCTGACGTTTTTCAGATACATCTTTTAGAAAATGGAAATCTTCATGTCAAACTCGGGAATCTGAAGCATAATTTCAAACTGAACCCTTTAGTTAATCCACAGGAGTAGATAGTTCCCATTCTGCTAGCCATGACCGGGTAGAAGTATTATGGCTGACGGAATGAGAACAATCTATCCTCATAGATTAAATAAAGGGTTCAGTTCGATATGAAGATTCCCAAGTTTGACAAGATATATCTGCAGAAGGTCAGAGGTTACATCAGTCGAAATGTTGTGAATATAACAACTAAAATGACAATTGTAGTCCAAATAATCCAAATCATCAATCGTCATCTCAAAAATCCAGAAACAAAATAAAATGCATCTTCTCAATTTATTTGTATAAAGGCAGCCACATGAAAGACATGAAGTCAATGATGTTCTGGATTTGTTGTTGAATGGTGTTAAAATCTGGTAAGAGCCAAACAACACGTCACCTGGGAGTAAGCCAAATTTACCCGAAACTAATTTACTGTCAGCCATGTATATTGGCAGTTGTGTAATTACCACCAAGAAACACACTGACAATAAGGGAAGATAAGTGGTCTATATCAAGAACAGTGATTGTCGTACCTGTCAAGAGAGAATCCAGTTGTAATTGTAGAGCTTGCCAATTCCCAAATAACTCAGCCCTTCTACTAAGGAGCCAATGACAGTTTCCATAATATCCTGCCCGATTTTTTTTTTCACATCAATGTTTTGGATGTTATTTGCATCGAAAAAGCTTAAGCCGTTTTCGTCTTAACCAAAGGAAGTCATGCTTAAGCTATTCAACTGCCTGGTTTTCAACGAATGGAATTCTTCAATGTAACTTGAACATTTTCGTTTTCTTTTTCTGAAGTATTTCTTTGAAATGTTGACAGGTGAAATTAGCAATTCAGGAATATATCTTATTTTTGTTGTAGTCACTAACCTCGAGGGTATTTCAGAGTTAAATCTTTATTTAATCGACCAGGTTAGATTCCTCTCATAGTCAGAGGGAAGGCATTAAAATCAGCATGGCTGGTAACATGTAGACAGAAAATGGAGATCACCAACTCCTCTGGAATAAGGTTGAGATGAGAGAGAGGGAAGAAGAGAGAGAGAGAGAGAGAACAACACTAGCAGGTCAGGAAGCTCAAAGAATCAGCACATATTCAAGGCTACAGTAGCCTCTTAAGTAACCACAGTATAGAAATGAACGAGGAATACTATTAAAAAGAAAGGACAGATAATCCCAGTACAAATAATAATGGTAATATAAGTGGTTAACTATAGTTGAGGGTGAACCAACGGCTCCCTTTTCATAGGCTACCATACCGAGATGTAGAGGAGGGCGCCACTCCTTTCCCAGGATTACTCCACTTACCCTTGATCCTCACCTTATAATGCTGAGTGTTTAGCAAGGGGGCATCAAATACCTTTTTTTGTGAAAACACAACCTTCTACTCTAAACAGTTAATTTTTCAAGGGGCATAACTTGGTTTGTCATCATAAAGCTTAGTGATCAGATTAACTGAAGGTGGTTTCAGAAATTTCATAGCGGTAATGATAAAAGCCTTGTAGATGAAGAAGGTAGAGAACGGCCATAGAGTCTTGCTAATGAAGGTTGGAAGGCAATCGCTGGCTAAAACATGCGTCAAAATGTCAGAGAACTTAAACCGTTCTCTAATATTTGGCACTTGAAGTCAGTATTTATTTATCAAGTATTGATAATTTTACGTTACACTACAGGGAAGGCCTTTTGGTCGAGATCAAAGTGTAGTATCTGTTCCGATGGATACTGCACCCTATAGACTGGTATTGTCTTGGCCTTCGGGGCTTGATTTACGCTGATCTATGGGATTGTCCTGTGCAGTTCTAGGAGGTCCACCCTCCCAGGCTTTGCCTCCCCTCTTTGGGGAGGAGTAAGTTAATTGCTTACTGCTTGAGGCGCCCCTACCGGGGAATGCCGACGGGGCTGCCCAGGCAATTTTTGATGGTCAGAGTGCTCACCCTTCGGGCGCTGGCTTTTCAACCCCCACTTTCCGACCCGACCTTGGGTCACATCTTACTTGTGGGAGTAGGATAAAACTGGCCTTGTGCCTAACTCCTGGAGAGGAGTAAATAATACAGTAAATCATTTTTGACAAAAAATGTGCCAAATACTATAAATACGTGGTACTTGATGCCCGTTTGCTAAACACTCAGCATTATAAGGTAGGCATCAAGTATAGGTGGAGTAATTCTGGTAAAGGAGTGGCGCTCTCTTCTACACCTTGGTGTAATAGCTAATGAAAAGGTGCTTCCGGGTCGCCTACTTTACTTTTACTTTTATTTACATTTGGCAGGAAAACATTCAAAATTTTCTAAGGGCCATAAGTTTGTTTTTCACTCATAAACTTACAATGGCACTTAGCAGTCATTACATACTGGCTTCCTTCCTGGCATGCACCACATCTCAAACCATAGCATACGATGACTGGCAGCCCTAGGCACGGTCGCTTTAGATAACTAGCCACTTATGATTCCACGGCCAAAGACCAAGTGCTTATGGGCTGGAGAGCATTGCATTTGCTATAAAAAAAATTGCTTTTCTATTTATTTCAGGGAAAAGACCCAAATCCGACCGTGGCCTTCACATCAAGCAGATGGGAGTTTCTCTGACAGAGGCGAGCGATGTTACACACTTTATACCAGTCGGATCACTTTCCCACTGTCTAGCTGAGACATACCAAACCTTTGTAGGAGGCAGAGGCAACATCCCCGGTGTGTCAATTATAAAAGAGAGATTAACTCCTGGGATGTTTAGACATATGTAATTCATTGCGGAAAACAAATCAAAACCTGAATGTAAGATTCTGTATATGAAGAAAAACTTTCCATACTTGCTCAAGAATCATCTTCTGTATAATTTTTAATTATTCGGACTACTGTTCTCATCTTAGATGTTATTCTCACAACTTTTCGCCTGATGTCAACTCTGACCCTTTTCAGCTGCATCTTGTCAAACTCGGAAATCTGTACTGATTATTACTTTGCACTTTTATCCATTATGCCACGGATAAAAGTGCTAAGTAATAATCATCTCTAAGTGACAGTCTTCTGGAGGTTGAAGGTTCAATCCTCAGTATGAGCGATACTATAAATACAATTACGATTTACTCGAGACTTCTACCTGGTCATGGCTGACAGAATGAGAGCAAACTACCCCCGTAGATTCAATAAAGGGTTCTGTTTGAAATTCTGTACAGATTCCCGAGTTCGACAAGATGTACTTGAAGAAGATCGAAGGTTATATCGATCGAAACATTGTGAGGATAACATTCAAGATGAGAACAGTAGTCCGAATAATTCAAAAAATGCAAATCATCAATCCTCATCTCAAAAGTTCTGAAACATAAAATCATCTTCATAAGATGAAGAATGAAATGATCAGCATCAAAATCGACAGATGACTTTTTTGTATTTAAAGTATTTTCTCTCTCAATACATAATTTAAATGAAATAATTACTCACCTGCTACTAAACAGTTTATAAGGGGGGGAGTGTTTAAAGAAGAGGAAAAAGTATTTAAATTCTGACTGATGTAATTATCTGCAAGCTGATGTGGAATCGATTGCTTCTCTGAAGGCGTGTAAATGTTTTATGAAACTTGATTGGTCACATAA
>OY744526.1:60746425-60811425 GCA_963556195.1 Sepiola atlantica
ATATATATATATATATATACATTCTTTTGTAAGATGATAGGAAAAATCCCAGAAAAGTGCTCAATTAATTGAGAAAATTAAAATCAAGAGCGTAATATTTACTATTATTCGGTACAGAAAATCAGTGCAACATCAGTACCATTGGTTTCAATTTTAGAAGGTGTTGACCTTCCCGGCTATCTTCAGCTTTGTTGTCACTTGGTAGAGAAAATAGGGGGGAGGGTCTTGCACAATCGGATAGAGAGAGAATAGAGAGAGAGAGAGAGAGAGATGGACACAAGACAGGGGCGCATTATTTGATTAATACCATGTAAACAACACATTCTCTGAGATTTATCATATGAGTCGCTCAAATATGATAGAATTACTTGAATCAAATTGTTTAATTTAAAGAATAATTGATTTAAAAATTACTAAACTTTTTTGTAAAAACAAACAAACATTTAACTGAGCAATTAAATAACTGGCTTTAGAATCGTGTTCACTGTATTTATTTTTTAAATTGTTGATTTTATTTTAGGTACACCTTTTATTTTCGATTTGAAAAACTTCAAATATTATTATCATTTTATGACCTTAAGTGAGTTTAGGACTAACATATTGTTATCACTTGTCCCCATTTTGGTAGACGTAGACGACACGTTGCCAAAGGAGGATCAATTTACGTCAGCGAACTGAACCACCTCTAAAATCTAAGCGGGTAAATTTAAATCTATTTTTATTTTAGTAATCTGAATTTCTGTTGCTTAATCGATAGTAATCCAAAAAAAAATTCTAAAAAAAGTGTATAAAGATTTTAGACGGGAGAGTGGGTCTTCTATAGCTGCGCCAAATATAAATTCTGTTATGCCGTCTTCTGAAACAATAAAATAATCTAAACTTAACAACTTTCTTTTCTTTATCGAAAAGAATTTAAAGATTTTGTTTTCTAAACACTTTTCCTGCGGTTACCTTTTACTTAGTTTAAAATGTAATGTATGTAATATGTAACTTAAAACAACTAGAAAAAAATTTGCGACCAGAGGGAGCATAAATTTGCTAGTTTAGATAATTAATACAAAACCAATATTTTTTCAAAAGTACTCAATACAAAGTAGAGCTTTTATAAAATTAAATAAATATTGGTGGGGACAGTCTACACTAATTAATTCGTGTTTCAATGCATATGCGCCTTCTCAAGACTCTGTTGAAAAGTAAAGATCAGTTTTAGAAAATCATCCCAGAAAAAGGGAAAACAATTAAGAGAGCACGTGGCCAGAAAAGTCGTTCGATCACTCTGTTCTACATCCAGCTGTCTCCCCCTCCTTGCTATAGCGTCGTGTGTTTTCCACTTAACTAATTTAATTCTGAAACAAAAATTAAACTTTATTTTTAGTTAAATTACTAAGATATATTTTTTATATATAAAAAAATTTTTTTAAAGGTCACCACTATACAATTATGTTAAATCTGAACTTGATATTCATATTAGAATATTGTACTTCGAAATTCTAAAAACCTTATCCTTCATATCACTAGCAATCGGAGGGTGGTACTTCCTCTAAACCCTATTATAATTATATGGGTGTGTACAATATTTTTACTATTTGAAATCACCTACTTTTCTTTATCCTCACAATGAAATAAGTGGAGGGCATAGATAAAATCATAATTGTATAATTAATTATTAATTTAATTTCAAACTCTAATTAACCCAACACATTTTATAACTAATTTACTAGTTCACTTAAGATTGACTCTGCTTTAGAAGCATGGAGCCCATACTGATAAACCTAACTGTATTATCAATTTGTAATTCTTAATTTCTAATTTAATTAAAAAATCAACCTCCAAATTTATTGGTTAAAAATGGGAATGCCATCATATATACCAGACTACTAGTGACCTGTTAGGTCATAACCAGCACCATTTTGATTTCATTTAAAAATTCATAAACTGTGATATATCTTTTTGCATATCGAAAAATAAAAGTCTATTTATTTCTATATCATTCTTATCGATAATATAGAAGTAAAGCGACCTGTTATTTTGCTATCTAATTTACATACGTTTTTACGGTGTGTATTATGTAAATTAGCTGGAAAGAGAGAGTCACTCTTTCTGTGAATGTTCACCAGTGACATTATGAAATATTAGATAGTGGCTGAATCAACAGAGAGCGAAAGGAGCAAGAGAAATACATAGATAGTCCATTGGATAATTAACAGTAATCAAGAGGAATAATAGATTTGATTTTGTTTGTTTTAAAAGATGGAGTGGCACCACTCAGAAGGTACTTTTCTCCTCCATCTCTCTTAGAATAAAAGAGAGAGGAACGATTATCAACGATATGTCTTAAAGGGTGTGAAAGGCCACCCAAGAAGGACAAATCGGTTTCACGTTCAGAGAAAAGTACTGTAACTCCTCATCATGGTGAGTCGTGCGCACAAAAGTCTTCCATTTCAAGTCTGAAGTGAAGGTCAGTCTCAGAAGCTTATCAAAGCAGGGAGGTCTTCTCAAGAAGAGAGCCATTCATTTCGATTGGAGCAAAGTGAGGATCCGAGCATTGTTAGTGAAAGGAGAGAAGCTTGGTTTTAGATACATTAAAAGCAACCAGCCACCCTTTTCTCCATTCCACCACATGCTCTAGGTCTAAAATAGAGAATCAGAAACATTTTGATCATTAATGCTTTTCGGAGTATTGCCATAGATGGTCGTGTGATCTGCATTAAATGTCGACAAATGATCTTAGAATGTGTTTAACAATATCATTGATTAAGATGAGGAGGAGGATTGAGCCCAAAATGGATCCCTGAAGCATGCCAGCATTGATACTATGTGCTTCAAACTTCTGCCCATCAACGACTACTTTTATAAACCTATCAGAGAGAAAGGATTTGATGGTTGAGAGGATATTTCCAGATATTCCACAGCTAGTAAGTTTGTGAAATAGACCTTTATGCTAAACCTTATCAAAGGCGTTTGATATGTCAAGAGCTATTTCTCTAGAAGCGAAGTACCTGTCTATAGATTCACTGATCCTGTGTTATATTACAGTCAGCACATCAGCAATTTATCTTTCCAGGACGAAAACCATATTGCTTGTCACTAAGTAGGCTGTTTCTTCTGAGGTGATTGACAACTTCTTGATTCATCACAGATTCAAGCAACTTACTCATGATGTGCAGGAGACTGATGGTCTGTACTGATATGTAGAGGACCGATTTTCAGTATTTTTAAATACTGGCCAGACTGATGCAGTTTTTCAATGTGATGTGAATCATTTTTTCTGTAAGCATTTCTTCTTTGAACAGCTTTGTAGGAGCTAGTTCCGGTTGCAGTTTTTTAAGTACTTGGGATGTTGTCAGGACCAGTTCCTTTGCTGGCATCAAGGTTCTTGATAATTTAGCAACATCCGGACAGATACATGGATGTCGCTCAAAGTGTTTTCAGTCATAGAGGGAAATTCAGGTGGTAGACGGCTCTGATCACAAAGGGTGGAATTTGATGCAAAGTTCTCTGCAAAAAGTTTGGCTTTAATGGATGCTGAGGAAATCACCTCTGGTCCATTGATGATAATTGGAATAGAGGTCACAGGACCTTGTTTGTTATTCACCAAAACTCGTGGGAACCAGCCTCTGTTCACCCACTCTAGATTTAATGGATTGGGCATATGATTCTCTTACGTTTTCTATAAGTCTTTTGCAGTGGTTGCTGGCAGTCCTAAAGGCGGCTTTGGTTTCAGAACATCTATTTCGTTAAAAGCAATTGAAATAGTGGTTTCTGTGAGTAATGGCTGCGGCACATTCTTGGGTGTACAACGGCTTGCAGTTTTGTTCCTATTGGAATTTCTTGGAGGGTATGAAGCTCTCAATACCAATGGTTAACAAATCAGTTAAATCTGATGCGATACAGGACACATTCTTTTCAAACATGGAATGCAGTGGAATTTCTGATAAGAAAGAGCTGAGGCTGTCCCAGTCAGCGATCGAGTATCGATATACTGTGGAGAGGGACTTTAAGGGTCTTGTTGCACTTTGTTTTGATCTTAATTGACACAACTGAGTGATTGGAAGATCCTAGTCGAGACACAACAGTGGATGAGCACAGTTCAGGAAAAGTTGCCGGGAAAAAATCAAGAAGAAGTTCCTATGAATTTAAAGGAAAAATCTGACTGACAGTTTTATTCCTCGTTAATCTCAGTTTGATTTTTCTCATAGAAAGTTTGTGGATTTTAGTTATTAATTCAGTGAATTATAAAATAATTACTGAATATCTAACACAAACTTTTCTATAAGAAACTACAACTCAAACATGATTAACTTTGAATAAAACTTAATTTACATAGTTATATTAAAATGCAAGACTTAATTAACAATTTATCGCTATTATCGATTAAAAATTTGCAGAAATACAATTATCAATTTCACTGAACAAAGTGAAAGACATAGGGGTAATTCTTGAAAGTTATATTTAAATTAAGAAATGCGTTGGCCCAATGAAAACTTAACAGCAATTCAGACGAATTTACTTGAGGGATGAGGTTTGATAGGAAGTCTGTTCTTGCTTTTGTAAAAAATATTGGCACCACTCAGAAGGCACTTTTCTCTGCAATCTCTCTTATAATAAATCATCAATGATAAGTTTAAAAGGTGAGAGATCATCCGAACACACTCTGTGTATATATATATATATATATATATATATAATATAAACAGCTGTACTTCTTCAAGCTAAGTTCTTAGTATAAATACAGATAAAAATGAAAAATATATATATATACAGGGCCGGCGGGACAGTTATAAAAGTGGGGGATCTCCTAAAAAGTGGGGGAGGGGCCACATTGCCCCCAGAATGCCAAATATGAGAATAAATTCAATATCTTGACTAAAAATGATCGTCCGATAGTGGTTGAGAGCTCGTTAGAAGTGGAATAGAATTCTCTTGGCGATAGAAAAAGAAAAATTCAAAATATTTCAATTTTTTGGCGTCTGGGCTCAAATTAACTTATTTGGGCATATTGGGCAAAAATCACTTTTTAGGGCATATTTTGGTTTAAAATGATTTTCTGGTAGTGGTTGATGGCTCGTTAGAAGCGGAATGGAATACTCTTGGTGATAGATGAAGAAACATTAAAAATATTTAATTTTTTGGCGTCTCGGCCCAAACTACCATATATAGGCATTTTGGACCAAAAATGATCTTCTGATAGTGGTTGAGGTCTTGTTGGAAGCATATTAGCAAGTCGCTTCTGGTGAAAAAAGAACAAATAGAAATTTCAATTTTAGGGGGCCTGGCCCCGAATTACAATATTTGGTCATTTTGGGGGGCCTGGCCCCGAATTACAATATTTGGTCATTTTGGGCCAAATACACATTTTTGGACTTAATCTTGACATAAAATGATTTTCTGACACTGCTTGATGGCTCATTTGAAACATATCAGCAAGTCGCTTTTAGTAAAAATAACAAAATTCAAGAATCAATTGGTTTATCAAATATGGAGAATACATAAAGTTAAAAGTATTAACTGACAAGGTGCATATAAAAGTACAAAAGTAAAAAGTATAAAAGTTTAAATGTATTAAGTATAAAAGTATAAATGTATGTATTGGAATTGGAATAGCTCGTTGGAAGCGTATTAACAAGGCAGACTTGCATTGTTTCTCTGTTCTCCACTTCAAATTGTGTTCATTGGACTTTGCTCAAAAGATACTGTATCGGTTGTTCTGTGGACAGAAGGACTGGAGGGAGGATGGAATTAATAACTTTGGATATTATGCGGATCTTCAACAATGCGAAAAAAGAATGTATCGATGCAATCCGAAAAATCACCAGTATGTTAATGGATACACCATGTGCGAGTGGAGGAAATACAAATAATGGTCCGCTTTGCAACAGATTTTTCAGCCCTCAAAATCGCTTTTACGGATGTTCTCTCATCTGTAACAGTGTCGATCGTGAAAATTTTGAAACATTCATGAGTAACACCAACATCATCCTGACTATCACCCAGTCTGCCACAAACAAATATGTGCATGTGAAAGCATTGAAAACCTTGGGCATGGAGATAATGCTTCAGAATTGCCTTCGTCGATGAGAAGGCTAAACCATGGATTATGATAATCCCGAGCTACCATCAAATTAATTCCGGAATGAATATAAATATAACAGTCATAGGTAGAAATAGAAATAACGTAATCTGATATTCGCAGAAAATCATCGGAGTGAACGGGAGCGGTCATTAAGTCTTTGCATATTGCTTTATATTATGTAGTAAATTAATACCAGCCAAATAATAAATAAGAATGGAGTTTTTTGTGAAAATTAAACTGTGTTTATTAGTTCCCGGTGTCGATGGAGTGGAGTGACAGTACAGAATTGTTAGGGAAAAAAGTTTTTGCTACCACCTATATGGAGTTGGTTTGGTGGAGAGTCGAAGATAGTGGGCCAAATGTAATATTTAGTGTTTGTTGGTGAAAAATAATGAAAATTTACTATTCGAGTGAATAAGCGTAATGAATTGGTGAGTTTAGTAGCCTGTGATGGATGGTGTTGTTTTCCTATTTAAAAAATATGTACAAGGGAAAAATCCTCTCTACGTTATAAATAAAAAAAAGAAATGAAGAAGAAAAGATTTTGTATAAAAACTCCTAATTCTGTTATTCCGGTTGATTGTTTGCCGCTGTCTTCAAAATAGGGAAGCAAATAAATTATGATTCACAGCTAAACTAAAGAAATGCCAATATCAGTTTAATTCAAGTTTCACGTGTTTTGCTTCGGGGTGTCGATTTTTTGGAGAAGAAAATGAAAGTCCGTAAATATACCTATAGAATAGGGACCTTTAACAAAAACTCACCCATTTCGCTTGTTTTTCGCCAAATTTTAGATAAAATTGATTGTTGGTCTTATATTGTAATGATGAAAATATAAGACCAACAATCAATTAATAGATAAGCTAATTAGATAAAATTAAACACATGCATATCAACTTAATTATTGATGACCATAAAGTGGGGGGGCCCAAGTCAAAAAGTGAGGGGGATTGAGCCCCCCCCCCTTGCTCCCTTTCCGCCGTCCATGATATATATATATATAAACACAGTAAAGATTCACAAAAAAATATTCTCTTTATTATTGTGATCTCATCAACGCTTTAACGTGCGACCTCTCGAAATACGTTATTCACGTGTCCGCGTGCTGCACAAAATAGACATTTCAACTTTCGCCGTCAACAACACCAGACGAATTTCAACTTGACTGGGAAAATGTCTCAGTCAGGGAGAAAAAAAAAGAAGAGAAATATAAAATGACTATACTTCCGAAGAAGGTATCTAGTACCGAAAGTACTCAAGTTTAAACAAAAAAAAAGAAAAAGTTTTTACGATAAATAAATAATTTATTTTAAAAAAACAAATTTCTGCGTTGTCCAGGCTTCAAAATATATTTTTTTAAAATATTCTCTTTATTATTGTGATTTCATTAACGCTTCAATGGGCGACTTCTCGAATATATATATATATATATATATATATATATATATATATATATATATATATATATATATATATATACAAACATTCTGTATAAATGAATATATTCATGTAGAAACATTAATCTTTTATGATAATATTTAGACATTCGTGCACATTGCCAGATATATTTATATGCATACACATATATATGAAAATCCTTATTACTTCTACATCTATGTATGTATATATGTATGAGTATCCGTATATAAATAGTATGCAAAGGCATTTCATGTTCATACGTACGTTATCACTTTTCACACCCATTAAAGAAAATGAGATCGTCCAATCAAAACAGAGATAGTGATTGGTGATGTATCTGATGTCGCTAAGTAAACAATTATGACTTAACCCATTTGAAAATAAATTATATCGTCCTGTCGACTAAAACAGTACAAGTTTAAATGAGTATATTTCAAAAAGTGTAATTTGTTTTAATGATTTGAAGAATTTTTAGTTCACAATTATTTTTACAGAATATTTATTTGTTGCTACAATTTTACGGAAATAAAGAAAGAAGAGACATATTCGTTTAATTTATTTAAAGAATATTTAGCTGACAATGACAATTAGTTTTACAGAAGAAAATTTCCTTTCTTCTTAATAGTAGCGATCCTGACAGATATTTATTATTTCAAAAGGAATATTATTTTTAACAGTAAATTATACACATTTATGTATAAAGCGCCGTGGAATTTCCACAGGATCCTGCTAGTTTATATATAAATGTGTGTGACACTTGCATATATTATACCAATAAAAAAGCATACAAGAAATGAACACATTAAATTCCTTCCTTATTTTATAAAGAAACGTGTCCAGATACAGCAATTTATTTTCTTTATTTTTGAAAAAAAAAAAATGAATTTCTCAGTAATAGTTTTCGTAAAATTAACTGATTTCTCCCCTTTGGCTCCATATTACTAACAATCTTAGCATTGGCACAAAAAAATGACCACAGATAAAAATAATAAACTCAATTTGTATATATTTTTTACTAGTAATCCTCAATCCAAGATTACCTTATCAGGCAGAACAGATATTGCAATTTGATCCTAGCTCGATTCTGCTTCTTTCGATTTCAAATAATCATACTTTTAACTATATGATCACTAATTGGCGTTGCCTGGGAGTCTTTTTATTTTCATTAATTACTATTTATTTTTTCTTCAAACTATTAACAAAATATATAAACAGTTTATTAGAAACTATCTATACGTACGCAGCGTTGCCTGGGAGTCAATTTACTTTCATTGAACAAAACAAATACAAGTCTAAAAACACTCCCGGGCCACGCCAACTGGGGATAGTTGGTACTTGACAACATTTGGTTGTGAAATCAATTAAACAATGGTTGAATGCTGCCACAAGCAAAATAAGGCAGTATGTGACATCAACTCACCCGAACAAAGGAAGGTATCAGAAGAGCCTGTTGTTCTTAGCTTACATGTTGTCTTCTAAGTAAAGCCAAAGAAGAGATTTTCAGTAAAGAATATTGATATTTTCAAGAGCATCAAGAAGCAATCCTTTCATCCCCAAGTCTATCTTCTATAAACAAATAAATCTCTGCGTATACGTGTAATGGAAACATTTTAGAGATAGGTAGATATAAAATATATTTATGCGTTTGATATTTATCAAGAAAATTTAATTATTTAAAAACACCTTAAATCTACTAATATTTTTTTAAAATTTATTTTGTAAAACTTATATACATCTCTGTAATATTGTCATGATTCGTTCATTTATCATTTGTTTTTAAAACGATAGTAAAAACTAGTTTTAATATTGATAATCATTTCTCGAACATAAAAACATAAAATTGTAAAAATGCGGGAAATTATCACATAGTAACATTATGCTTGTTTTTTGTTTACAATTTGACAAACTTTTTTAAATTAATATTTTTCTCAACTAACAAGCATTTCAGTAATTTGGTCTATTTTTTTTTCATCTTACTACTTAAAATAAATTATTCTGTAACAAAAATGATCCGACAATCATCGTTTATATATTTATGTTGCTTTCAGTCAATTTTACTTCGATACTTTTTGAACTAGTGTTTCTTCAAAACAAATTTCCTTTCATAAAAATTCTTTAATAACCTCTGCAATTTTAATTAAATTATCTTTTCCAGTATTTCATTAACTTCATATTTATTACATTAGATTTCCTATCGATCAACATTATGATTTTATCATACGATATGTTTTACTTTTTTTTTTAGAAAATGTGACCCAAATGGATGACTATATATTCTATTATTAATAAAATAAATATTAACATACAATATATTAATTCCTAGACAAGTATCTCATTAATTTTAATGCAAATAACAAATTTTTTTAAATTGTATCGGAACTATTTTCTCTTTCATTTGCTTACATTCATAGTTTTTTTACAATTAAAATATAACAAGAAAAATAAGTGCTACCATTTTGTTTACAGTAAGAGATGTAAAAAAAAAAACAACACATGAAACAAAATCTGGTACTACTTCAGTAGGCGGTCTACTTTGAAATATTCGATCTCGACAATAAACATGCGCATTTAAATCCTAACACTAACCTGTTTTATTACAGTAAAATGTTGCGGTCTACTTTTCAATATTTGATGTAGAAAAAGAATTACGCAAGTTTAAAACCTAACTAACGCTAAACTGTTTTTCACAATAAAATTAGTCGGTCTACTTATTAACGAAACAAAAATTAGTTGATACTTTATTAGGTGGATTACCTTGCAATATTCCATCTACAAAAAGGCATGTTAATATAAAGCCTAACCCTAAACTGTTTCCAATAAAATTAGATATAATTTCTACCTGCCTGTTAACAAAATAGTTTCTTTCATCATAAATTCGAAGTAAGAATACTCATTTATTTAGTTAAAATTTTTATTAAAACTTCTGTTCTATGATTTTTGTTAAATGTGTAATACCTACCTTCAAATTAAAAAAGGTTGTAACAATGCGACATCTTGTTTTTTTGTTTTTTTTACAGGTAAAGCCAATACATGGAAGTAGATTGCCTATTAAAGTAAAAAGATGCAAGTAGACTAAAGAAGGATCAACAATTCTTATTTTAATATCTCCTAAAGACATCTTCAGGGCTGTATTCTTTGATTTTTTAGTTTTTATTTATTTTTTGAAGGGAAGTTTCACCGTCCTCCCACATACAGCCCCTGATATTCCCAAATGGCCACTCATTCGGTACTGACCAGGTTCAACGTCGCTTACCTTCACTGATCTAACTAGAACCTCTGTGTCAACATGAACTTCATCATAAATTTGAATTAAAATGCTCCTTTACTTAATTACAAATTTTATTAAAACTTATGTTCTTATATGAATTTTTGTTGAATGTTTAATTCCTACCTTCAAATTAATAAAGATTTTAACAATGCAAAATCTTGTTTTCTTTTACAAATAGACTTCCTAATACAGTATTACGGTTTTGTGGACCTGTAAGAGTTCCGGAAAGAAGACACAAACTAGGAATTAAGTGAAAAAAAAGTATATTGAAGAAAGCATAAAAAAAATAAGATGAGTGGTTGACGTCTGTCTGACTGTCAGTATTAGACTGGGGTAGTTCCAACACCGAGAGGCATGTGCTCCCGGTATTTATAGTGACGGTTGGGAGAGTCAACCCAGTGCCCCTAAAGAAGGAGCACTCTGGCCTATAAAACATTGCCTGGGCAGCCCCGTTGTTATTCCTTGGTCAAGGTGTCTCAGGAAGTAAGCAATAAACTTACTCCACACCAAAGAGGGGAGGCAGGGCCTGAGAGGGTGAATCTCCTAGGACTACCCAAGACTAATGACTCAGCCCGACAGATAAAAAGCCACCGAAGTGGCCCAGTTCCTGTCAGGATGGGATAGATCAAGGTATTAAATTCCTTCCCACCGCAGAAATATGTGGCACAAAGCCAGAAGGTGGGAGAGTGTAAGCCAGAGCCCCTAAAGAAAGAGCACTCTGGCTAATAAAAAATTGCCTAAGCAGCCTCATCGGCATTCCCCGGTCAGGGAGTCTCAGACAGTAAGCAATAAACTTACTATACCCCAAAGAGGGAAGGCAAAGCCTGAGAGGGTGGACCTCCTAGATCTACCCAGGACAAATACCTCAGCCCCGACAGATAAAAAGCCAATGAATCCTCAACTAGTATTTACCAATCTGAAGTCTCTAAGCAACCGAAGTTACAGAAAAACCGCACGGGCTTGTGTGGATTCAGGTATTTAATACCTTCCCACCGCACGAATATGTGGCACAAAGGCGGAACGGGGGGGGGGGGGAGAGTCAAGCCAGCGCTCCTAAAAAAGGAGCACTCTGGCCTCTAAAAAAATTGTCTGGGCAGCCCCGTCGGCATTCCCCGGTCAGGGCGCCTCAGGTAGTAAGCAATAAACTTACTCTTGGGCCTCCTAGGGCACCCAGAACCAATACCTCAGCCTGACAGATAAAAGGTCACCGAAATGACTCAGTTCCTGTCGGACTGATTGTCAAGAAAGAATCCTCAACTGGTATTAACCAGTCCGAAATCACTAAGCAACTGACGTTACAAAAAAAAAACGCACTGGATGGTGTGGACCAAACACTGAGAGTCATGTGCTCCCAGTATTTATAGTGAAACAGAAGAGTCAATGTAGTCCGTAAATTAGGTACCATAACATACAGGTAAATCACAGCTAAATTAAATGCATGCAGGTAGACCGCCTACTGAAGTAGCAGCAAACTTCCGCCTTCACATAACTAAGGCCAAAGATCTGTTCAAAGTTGAACAGCACTAGTTTAGATGTCAGCGATTTTGTTCTGTTTTCATAATGATCTCATATTTTTGTAATATTTCATAACAGGATTTTGTCAGTGCATACAACGTGTTTTTGCTGATCTCGACAAAGGAAAATTGGTTATATATTTTTTTTATTTCCACAAAAAGAGGACATCATTTCATACCTGTCTTTTTCAAACATTTTTTGCTTTCATCATACTTGTTTTTCAAATAATCCTAACACTCAACTGAGTATATTTATATCAAAAAAGATTTCTAGAGTAAAAAGAAATATTTAGTTGTACAGATGATGTTTTTATATAATCCTCTTCTGTCATAGCCTGAGAATACACTAACTGGGAATAATCTTTTTCCTAAACCTCTGTATGTTTAACCCTGTCAAAGATTACAAATTATATTTACCATCATTACATTTCTATTCTAGAAATAGTTTCATATCCTTAAATAGTTATAAAACTATTCGCTTAAATATGATAAATTATACTGACCAGCATTCAAGTCACTTCTTTCTTTTACCCATCAACATATGACCTGACAAATGTATTACTGTAAAACGAGCTAACCGAAGCAAACAAATCTTCATAATTCTATTAATGATTTATGCCATAAGGGATGATCAAATTTCGTCTGCTTAGCAGCCATTGACAGCTATCGTTTAAAAAAACGTAATTGCTAAGCCACGTCCCTTTTTTTCAGAACTGTGGAAGTTCATAACGTGTATTAATCCAGACATCAAAAAACTGTTTCTTTTATATGAACAAAATAGCCAAGAACGATAACTCTATTTTCGTATCACTTCTGCGTATTCGCAGAATGAATCTGATATTGTATGTAAAAGTAGACCGAAATTTGAAAGATGAAAAACGAAATTTTCCGAAATCTGAATTTTGTAACAACTTCAGCCATTTTATTTATCGGGTTCCTTTTATTTATGTACTGAAGTTGAACTCAAGTTTCGATAATAAAACATTTTTAATTGTCAATTTTGCAATAATAAAACAAATATATTTTTTAATATTGTTTTTACTACCGTATCCGTAATAAATCAAGCGAACATTTAAAGTGAAAAATTGTTCTCGACGAGCAATATTTTATTTATTTTATCATCTTTAAATTTTCAAAAGTAAGGGATTTATTCGACAAGAAGTTGAATTTTTTTTCAGAAAACAAAATAATATATTAAACTACGAGGAATTATCTTTTAAAAATCATAAATTTAAACATGTATCAAGCACTTAAATTTTTTGGCAAGCATTGATTAGTAAGGAGGGGGGGGGCGTGAAAAAAAATAACCTACCCCTCCCCCACAAAAAACGGTTGCCTTTAAAATTTCGAGTTAGCAATTGTTTTAGAGAAAGATCATCTCTTAATGCTTATAATACCGAAAAGATTATCGAAATACAATAATTAGTCTATTTTTGGTGAATTTTTTAAAAATTACATTCCTCACCTTATTAGACTGAATTAGAGCAGGTGCGTGTTTTTGATCATACCTAATTTATGAGTCACACCATTTTACTAAAAAATCTATCTTTTATTACCAACATACAATTGTTTTGGCCTACCACCAAGATATATATAATAATGTTCAAGTATCAAAACAATTTATTTCTTGACATGGCTATCCTCAGTGCTCATAATAAAAGAAGGTAAAATCCAGGTAGGAAATACCTGGATTACAATCCGTACTCATTTTTACCACCAAAATGGGCAGTTTACTCCCGTAGGTTCAAATCGCAACATTCATATATATATATATGACAATTTTGAAATACACAAAAACTATAACATATTCATTTTTGAGAATATCAGTTCCAAAAAATTCAACATCAACCAAAGTTTCTGCATACGATCGTTTCTGAGACGATAGATTTTTATTGATAAAAGTGTCTCTTCTTCAGCACAGATACTAAGAAGGGCACAAATTACAAGTCAACAATAATAACTAACATTTTTGTATTATTCACCAAATACATGGTTAGTAGAGATAAGAGGTGGGGATCAATATTCATATCTTCCTTACAAAATACATATGTAAAAAATAAATAACCAACACCTTTGCATTATTTTGCAAATATATGGTTAGTAGAGGAAAGGGGTGGGGGATCAAACTTTAAAATTTTCTTTTTAAAATACAAATATCATACACACACACATACATATATATAACATATAAATACAAATACAAAGATACATTTGATAATCATAGAACAATGCCACAAACAAAATTCGTCTATTTTGAATATTACCAAAGTCTCAGCATTGGACTTCACTTATATATATATATATATATATATAATATATATATAGTCATCCACATACAGACTGTTTCGCTGTTTCACAGCTCATCAGTGCGGCTAGACCAGTTAGTGTCTCAACCGTCGAGCTGACAGTCGGCGATGCTAACCCCTACGCCATCATGCGACACTGACTGAATGTAAGAGATATTTCAATGTAACGAAATGTAAACATTGCAAATGCCTGAGCTCGAAATTAGTTTTACCTAATGAGCATTGCCTTAAAGCTAATGGTCGTTGACGATACTATTACAAAATAAGCTTTACCCGGAGGGAGCTTTTATAGTCATCCACATACAGTATGAAAATATATTTATGGCAATATATTTTCATAGCTTACTACCTAGCTCTACTTACGTATCGAGCACTGTTGAAGTAAATACTGAAAATTGATACATAAAAAATTATATCTCCTTATAAAATTTTATGAGGATACATGAAATAGTAATATATATATATATATATATATATATATATATATATATATATATATATATATATATGTGTTCGCTGTAGCTTTCTGTGTGTATAAATATAAATACATCTTCATAAAATAGTTTAGATATCCCATAAGCATGTCTAACTACTACTACCACTATTACTACTACATAGCAATTAGTAAGTCACTTTTTAATCAGCTTCTCTCTTTTCACTGTCTGTTACTCTATCTATAAACTCATATCGCTTCTACGTCTCTTTATTAATGTTTTCCCATTCCTTTATTCAATCGAACTAATAAAAAAGAAATATCCATGTAGTATTTTTATTTATAACAATCATTATTTATGATTTTGTAAAGTATAACAAGAACAGATTCACGGGTTGATCTACCCAGTACTTAAAAAGTAATATTGAGAGGAAGTAAATTCATGCAAATCTCAATTTTGTGGAATATATAGAGAAAATAAGAATTTCAGAGTTGCTGAAAACGAAGAATATTGTATTTATATAAATTTGAATAATGTTACCAACGATTGGGTTTTCAAAATCAGAATTTTTAAATATAATTAAATCTTGCTTTTATTTTCTAAAACGTTAATTAGGTTTACTTTCGGTAACCTTGTAACTCTGGCTTCAACTATGTTCTCCTTTACTCCTCACATTCAATGAGTGATGTTTCTGACAAAGGGTTAAGAATTGCTGTTTTCTGGGTCGGAATCTATCCATCTAGCACTTATCGTTGGCTAGTTTTTAACCTTGAAGCAGTATTTTTTAGCTCCTTACATCAAGTGGCTTCATGGCTTGTCTGGAGCGATTTCCATAAAAAAAGTAAATGTTCAACAAATACTTCGATGTCAAGAACATTTATGAGTATCGGATTTTGCCAACACTTGTCTCCTTCTGAATGATTCTTGAAGTTAAATACAGACGCCATTCTTGATCATTTGTTATGCATAATTCCCGTGATAAAGTATTTTTACCATTAACTTTATAGTCAGACGAGTCTCCTCATAAGTGCTATATGTTTCAGCCAGCTTATTCACAATCCTTCTTCAAGTGTGTGCCATAGTTCGTCCAGTGTGCACGGTGACAAGCAAACAAGCAAGATAACAAGATCCACAGAGTTTTAGTAATATACGAAACATTCTTTGTCTAGACACTTCGTCTAATATATATATATATATATATATATATATAATATATATATAGTCACTATCCATATAAACGACCTGTGATCCAAAGAGTCACGGGTCGTCTATGTTCTGTTCTAATTGATGATATCACCGTTTTGTTACTCCAGCATTTATGATGTCATAAAGGATCTTTCCCCGGTGTATTCGACATGTTTTACATGAGCAACGATAATATACCAAGCTATAAGAAATTTCATAAAGTTTACATGTTTACAATATACAAATCGTCATCTGTTGACTCTCTCTTTCTTTCTTTCTCTCCCTCTCTCTATCTACCTATGTCTGTATATGTCTCTTTGCTTCTCTTTCTCTCACTAACTTGCCAGAGATTGTTGTCAAGTTGAGTTAGTAATAAAATAAAATTGAAATGTGTGCGCATATAATACTCAAGACAAACACCAATCTAATAAGTAAGGCTGTCAATAAGCTACCAGTTATCTACCTATACTCAATTATTCAAGGGTTTGTGCAATTTTCATAAAAGCTGACTCATTTCAACAGTTTACTTGTATCACATTTTAGTTGGGACAGGCCTACTCTGTTTTATCAATTCTATTTGCAATCATTATTTGTTTGTTTTTTTTAGGTTGAGCATAACTTATTGAGTATCATGCACATTTCAAAGCTGGTTGAGTGCCAATTTCTGTTCAGGTTGACAAATCTCCAACAAAATGCCAGAAATTTTTTATTTTATTTTAATTTTTACCACTGTTGTATTCTGTTTCTGCTTGTAAAGGACCTGCCATGTCTCTTATGTGTCACATGTGTTCGGCTGGACTGTTTATGTTATAATAACACTAAAACAAGTAATGTGGATATGATCTATTTTTTTTTTATTATTACTTTTCACAATCAGAAAACATCAGGCATGGACCAGAGTATTAAGTTTCCATGTTTTTCTTGTATATGTAACAACACCCCCACCAGATCGAGGGGGAAGTGGCAACTCGCGAGCAGCTAATCCTTCTCATGTCTGCCCAGTCTCAAAGTCAAAGCTGGAAAAGAGTGAGCGCTTCTCTTTCTCTTTAACAATGTGACACCACAGCCACATACGATTTCACCTCTTTCGACCTTCAATATAAAACACTGCATCCATGAAAAAGAGGTAGACAATTATTAATTTATTTTTGTTAGAAATGAGAACATTACCAATGCCAGATCTGATAATATTTTGATTACATGTCAATAAATAAGTCTAGAACTAAATTTACATTTAGATTACCTTGTGTATGATGACATTATTTCTTCAATTTCCTTTCTTTTCACATATATTCATAATTATTTTGTTACATAATTCCAGACTTATTTACTGACATGAAAGCAAACTAATATTATCAGATCTGGCATTGGTAATGTTATGATTTTCTAATTAGAGTTTACTTATCGATAAACATAATAAATGATAATCAGTTAAATTCTCAGAAGTTTGATTAAAAAGGAGTTCTCTTGGGAACCGGTAATGTAAACAAATATAAAAGCATTATCATTTCTGATGATCCTGAGTTGGTGAAACCCGGCGAATAAACTTCTGCTTATTTATTTGAATTCATGGCAAATCAGAAATCCATGAGATGAACGGTCATTGAAGGAAAGTGTTTCCCTGTATTAGTTACCCATTTCTTTCTAGGTTCGTTCGGCTTACTTTCCCCCCTCCCCCCTTCTTTCCTTTCCATTTCTGTCTTTATTCTTGAAGAGGGAATCACTGTGTGGTCAGTTGCTAATAAAATATGTACATACAGATGCTGGTACAGAGTGTGAACTCAGTGAAAAGAGTTCACATGTGTTTTTGATTTGAAGGTAACGAGTATTGATTTACTCCTTTCCAGGAGTTAGGCACAAGGCCAGTTTTCATCTTACTCCCACAAGTAAGATGTGACCCAAGGTCGGGTCGGGAAAGTGGGGTTCAAAAATTGCCTGGGCAGCCCCGTCGGCATTCCCTAGTAGGGGCGCCTCAGGCAGTAAGCAATAAACTTACTCCTCCCCAAAGAGGGGAGGCGAAGCCTGGGAGGGTGGACCTCCTCGAACTGCACAGGACAGACCCACAAACCGGCGCAAATCAAGCCCAGAAGGCCAAGACAATACCAGTCTATGGGGTGCAGTCCCATCGGAACAGATACTACACTTTGATCTTAGCCAAAAGGCCAAGAACAGTCCAGGTAACGAGTAGGTGCGAAATAAAACATTTTATAAAAACAGCGAACTGATCAAAAGAAATCAGAGTTCTTGGCGACACCGAGAAGGGTCAAGCTGAGAATCCACTTTTTCAAGCACAACAGAACTTAAAAACAAACATAACACTAATTTTCTTTTTCCTATGCAAAAACTTTTTCAACCTTCAACAAACTTTGATCGTTTACATTTTACATCTTTGTAAAATTGTTGTTATATAAATGTTTTATTCTTTACTTTACAGTTTCTCCTTTTTTTATTAACAACATTCTATTGTTAAAATTGAGTACTTGCTAAATGGTGATCCATTCAAAACATATATGTTTTGATCGAGCCGGTTCATTCATCAATTTAGCTACATCTATATTAATTGTTAGCTTGGTGCTTGGCAATCCCTAAAGATGCGACTGCCGTCTAAAATACCCGATCCAAAACCGGGAACCATGATTTCCACAAATTTAGATCAGGTTTCGAATCTCGGCTTGAAACATTCACCATAGTAGCCATACTGAGGAGTTGTAATACAGAGAAACAGTTGTCTCTGAATAATGACATTTGCTTTCCACTCAGCATAGAGCATCACTTTTCATAATTAGAATTGACTTGTTGCAGGAACTGGTGAACAAATACAAAAGCATTATACTTTCTCTTAATTTGTGCGTGAGATGGCTTAGGGTGTAGATTTCTGACTACTGCCCTCACGGTTGGATTTAGAATCTCAACTTGAGACACTTATCAGGTATAGACATGATCAGAAGCCTTTATATATCGAAACAACTGTCCATGGATAACATATATTTATAAGAAAAGTTAATCGAATTGTCAAAGTTTAGACCTAAATAGCATTGAATCTGACAAATCCATATTTGATTTTGACCAGCCAGTAATTTACATAACTTTTGAGTCTGTGTTCTTTACATATAAAAATATCCCAATCGATTTCATTGATTACATATTCTATCTGGCCCGAAATTTCTTTCAGTAGTATGAATTGCACAAGCTTCAGCGTTTATTTTCATTGAATCACCAATAGAGACATTATCCAATGAAATAGATCCTTTTGTTAAAATATATAAATGAGAATGGTGTCCAAAACTGTTCGCTGTGTTCTGGAGTAATGCTGAAACCCATTTAACTGTAAATAATAAGCGAATGAACGTTAGTTAATTACGTTCTCTTCTATTTCACTTATAATTTTGTTCTTTTTGTTGTGTTTTGCCATTTCATTCTACGGTTGGAGCGAACATAAAAATGAATTTTAAGTTGCACACAGAGGGAGGTACGACATATCCAATTTAAATCAAATAATCGTAAGTCAAATTCATAATTATACATTTTTATAACTCTTCTCCGTTTTCCTCTACTGGTTTCATTTGCTTTTTCGCACAATCATTTGAAATTATCGGAAGAGAGAGAGAGAGAGAGGGGAGCAGAGAGAGAGGGGGACAGAGAGAGAGAGACGGAGAATGATGACAGAAAATGAATACATATCTTTCATTTAAAATTTACATGGAAACCAGATAGAATTTTTGTTAATCAATGAAGTTACAGAAAAAAAACTAAATGAGGGGAATTCTCTCTAGATACACCGGTTGTTAATTTACAAAGATAACATTGCCATATGCGACTTTTTTTTATTTCTCTTTTCAACATATACATATGGACGTTTATCATTTATACATATCATAACAATTCAATAATTACCTATGATAAAAAATCTATTTCCTTCGATCTCTTTGTTTTCATATTTTATTTTGTTTCTTTTCGATGTTCTAAACAAAAACCTGACTGTGAGGATACACTTCGGTTACGAATCGCTAAAGAGAGGCACAGACTGCGAGAAAGAGAAAGTGAGACAGAATGAGAGTTAGAAGAACAAAAAATGTGTTTAATCAATTTGTTTAATAATTGTTTAAACATTACTGAAATAACAAATCAAATATTTATGTATATTCATTTGCTACAAATTAACGTGTCTGTGTAATAATTTAAGTTGCTTTTTAAAATTTATCAACTGATATTTCTCATCTAAACATGATGTTCAGTTTCTACTATTTATATCACACACACTAGCCAATTTGAAGATTTCCTTATTAATTTATTTATATTTTTGTTATTCCCATGTATATTTACATAATGTAGTACTATTTTTCTATTCATCATTTTCGAATGTCATCATATGATAACAATATCAATCCCTGAAACTATATATATATATAGTATGTCAGGTTGTATATGAAAAGAAATCAAATAAAGTGCTCGATCATATCAGAGAGCTAATATAATTTATTTAAATACTGTATATTACATATTTCAGAAATGTACCGCAGTTTCATCCAAAAGGGCAGATTTAGACAACAGAGATTTACTAAAGATGTCTAAATCTGCCCTTTTGGATGAAACCGCAGTACATTTCTGAAATATGTAATATACAGTATTTAAATAAATTATATATATATATATATATATATATATATATATATATATATATATATATAAAACATCACGTTGTGATTCAGAGAACAACATTTCATATATACTTCAAAAACACCTTTATTTACAAACAATTGTTTCTGCCCAACTCAAAAACTTATATTTTCATGATGTACGAAATATCACCGATTTTCATGAGGAGGCTTCATCAGTCTATAAAAAATTCCCAAGTCATTGAAATTCATTAAACATTCATTTAAATTATTCATATTTTCCTTTTCCTCACAATTGTTATTTTTGCATATAAACGTTTGTATAGTAATACGCCCATGGCATGTGCATTCTCTCTTTTTTTTACCGTGTTTATATTCACTCAATGAAAACACTTCAAAATTAACATATAAGTAATAAATATGTTCCACCAATTGCAATCATTTGAATTTAAAACCTTTTTCACCATATATATATATATATATATATATATATATATATATATATATATATATATATTGTGGTGAAAAGACAAAATGCAACAACAATTTTAGGAGCCCAACGGATTTCATACTATCTAGTAGATGTCAATTTTTATTGAAATAATATGATGAGTGATCTTTCATACTATCCAATACATGTCAATTTTTATTGAGATAATATGATGAGTGATCTTTCATACTATCCAATACATGTCAATTTTTATTGAGATAATATAATGAGTGATCTTTCATACTATCCAATACATGTCAATTTTTATTGAGATAATATGATGAGTGATCTTTCATACTATCCAATACATGTCAATTTTTATTGAGATAATATAATGAGTAATCTTTCATACTATCCAATACATGTCAATTTTTATTGAGATAATATAATGAGTAATCTTTCATACTATCCAATACATGTCAATTTTTATTGAGATAATATGATGAGTGATCTTTCATACTATCCAATACATGTCAATTTTTATTGAGATAATATGATGAGTGATCTTTCATACTATCCAATACATGTCAATTTTTATTGAGATAATATGATAAGTGATCTTTCATACTATCCAATACATGTCAATTTTTATTGAGATAATATGATAAGTGATCTTTCATACTATCCAATACATGTCAATTTTTATTGAGATAATATAATGAGTGATCTTTCATACTATCCAATACATGTCAATTTTTATTGAGATAATATGATGAGTAATCTTTCATACTATCCAATACATGTCAATTTTTATTGAGATAATATAATGAGTGATCTTTCATACTATCCAATACATGTCAATTTTTATTGAGATAATATGATGAGTGATCTTTCATACTATCCAATACATGTCAATTTTTATTGAGATAATATGATGAGTGATCTTTCATACTATCCAATACATGTCAATTTTTATTGAGATAATATAATGAGTGATCTTTCATACTATCCAATACATGTCAATTTTTATTGAGATAATATAATGAGTGATCTTTCATACTATCCAATACATGTCAATTTTTATTGAGATAATATGATGAGTGATCTTTCATACTATCCAATACATGTCAATTTTTATTGAGATAATATAATGAGTGATCTTTCATACTATCCAATACATGTCAATTTTTATTGAGATAATATGATGAGTGATCTTTCATACTATCCAATACATGTCAATTTTTATTGAGATAATATAATGAGTGATCTTTCATACTATCCAATACATGTCAATTTTTATTGAGATAATATGATGAGTGATCTTTCATACTATCCAATACATGTCAATTTTTATTGAGATAATATGATGAGTGATCTTTCATACTATCCAATACATGTCAATTTTTATTGAGATAATATAATGAGTGATCTTTCATACTATCCAATACATGTCAATTTTTATTGAGATAATATGATGAGTGATCTTTCATACTATCCAATACATGTCAATTTTTATTGAGATAATATAATGAGTGATCTTTCATACTATCCAATACATGTCAATTTTTATTGAGATAATATGATGAGTGATCTTTCATACTATCCAATACATGTCAATTTTTATTGAGATAATATAATGAGTGATCTTTCATACTATCCAATACATGTCAATTTTTATTGAGATAATATGATGAGTGATCTTTCATACTATCCAATACATGTCAATTTTTATTGAGATAATATGATGAGTGATCTTTCATACTATCCAATACATGTCAATTTTTATTGAGATAATATAATGAGTGATCTTTCATACTATCCAATACATGTCAATTTTTATTGAGATAATATGATGAGTGATCTTTCATACTATCCAATACATGTCAATTTTTATTGAGATAATATGATGAGTGATCTTTCATACTATCCAATACATGTCAATTTTTATTGAGATAATATAATGAGTGATCTTTTCCAACCAACAGTTGGGCTGTGAAGAGTAAACAAAAAAAAAACATATCATCCATGAGTCATAAGTGTTTACAAAAACATAGTAGTAAAAAGTTCTGGGATTATATATCTGGTTGATTGCGTACAAACTCCTGACTACTACGTTTTCACAGACTGATGACTCTCAGCAAACTATGTTTTTTTTGTGTATATCTCGACTTAAAATAATGAATGTCACATTTGAAAAATAAAATATAAATCCCCATGGAAAACAAAAGCATGTAAATCAAAGTATTATTATTATTTCAATATTTCGAACAACCTTCTCTCCTTTATCAATTTATGTTTTATTGATAAACACAAGTATAAAACGTTGTTTAAGTAACTGTACACCATTATATATATATATATATATATATATATATATATAAAATAAATAAAACATAAATCGCAGGTGACTTTGTGAGTGAGTTCGAATCTTTAGACCAGCAGTAACTAACATTTACTACACTGATGATTGCATATAACATGAAACACTAGTGTCTGTAGGTTAAAATAATTAATATTTATAAAAAAATATTGTTATCGCTCCCTTAAATACAAGGATGGGCCTCTAGGTAAATTTATAAACAGGCAGCCATACTAAGGCGCTAAGCAACGTTCCTTACCCTGGCAAGTTGAACACTCTCTAACTGCTTGCTATATGTGTCCGCCGATTGGACATGATAGACTTTAAATTCCCTTCTTTCTGTGTATATTGATGGTGGCCTGGAGGTAAGAGCTCAGCTGGAAGAGTCAAAGGTGTGTTTGTGAATGGGTTCGAATCCTTAGATTAGCAGTAATTAACATTTCCAACACTGATGATTGCATATAGCATGAAACACGAGTGTCTGCAGGTTAAAATAATTAATATTTTAAAATATATATATATATATATATATATATATTAGCAGAAGTTTACTACATGTTTCCCCAAAAAAGGATTTCAGGAGTTTACTTGAAGATCATTTTGTGGTGAAACCTAGCTCGTAAACTTCTGCTTATTTATATTATTTGGATTATCTGAACTACTGTTCTCATTTTGGATGCTATTCTTACATCTTACTTATTCTTCGCTTATTTATTTGAATTTCTATGATGTAAATTTTTATATCTGTATGCATTTAGTAGTTTTTCGATATTCCTTATTTTTTTATTCATTTTATTTTTCCAAGCGGTTGTGTAAAAACTTTTAGAAAAGTCAATTAATTTCTTGTTTATTTTTAACTATGAAAATCTCATAATTAATCAAAGGAATAAAAGAAATAATTGAAAACACTGAAATCATGAGAAAAATTGACATACAATTTTGGAAGGATACGAGCCCAACTTTTATCGGCAGTAAAAGTGTAGTGGACCATAAACAGACGTATCAAGCAAACAAACAAAAGATTAATCTGGATTTTTTCATTCGTCTACAAGAAAGCAGCAATACATGTCTATGCTTTTCAGTCAATGAAGTTGTTTTTTTTTAACTTGTAAATACACAGGTACTAAAACACAAATAGATAGACATAAAGATTCTTGGGAGCGGAATCAGTCAATTCGTCCAAGACAGATGCAGAATAATCAATGAATTGGTAACTGAAAAACTGTCAGTGAAATAGAATGGTTGAATGGAAATTTCTAAGAATAAAACCAATAATGTTATGGAAACTCTCCACTGTAAGTCTGCAAGTTGGTACCGAACTTGATTCATCCAAGTTCCAATAATTTCCGAAGTCTGAGGAGGACAGTGAGAAGCAGATTCTGGCATTATTCCAAAAGCGGAAGAAAATATTTGGTGCTATAATCAATGCTCCTAGCCAAACATAGAACTAGTTTTGCAGAAAGACAAAATATCACAAATTTATCACAATAAAATATGATGGAAACAGAAAAATAATCAGACTTATAAATTTATCAAGACATGGGCCAGGCTACTTTATTATACCTGACAACTGCTTCATTCCTGGGCCACTATTGCTATTAAAATGAAACTTGGGCCACTAATACTATTAAAATGAAACTTGGGCCACTAATACTATTATAATGAAACTTGGGCCACTAATACTATTAAAATGAAACTTGGGCCACTAATACTATTAAAATGAAACTTGGGCCACTAATACTATTAAAATGAAACTTGGGCCACTAATACTATTAAAATGAAACTTGGGCCACTAATATTATTAAAATGAAACTTGGGCCACTAATATTATTATAATGAAGGTTGGTTCAAACATAGAGCACTACCAGACAAACAATTCTGAATAACAAAATGTTGATGATGTCAGTACTTTTTAGATGACGTAATCAATTGTTAGTCATATACGGCATAATCACATTGACACACTGGTTCGAGTCAGATCATCGAAGTTAAGCAACGTTGAGCCTGGTCAGTATTAGAAATGAGTGACTATTTGAGAATACCAGGTGTTGTATGTGTGAGAACTCTCTGCTTATCTCGGCATTGTTTTCAGTCATCCTTGACTTCTCCTTGCCACTGGAATCAAGCAGTGCCGATACAGGAGAGTTGTGGTTGAAGATCGCTCAACCCTTGCTTCACAAGTGACTCAGCACACAGACACCCTTATAGGATGTATCTATTGTCTCTCGAGACTGAACGGAGTGTTATGATGAATCAACTGTACCTGAGTGTGTTAAAAATTAGTATTTTTATATTGTTAAAGTGTTTCCCAAACCACTGAGGATATGTATACGAAACTTCGTAGATATATAAAAAAAACAACATAAAATGATACTTTTAAAAATATGGCTGACATAGTATACTCATGTGGCTTAAATATAAGTCAAACGGAACTACTACTGCTGATAGGAGAACGGTTGAAGGCAGGTTACCTGTTGCCTGATAACTAGGGCTTTTGGGTTCATGGAGGCTCATCAGTCTGGGATAACAACTCATCAAAGAGAAAGAAAACTGATCTCAAACTTCCACTGCCTTAGGGCCATACCCACTCAGAGGAAAGGCTTTGAAAGTCAATCCTGAAAAAAAAAAACTTTATCGGCGTTTGCTCTTCCAATAAACCATTTCAGCAGTGTAGAGAGGGTGTTTTTTTTAAGGTAAGAGGTTTCCATCCATACTTACTTACCCGCACTTTGCTCTCTGAAAGGTGCAATTCCATAGTTTTCCGAAACTGAAAGATGCCAATTACTGGTTTCTACCTAAAAAGCCATCTCAAATGAGAATAGAAAAACTTTTAACAACTACAATAATTCAATTTTCACTAATGATGAGTGAAATAATTGATGCATGCTTGAGAGAAATAAACTTTCTAATGTCAAACTTGTATAAAGATCTAGCATCTTTGATAAATGAGAATTTAACTTCCAAAGAGTTAATAAAAGAAATGAGGAAAACACTATTGTGAGAATGATGTTTAAATATCTGAGAACATTTCATGACAATCAATTCTACAAAAGCAACAGAAGAAGAAATGATGTGAAATTTTAAAAATTATAGAAACGAATTTAATATTGCTTTGCCAAAATAGTAATAACTTCAACAAAAACTTTGTAAAGATATTTTTCTTTTTTCTTCAATGAATTTCTAATTTTTAAAATTTATGTTCATGCAAATTGTATGTGTTCATTTTACATCAGAAATGTCTCGGAATTAAAAAAAAAAAAATGCCTGAGTAATCTCTATTTAACGAATAAAAGAAACAAATTCTATTTCCATGAGGGATAAACTTCATTATTTCAACACTTGCATTGTAGATGCTTCGGGAAAGAGAAAAACAACAACCCTAAGGCATTCTATCAACAGAATATGATAATTACAAAAAGTTGAAAAGCGTTTAAATGTCAAAAATTAACAATTTCTATGATGACCGACGTGAATCGATAAACACTTCAATGCATTGGAAGCAATGGAAGCAGATTTTTCCCTTGTTTGCTAAAAGCGTTCCCAATTTTGAAAAGTATTCTTTCGAATTGAAGAAGTCATAATACTCAGAATGTTAGTTGATGTGGCTATTCTTTTGACCTTTTAAAGTTTGTTTTTCAGGATTTGGGTTTTTTTTTTTTACTTTTTAACTTAATCCAGTCAAGATAATGAACATTTTTCACAAAGTTCTAATCAAATAAATCGCTCCTGCAAAGCTATAAAACTAAAGAAAATAAAAATGTTGATCCAATGTTGCACGGATGTTCAACAGTAATTACATTTAAGAGATCTCCCATGTGAGAAGATGCTGATCTTTAAAAAATAGAAAACCTTGATTGAGCTCAAGTTGCAAAGGAGTTTTATTTTATGTCGACACAAATAAAACAAAACTTATCGCACGAATATTTCGAATCCATTGTATTACTCAAAAACAAATTACAGAATGTCAGTTCTCCATATAAAAGCACTGTTAATATGGTAAACTTTTTCTAACTTTTTCTCTAATCTACTTTGTTCAAAATATCTCATCTCAATTAAAACTTAAGAACATTTTATATTGCACCAACTTGGAAAGTTTTAATTTCATGTATTTCTATTAAATACATTTATCGCTACAGATCATACACATTTATCGCTTATTTTTTTAGGATATATTGTACTAACTCAAGTACCCATCTACGTAAGTTGTTTCAAATGTTCCTCTTCTCTACATCAACTAAACTGAAACAAAACATGTTTTTACTTTAAATTGTTAAACAACAATGATCTGCAATAATAGATTTCTGTCTTCACTTGGCATGATCACAGGCTTGGTCCGGGTGAAGGCCAGTTTTAATGATCTCCGTAAATCCGTTTTTCACCCAAACTAAGCCTGTGATCGTGCCAAGTGAAGACAAATATCCATTATTGCGGACCTCGCTGTAAAAGATTTGATTTTATATATGCGAGCAACAGAAGTGAAATGTATCATAAACGTAAGTACATGATTATTAGAGTTGCCACCATTTTAAATGTACTCCTTTTCTCTATTGTAACAAAGTGTCGATGTGATTGAAGAAAAAACAATCAGGGTCGCCTAGTGAAACTAGTTTGGCTCAATTTTTACACCCTCTTTTCAATTTTCAGCCCTTTTTCCTAGTCTAGTCAGTATGTGATGCTGGCATAAAAAAAAAGCAGTTTTCTGACCACTACCAAAAACGAATATCATGTGAGCAGAAAGGAATTTTGGGATTGGTCACGGCTAATAGAATTCCACAAGTCCTGAAGAATTATTGTCACAAATTACAACCGGAATCCTAAAGTTACATAAATTAACGAAAACTGTTAACAGGACGAATTTTCTGCCACATCTAAGCCCCGAAAATACCATTTTTTGCAATACAATATGCTCGCACATTCTTTCTTCTTCTTCATTTTATTCTTATTTTCTGGATATAAAAACATTTGAATCCAAATGGTGGTTGTTAATTTGTTTTTCTCTCACCATCAACACGACTGTATTATTATCTACAGCGTTAATTATACTATCTGTAAATCTAAATTTAAATTGGGTAATGTACATAAAACCCAATAGTATTGGTTATGTTTAGTTTCTTTACTTAGATTTTTTCACTATCGAATCGATCTGTAAAGTAAATTTCCACATTTTAATAAAGTATTTCCTAGATACAAAAAATAAAATAAAATGTATTTCTTGTGTAGATAGAACAGGATTTAGATCGAAAAATTGATCAATTCTACGATGGGAAGAACGTTAGTTCCAATTATCTGTAATTATAAGCATTCCTCAGAGTACGGAGATTCATAGTTGATATGTGATTTTGCTCTGCATTTGATGAGGAAGGTGTGAAAATCAGATAGACAGACAGATAATTATTTTTATATATAAAGAGAGACATTATTAAAGAATTTATACTAATTTCTGGTGTAGCATAGTGTGGAATATTCTTCAATCCCCATTGTAAACAATTGACCAGTGTTGTGTTGTTGACACAAAACAGCCACTCCTATCTCTGAAGCAGTTGGTGATGTGGTGGTTGCAAATATGCTGATATTTTCTTATTCCTTCTCTTTGTAATCGTAATAGCAAATTAAAAGAGCAATAAATAACGTCATTATTTGCTTCTGAGATTAAGTTTACTTTTTTTCAGCAATCTCCATCGAGATGAGCTGCATATTTTCTGACCCATCCCCTATAGGAGTGGTATACCTTGGTCACTTTGATGGCATACATTGGGTTATGCTTGCATCTAAATGGGAACGACAAAACAGTCAAGCATCAGAAGAAAAAAGAAAAGATTTAGGTCCTCAGGTTCAAGTAAATGTATACGCCAAACAAGAGGCAAATGGGACTCTTTCTCAAGACACCTGTAAAACTGAAGAGACACCGACAACGGACAATTTCTGAAAGAACAGAAGACCAACACAAATTAAAGAGTTAAAAATGGTAAAGTTTATTTACAAAAAGTATATATAAGATGAAAAATAAACAAACAAAAGCAGCGGGGACAGAGTCTTAATAGATATGTAACTAGACCGAACGAAAATACATGTACAGTAGAAAAACATCAGCTTGAGATAAAGAAAGGGCTAAACTTACAGTTTGCCTTTTAAGTTCGTAAGAAATGTTCAAACATTCGACACCTATAAGCAGTTGGCATCGGCATGCATTTGGGGATGTTGGTCACAGTGGAGATGGTCCAAATGGTTCTCTTGAATTTAGCTTATTGTGAGTATCTCGCCAGCTGACTATTTTTCGAAATGCTTTTGGCATTTAGCAAGATACGTCCAGGACGTTCTCTTTATATCGGTGTCTGTATCGATGCAAGACGATTTGGCAATTTCCACTGTGCAGGAATTTTGCACAACACTTCTGTCAAAGTTTTGTCAGTCTTTCGCTTCATTCGTTTTTTAGGAGCGAGATATTCCACCTCATTTGCCTCAGCCTTGGGGGTAAATTGTGTCTCCTAGCAGTTTTCTTTTTTTTTCCACTTTTTTTCTTTCTGACTGCAAAAGGACTCGCACTGGACCTTGTATCACTTTAGGTGGGAGAGACGGGTTCCATGTACTTCGTGACCTCCCATAGAGATAGCAAGATGACTCATTCCTTTCCCCACTGTCATGTCCTTAAGTGATGTGAACATTTTAAAAAAGTGGGAGTGGGGCAGTATAAGGCATACTGTAATATACAAGCCATTTTCGCCGCCCCCCCCCTCTCTCTTTCTCTCTATTTTCCCCCATCTCCCAAGCTGAGGAACAAATAAAGTGTTAAAATATATATATATATATATTCTCTCGCTGGGTGATATCTTATTTACAAAAGTAATCTAGGTTTGAGATTACATTACAATAGGAAAAGGCAGAATTGATCTCGCTTCTCTGACACATACTTCCGAGAAATGACACAACTACAAGTAAACGTCAGCCTAACTTATCATTTGACCTCGAACGGAAAATTCCATTTTCTTGCTCAACTAACATGGAATTTACCCATTTTTTACACACTTAACATCTAACTTTGTTACTCTGGTTATTGATTCTAGATAAGGAATACTGATCTTAAGCACAGTTTTCTGTATTCGATGGTTCAGTGATAGCACTTTTCTCAATGACAAATAATTCCATTTATTTTGCTTCAAACCTTGTATATTTAACTTAATAATCTCACGTTAGAAATACTCTAAATTCAAACTTAGATTGTCCATCGAGTTCTGCAGAGTTTCATTTGGAATATTCTTTCATGTTTGATAGTCTGCAATACAACTGAACACTTTCATTATTACATGAAAACTAAATAAATTCATCCAAAAGGCTTTGAACCGCTCACTGTAATTTTGAGATCTGAATTAAATGCTTTACGATGTTACAGAGCAATAAAATCAATGATTATTCTAAATTAAAGACACATTCCCCAATCAAGGACGTTTAATTTCAAAGACCGTTACCTGAACATAAACTCAAAGAAACTTTTAATTTTCATTACAAAGAAACCAAACATGTAAACATCGTTGATTTGATTCAAAATTAGACACAGTTCTTACAAAAGTCAATTTAATTCAATCTTGTCGAAGAGTTAACAGAATCAGCAAAGTAAAATTGTACATCTGATTTGTTTAAACGAAAAAGAATTGTCACCATTTGCTTGCACAGATGTGTCCGATTCACACGGTTTTCTTCTATAAATGACCGCAGCAGAGGCGGCATTAATAAGAATCTGCCAGGCTTCATTATAACCCAATTGATAGAAGAAACCCAGAGTTACAATAGCATTTTTAATGGTAAATTCAATAACTCATCCGCCATGATTGACAAGCAACTTTTGGCCGAATCACCAATGAAGGGAAAAGAAAGACGACAACAGAGAGAAAATTAGACAAACTAAGAAATAGTACGGTCTGAGGAGGGGGGGGGGTTCTAGAAAGGATGGGTTCAGCAGAACTCTAAATGTCTCATTAAATTATTTTTTCGTATCTGCCTTAAAATAGTGTTGGAAAAAAATTATATAGAGTCACTTTTAATAGCAACAATATATTAAAAAAACATTATTGCACATGCGTTTTAATCTGGACCAAACTATCAGACTTCTACCTATTTGAAAATCGCTATATCAAATTTGAAAACATATTTCTATTAAAATATGTAGCAGTTACATGACCGAGATCAACATTTTTTGTGTTTACATGCAGTGTCTTACATAGTGATTAGTTGTAGTTCGGTTGGTGAAAACAGGCATGTTAAAACTCATGTAAAAATACATGGGGCAATTTGAACACTTCTGCACATGCGTAGCTTTTCGTTGGTATTTTATATGGAACCTGCTGACTCTATTTTCTTCTTCATTTCAAGCCAGCTCAGTCAAATAAGTACAGACTCGCCCTCACTCAATAAAATGGCTATCTCCCGTCTCCGGCAAATAACTTTTCAACCAACCCTCGTTCTCACTACAAAGAAATGCTAACACTTTTTATCAAAATTGGATAATTATCTGATTTTTGGTGATTAAAAGAAAAATGTGCACAGTGATTTGTTTAAAAACAGTATACTTTGAGTGACGAGTTCCCTATCATAGATTTGGGGATGAGATGTCCACGGTACTGTCACTGTTTTGGTAGGTTATATATATATAGAATCAAACTAACACTTACCGGCATAAAGACCTCAACTGGCATCCATCTCATAGAAGAATACTTATTCGAATGAATGAACATTTATACACTAGAATGGCCACTTATGAATCTCAGCCAATCAGAACACAGAGAATGGACTTGCCCTTCTGAGCATAAGGGAACATTCTAGCCTTATTATAAACCGGCATTTTGATTTGCTTGGCACTTTGACTTATCTTGCTACTCAACTGGTCGTACAGTTGAGCCCTAAGCATCGATTCCATAATATTTGTGAAGAAGCAGCGAAAATACTGGAGTAACAGTGTAGAGGGAAAGACAATATCAAATGAAAGAATGAGAAAGTCTATCCATACAAAATGATTATTTTTTATTGACAACTCAAGACACGAAATATAAAGAGTTCATAGAAAACGAAAGTTCAGAAAGTCTCAAGAACGTTTTGCATGCAGAGAAATTGAGTACACATGTTTATTTCGGCTGGCGCAGTGTATGCTTACGTCTATGTAAATGGAGTGAAAGTATATGTGTAAATATACTGGGTAAACAGTAGTTTGTGAAAGTCTCTCATAATATGTATGCTGCTTGCCAAGAGGTCCATTGCTTCACAGGGACCCAGGCATGATTGCATCATATGCATGTGTGTTGCCTATGAAAGAAATAGAGAAAAGAGGAAGAAAGTTGGATGTTTTTAGAGTACGTGCAAGTTTTCGGCACTGAATATTTCTTGCACTGTTATTAGTCGAAAGCAACTGTTGATTTAAGCTTTTGTCCAACCAAGAGCCGATTTATGAAAACAACATTCACTGCCGCTGCCTCTTCAAACAACAGCAGCACAAAGACTGAAAAAAGCTTGCAATATCAATGACTCTTCTCGTGTATTAGAGACGTTCTTTAAATGATTTAATTCACATAGATGTTGAATAACTTTTAGCGAATATTATTCACACGGATTTCTTTTTCACTTCTTAATGTGCGGTAATTTTATACCGATTGGAATCAAACTCTTTTCCAAGTCAATGGCTTTGTGATTGAGCGCTGTTCAGATTTTCATAAACTCAGATAAAAGATTACATAGAAATTGATCAGAAAATTACAAAAATTGGCGAATGGTGAATTTAAAATATTTTATTATGTGAGTTCGCTATTTGTGTGCAATAAATCAGATTCATAGCAAAAATAATGAGGGAAAAAAGCTAAATTTTGCCTGTCTTTATTTGCATTTGTTTTAAAATATAGTCCACATTATTTTAAGTCATTAGTCTTTATCTGCTCATATTATATTTTCAATTCTATTTTATCTCTGTTCATCCGCTTAATTGACAGCAAGAAAGTTCCACAATTTAAGCATATTCAGTTTAAAATAATTGTGTATGTACATGACTGTGTGCATGTGAATTAGCCGGAGTGTTCTTTCACTAATACTGAATTCAAAATGTCTTTCAATCGTTTTTGATTTTCTTTTCATATCACATTTTCCAAAAGGCAGAAGCCATGAATCTCTGCAAAAATAGCACGAAAATTCAATTTCAAAAGTAGTTTTACATAATAGAGATTCATAATGTTGAACGCAATAAGCTAGTCAAAAGTTGTCTTCAAGAGAACCTGAAGATTGTTATTTTAAGTTTTAAAAACTAACTAAAAAACTGACAAAAATTTCTTCGAATAAAAGACATAGTTTATAGTAATATCAGAAAGCTTGTTCTACAATCATTGTTTTAGTCGATTTATTTTTTCTACTTTTCGATTGAATTAAATATATTTTCAAACCCCTAATTATGGTAGCTGCTGAATGAAACAAGTTTAGCATAATGCCATATCCCACATCACTCAAACTTACATTTTTTTCAAACCTAAATGAAGACCTATAATTGTTTTGTTTCAGAATTTTTTAGATGAACATTGATAATTTGTATGATTTGGATTATTCGGACTACTATTGTCATCTTAGATGTTATCCTCATAACGATTTGGCTGATATAACCTCCGACCTTCTTCAGGTGCATCTTGTCAAAATCAGAAATCTATACGAAATTTCGAATTAAACCCCTTATTTACTCCACAGAGGGTAGATTGATCTCATTCTGTCAGCCATGACCAAGCAGAAGTGTTAAGTTATTTATATTTTATTCTTAGTTAGTATCGCCTGTACTGAGGATTGAACCTTCAACTTTTAGAAGACTGTCACTTAGAACTAAACATGGATAGGTGGTGTAACGGATAAAGGTGTTGAATAAGAATCAGTTCTAAGTAACAATCTTAGACATAAGGATTCTTGAGTTCGACAAAATGCACCTGAAGAAGGTCGGAGGTTACATCGGCTGAAACGTTATGAGAATAACATTCAAGATGAGAATAGTAGTCCGAATGATATATGTTTTGTTTACATTTGGTTAGTTGTTATATTCAATCAATTCCTCTCTGCTGTAAATATGATTGGAGTTTTAAAAATACACTTGGTTCTCGCTATCTTAGAGTTGCCTTTTCACACAAAATTCTATGTTTAAATTTTCTTCAGCTATTTTGTAGTCATGTCAGAATAAAAAAAAGGTAATTTCTGATGAGAAGTGAAACCGAACCCCTGCAGGATTACCATTCCAACACAATCATTTTTCCTTCCAGCTAACTGTCAGGCACGATGACCTATTCGCTCTAAATTCTAGATGCTACTGACAAAAGTTTCTCCTATTTCAAAACTCTAGAAAACCGGATACCAATCTTTTGACCTTTTTCTACTGATTGGTACCTTTTAAAACGACTTAACCAAATCAATGTTTTCTCCAGACACTCTTAGCTTATCTTGTGCATTGTTCTCACTTGAGCTGGTACATTTTGACCTAGAGTAAAATAATCTGCGAACTGTAAATAAGTTTGAAAAGCAAAGGGAAGGGGGAGATTTCGAGTTTGACTCAAAACTTGAATGGTAAAAAATTGATAAAAAAAGCCTTGTTATTTGTCAACATAGATTCTTTTCTTCTTTCTTCTTTCATGGTGTGGGGGAGGAGTAGCCTAATGGATACTATTACAGACTATGGAATCTACTATACCGAGTTCAATCTACTATGGTCAATTGATTGTATGGAATAACCTCCCAGTAGATGGTCTTAAAAGGATCAAAGTTGCTCCGAATCTGAGGAACAATAGGTGCATAAGAGGACTAATTACTCACAAGACCAACAACTTGTGGATCACAGAGCGTTGCATTCGCCATGAAAAAAGTTACTTTGGGATTTATTTAAGCAGGGATGTGAGTAACCAATGGCATAAAAATCTAAATAATAGCGGAATTTTCCAACCTGCACCACCCCATGTGTGTGTGGTGGTGGTGGTGGTGGGGGGGGGGGTATAAAGAGGGTAGCACAAAAAAAAGAAGAATTTTTTCCCTAATCAACTCCAATCAGTTTCAACGTCAAAATTAGAAGAAAGACACCAAGTGTGCATCTTTGAGGATGGAGACCGGAAGTGATTTTTTGATGAAACAGAAGTTATGTAACCCTATAATGAAGCATGTGAAGTTTTAGCTTTCACGGCAAAATTAACATTTTCAGTTTTCAGAGAGAACTGTGTAAAGAGGAAAAAAGGAAAGCAAAACTAGATAAGACGGAGAGAAGAAGAGGAAGAGAGAAAAAACAGGAAAAGAGAAAGAAAGATAAAGCGAAGGAGAGAAAGAAAAAAGAATGAGAGAGAGAGAGAGAGAGAGAGAGAGATGCGTTTTTGTGAAAAAGAGAGAGAAATAAAATCCAGTCAAATAGTGACGATAAAAATGAGGAGATAAGGCTCTAGTGATTTTTTTTAAAAAGCGGATTTCCGTCAAAAATTGGACAGATCACATCTATGGAAGGCTCTAGCAGGTTAAGTGAAAAGTTGCTTTTTTGGATTTAAAAAAAGTGGGATTCTGCTAAAAAGCAGAGAACTCACATCCTTGTTTAAGGGAAGAGACAAAATTGCTATCCTTGCTTTTAGTGAATCAGATAAGAGTTTGTACAGCAAAGGTGAGTTATGTTACACAGCCTATGAGCCAAACTTTTATAGATTGTGATTTGTAGACAAATGCTACAGGGAGACATCTCACTCTCCATCCAGCCTGCTGACCAACCTCACATATTTGGAGAGTTTCCTTTTAAGCAATCTTTAAACAATCTTCCCATGACACTATCAGCTCCAACAGAACAGCTTGCATTGGTAGAGTATGAAATAAATACAATATCCTGTTACAGAGTGGTGACTGAAATGTGTCTCGGGAAGCTCAACTGCCCTAAGTTTAATCTAATGACAATACACCTGGCAGATGGGTTTAATGTTATTGAAATATATCTGAATAGGGGTCGCAAGCCTCTGCTGTATGTGTCTGCTAAATCACTTATTTACTCATTTTCTATTCTTTTTTCCTACATTGGATTAACGACGACACTCCGCATTGTCATAGATGATGTCCTTGTTTAACTAGTACCTTCATGAAGAAATATGGCACAAGGCAATGAAAGTTAGTCATTTGCATGGCTTCATTTTCAATCAAAACAACACTTTACCAAGCATTGACAGGAGGCCTTATCCATCAAATTTTTCTTCACCTCTGCTGTCAGATTTGTTGTAAAAAAACCGGGAAATTCGGAGCCCGGAGAAAATGATTAATTATTTAATTAGAATAAAACATTTTATTAAACTTGAAGATTTAAAAAAAAATTCAGACAGCAATTTCATCACAAAATAGAGCAGACCATCATTAACTATCTGCTTTGTCAGGTCAATGAATTAAATTTTCTCAATTAACGTAAGTACTACGATTATTACTAAGTATTAGGCTTAATTTAATTTTCTAAAATCAAATATTTAATTCACTTTAAAGGGATTATTTGATGCCTAAAAGAAAGCCTAATTGTTGCATGTGAGAATATATGAAAATTCTTGAAGATAAGTGCTGAAAAAAAATGTGGTAACAGCTTTTGTGTGAAGGAACAACAATAATTGTATATAATTGAGCAATTTTACTTGTAAAAGAAATAAAGATATATATACAACAGAAAAATGGTGATTGTACAAAAAGAGAAGGTTAAGTTTGTAAATGTGTGCTTTGCAAGAACTTATCTGGTTAAGAATGTTCAAGTAACTGCTTGAACGTTGGGATCCTTTAATGGTAAAGGGGAAGAAGGAGTGGGATGGCTTTCATTAACTTCCGTTGAGCGCGTCTGTCAGTTGCTTGGGTGTGAAAGAGAAAGCAGACCAGAACCAAGGGTTTTTATAGGGTAGCTCATGTGACTAAGTGAGCAGAGATTGAATTACTTGGTTTTGAATTTTTGAGATGAGGATTAATAATTTGTATAATTTGGATTATTCGGACTACTGTTCTCATCTTAATTATTATCACAACGTTTCGGCCGCTGTAACCACCGGCCTTCTTCAGGTGTATCTTTTTGAACTTGGGAATATTTCTGTCGAACTCGGGAATCTGGACGAAATTTCAAACGGAGCCTTTTATTTAATCCAGAGGGGTAGCATGCTCTCGTTCCGTCAGCCATGACTGGGAGAAGTCTTCAATAATTCAGAATTATTCGTATCACCCACATCAAGGATTGAACCTTCAACCTTCAGATGACTATCACTTAGAACTGAATTTACTTAGTACTATATCCACTGCACCACAGGTCCTTGCGGGCAATACTAGTATGTGCGTTGCTTCTTTGAGTCATCTTACTTTCCACCGTTCTTCTTTATCTATCTTCTGGTATCTGTCTATCTGAAGCCAAAACTATACTATTACTTCTATTAGAGCTCAATCCATTCTACTATTTCAGACTAATGCACTATCTTCCAATGTTATATTCAAGAGAGGTAGTGTAATCTGCTCTGTTGTCATGATACCATCCTCCCAGGCATTACCTCTTCCTCCTTAAGAGGTTAGTGTACTATATGTTCGTTCGTCATGATATCCTCCCAGGAATTAACTCCTCCTTTTTTTTGGGGGGGGGGTGCAGTATCTGTTATCATGGGTGGGTGTTGGTCAGTAATTATAATAACACTAGTATGCTTGTGCTGTCAAAAAATTAAGGTCTACTTTTTTCATTACTGTCTACCTTACGTACAACTTTTGCAATTAAATTCACTTGAGAAAAAAAGTGGTTTGTTTATAAGCAATATCAGTACTTCAAGTTAGCTGCTGCTGATGATAGGTATGATGTCATTTGGTGAACAGATGGACAGACATAGCAACATAAACATGTTGCCACTGAAAATTTACACGTAGATATTTAAATAGAGAGTTTAATCTATTTACACAAAAAATATTTTTCGTAAACATGATGAAACAAACCAGACTCTGATCTCTTCTACAAATGTTGACTCCCAACTCATCGAAAACTTGTATAATTAAATTCACTGGAATCACAATTATTATCTTGTTTACATTACAAAGAGTATTAATAATTCAGACAGCTGCTGCTAATGATTGTATGCTCTTGAATATATACCCAACTAGATTAAATACCCGTCCCAGAACGGGTAAAATTAATTCCATGAACAAAAAAGTTTTACACCACTTTTATGCCCCATTACGAAGATTAAAATCAATATATAATGATACTAAACTTCATATCTAGAATCCGTATTGAAATTTTGATCAAAATTCATTACATTGTTTTGATTTTAAAAAATGTATAAATTCAAGGCTTGAGGGGTATTAAGAAGAAATTGAAGTTCAGGGAATTTTGCTTATTTAGTGTCTAATGACTATGGATCAAATTTAATGCAGAGCTGAAATATTTGAATTTTCAAATGGCAGGTTGCGCCGAAATTATATCCCCTAAAAACCTTTTAAAATACTTTAAAGAAACTGAAATTTAGAGAATATTTATTAATTGATGTCTAATACCTATTGTTAAAATTTCACAAAATCGAAGGTATCTGAACTTTCATGAAGGGCTTCCACCCCACCCACCCCTTTCCCATCTAAATACAGCATACATTACTCACTCTTATACCTAGCAGCTGTGTTCCAAAATTCATAATGATCATTTCATTAGTTTAGGAGTGAATCCTATACAAATATATAAACATATACACTAATCTAATTTTATATAAACAGAGATACTTCCTTTAGTGTTACATGCAAAGGAGTAGCTATTTATGTATATAAATATAGAAACAGAGACACACATTATTATATGTTCAAGTAATTTTCGTCTTTTTGCTAACTATTTGCATATATGAAATTCAAATTTATCCCAACTTATTGTTAAGAAAATAATCAAATAAATTAAGACGTTGTTTTGGACTAAATCGTATTTACATTTAATTTTGTACTATTTTTTAATATACTAACAAGTCATCGCTTATCAAGACCCAACGGCCACTCGAGGATAAGGGTTAATGAATTTGTCAGGTGAACGGTGAGACAACACTGTGATGATTGGTAACGATGGATGAAACTTGACAGAATTTGATTATTTAAGAGGACGGATCAACAAGAATTTGTTTACATTAGATTTGAAAAAGGCAATGCTATAGTCAGCTGGGAAGCAGTCCCGTGGTAGTGTGTTCAACAGACGGGTAGTTGTTGGAAAGAAACTTTGCTCATGGAAGTTCCATTTAGTCTTAGGTACACAGAGGAAGAAAGGAAAATTATTTACAGTGGTTGTAGTTAGACGAGTTTTTTTGTGAATGTTTTACAGGGAGAATAATAGATTGGAGCATTTAAAATAATAAGTTTTTCAGTTAAATGCCATGTTGAATATTTTAATCATGTTTTGTATTTTTCTGTGGTGTTCCACAAGTAGCATACTTATCACTTCCGCCCTGATCTATAACAGATAGCATAGTCCTTGGTTACCTATGTCTAAGATAGTGAACTAAGAAGAATATTGCCTCAACTCAGGCGATTTACCACAACGACAGACATGGAGACAGCTGGTACTATGCCCAGCACGGCAACACCCCTATAATCCAAGTGAGTTTTAGGACTAATAGTTGTTGTTTTTTTTACATTTATAATACAAAATAATACTTTTCATTATTAATCATTGTACATTTTTAAATCAGAAAAGCTTATTGTTTAAGATTTCATATAAAATAATTTTAAAAATTACAAAATTTAAGTGAAAACAATAACAACAATAGCAAAAAAGAAATCCAAAATTTCAATATTGTTTGAATAAAACGAATACAAAGTTCTTTCATGATGGATGGTTTCTTAAGATTTTCATTTAACTTTCCGGAAAGTTTTCTCATAAATTATGCTTAATTTTTTTTCATCTCTTTCAAAAAGTAATTGTATATTATAAAATTCAGTTTCAGTAAGAATATATTACAATATCATACTTGTCAACGTTCGAATATTTTTAACAGAAGCAAAAATGCGAAAATTTGAAAACTTTAAATATTGTCAGTCCAACATACAATGAAAAAAATCAACAAGCAGCCATTCATTCATAATCACGTTTCCAACCTAAGATCCCATAGAATATCTACATGCAAAGTTCTTCTCAGAAGCACAACATGCAAACTCCTAACAACTGTTAGTTGCAGGGTCCTAACAACTGCTATGTACAAAATTCTAAAAGCTGTTAGGTGCAGAGTCCTAACAACTGATAGGTGCAGATAATCTTAACAACTGCTAGGTGTAAAGTCCAAACAACTGCTATGTGCACAGTTTTAACAACTGTTAGGTGCAGAATCCTAACAACTGCTACGTGCAAAGTGCAAATAACTGCTATATGGAAAGTCCTAACAACTGATATATGGAAATTTCTAAGAACTGTTAATTGCAGTCCTAACAACTTCTATGTACAAAGTCCTATGTTTACTGTTCATCTAAAAACTTCTTACATGCAAAGTCCCTCCCACCGCAGAAAGATGTGGCACAAGGCCTGAAGGTGAAGATAAAAGGCCAGCACACAAGAGGTAGTGTACTCTAGACCCACAAAAATGCCTTAGTAGACCCTGTCGGTTTTCTCTGATAAGGGCACATCAAGTGATTGGTGATAAATCAACACCTCAAAGACAGTGCAACCCCTAGGACTAATCAGGACTATAGCTCAAGATAGCTGGTTCCGCAGCAACCCACCATGTCAGACTGATTATTGAGGACGTATCCTCGACTGGTATGATGTACCAAAAAAATGTTCTCCTCACAACTACTACAAGCAAAGTTCTTTTCACATCTGTATGCAAAGTTTCTACTCACAATTAATACAACTGCATGCAATACAGGAAATAAAAGCCCTTCAACTCTGATGGAGGAAGTGTGTCAACTTAAAAGGGAGGATACGTTGAAAAATAAAAGATGAGAATATGTGTTTTGGTTCCCATTGTCTGAAGGGTCTTGACTTTACATTTACCAATTATGAATCATCATGTGGCTCAGATGGTTTGTATAACTAAAGTCTAAGACTACAATTAATACCCATGGGTAAATAGTCAAATCAAGGGAGGCGCGAGAGCACTCTATCCCTTAATAGACTTCACGAATGGCCTATGCTGGAAATCTCATTTCTTTGATCAATCATAACTCAAAACCCAATGAACCAAATTAGTTAAAACTTTGCACAAAATTTCTATTTGATAGGTCCTATAAATGTGTAGAATTTCAGCATCATTAGTCAAGGCAACCCAGAGATCCAGAAAGTTCAATCATGAAATCATGTTATATGTGTGTACGTATGTACGTACGTATGCGCCACCCTGTATTTCATCAACTATTTGATGGATTCAGCTGATTTTTGGCAAAGATAGAGGTTCTAGGATCTAGTTGATGGCATTTTAATTTCAGTTTACCATATACCTTACTTCCAAGGAAATTCCAAAAAAACTTAAAAATGACCATTGTATTGAGGCATAGCCTTTACAAAAGTAGTGACATTCCATGAAAAATACCAGTATAATGAAATCATATGCCCTTAATAGGGTTAAGATGAAAATTTATATACACTAAATGTACAAAAGCAATGAAAATTCCCAAATTTTTACACTTTTATTGTCATTAACGGTATGCGAGCACAACAGGGCTATGTATTTTACTGGTATGAATTTTTCTTCAGCGCACCTCACACACTTCATCCACTCATGCATAGAGATTTATACTGTAGTGATGTGATAATGAAATCGTTTGGTTGATATGTAGTTATACCCTTAATGACAATAAAAGCGTAAAAATTTGAGAATTTCCTTGCTTTTGTACATTTAGTGTATATGAATTTTCATCTTAACCCTATTAAGGGCATATGATTTCAGTATACTGGTATTTTTCATGGAATATTTAATATAAACTCAAGCCCTTGATTTTTTCCGAAATTGTTTTAATTCATAGAAAACTGTTTAAGGCTCTTTATCAAAATGCAGATAAAACATATGCAATTTGTTTTGGAGAAATAGACATTTAAGAACGCAAGTGAGAAAAACGACATTTCTTTTGCAACTTTTTATTTATAATTTGACAGTTCACATCAACATATTGATACATACTTATACAAAAGCAAAACAAATGATGACAACTCTTCTTCTATACATGCCACTCCAAAAACAATACTGATATTTGTTTTCATTTTCTACAGTCTAATAATAATAACATGAAATTAAAATATTCTACTATAATATTAATGATTTCATTACAATTATATTAATGTGTTATTTTTAGCACTTAATTGTTTGTGTTTATCATTCAGACAGAATCAGAAAACATTTCGATTTGCGATGACAAAAAACATCATCCCTCAATATCAATAAATATTTGTCATCACATCCAAACAAATTTTTCTTTTTATATAATATATACTAGAACAAAATGTGAACCGTTGGGTCATGCATTGAGCCTGGGTTAGATCGTTTGAATCAGGAAAAAATAACCGGAAATAAACCAACCCTCTCCCGAAGAAGGAGTTAATGCCTGGGAGGACGGTCTTTTCTGCTACAGAGGTGAATGCGAACAGATGTTTATGTTGGAAGATTGATATAATGCCGGTCTGCTTAGTGGATAAGACCTGCCTTGAATATCCGAATTTAGAATTCTTTTATATTACCTTAATTTTGAGTGCAGACCATTTGCCACTATGTGCAATAATCTCAACTGCTGAGAGTTCATTAGATTATCCTTTTTGTCAGTAAGAATTTTTAACTCTCATTTTCTATTAATAAAACTAATATTTGTATTTTTAAATTTTGATGACAAAATTCATAAAATATCTGAAGTCTGTTTTTGGAAGTTTTGAGATGAGAATTTAAAACTGAACCATTTATTTAATCCATGGTTCAGTTCGAAATTCTGTATAGGTTTCCGAGTTCAAAAATATGTACCAGAAGGTCAGAGCTTATATCGGCTGAAACGTTGTAAAAATAACAAATAAGATGAGAATAGTAATCCAAATAATACAAATAATCAATCTTCATCTAAAAGAAAAATAAAAAAAAATAAACTACAAATATTTTATAAATTTAGGTATTAAACTTTGGTACTTTCACAGATTAGGACCCCCACAAACTTTGACCCTAACGCTGACTCTAACCCCCACCCTGACCCTAACTCTAACGATGGGGTCAAAGTTAGCGTGGGTCTTAATCTCTGAAAGCACCTAAACTTTAAATGCAAATATTAGTTTTATTGATACAAAACTGGTTTATACTCGCTCATTCAGCTGTGTTGCTACAGTACCTGGGTATGTCAACTTCCATCTTTACTTAGCATTTACTGCTTTATAGTTTTATAGTTAGTACAAAGAAAATATTTGTACAACTTCTTGGAAAGAAAATATGCAACTTAGTATTTGCATGATAGAGTAAGCAACTATGATGAATGTATTTACATATTATTTTTATTTGCAAAAAACAACAAAAATTGTTTTTAAGCAAAAATAATTTTCTTTGAACAAAAGCCGAATACCTTTTATACCTACTTTTTTGCAGATTACAAAAAAAAGGTCGCTTAACATCGAAAAACAATACTTATGTATTGTTTTTTTTTTAATTTTATGTTAATTTCTTTAAATTTATAAAAAATATATCTAGTTTAAAAAATCCTTTAGACTTACATGAGATTCGAACTCGGGCATTGACATCGTAAATACTACTGTCTTAATAATGTGTACTCTGCTTATTCCTTTGTTGTCAACAAATCACATGTTTCTATTTGTGTATGAAGAGACAAACTTTTAAAAATACCATAATTTTTTAATAGTATATAGATAAATAAATGTTAAAAATACTTTTTGATAACAAGGATTATCTAATAGACTCCAGCAGTCGAGATTATTGCACATAGTTGGCAATGGTTGGCGCTTAGAATGAAAGTAAAATAAAATAATTCTAAATTCAGACATTTAAGCTGAGTTTTTTTTCCAATAAGCAAACCGGCATTATACCAATTCTTCATTTGTTCCCATTCGCCTCAATAGCACACTTTAGATTATTGGAAAAGTATAGAAAATTCAATCTTTAAATTGGATTAGTGCAGTAGAGGACACACTATAACTATTAGCAAAAGTGCATTACATTTTATGGGCGGTCGTTATTGCTTGAATATTTCTCAATTATAAACCTACAAATGATACTGAGCATAACTTGAAAATCATGTTAGTTTGTTAAATCGATTGTGGAAAAAGTCGCTAAAAATAATATTAGAAAGTTACAAAAAAAACAAACCACAGCAACTTAATCCAATAAATTATTGATTTACATTTTTTTTCATAAAGCATGATCATTTTAATGTATATCGATATCTACAACACCATATAAGTTGTTATGAATGTGCGCATCGTGGATTGCCAATAAATTACAAACATAAATGTATTTCTAGGATTTAAATGAAAATAGAAAACTCCGGACATTTAAATGCTGGACATTTTATTTTCATATCGTCATAGTGAAACACATCTGCTATATTAAGGATTATAATATGAATATTGTTGCATATTTCATATACTTTTAAAATATGCATATCGGTTCAGTCTAAGTTGTATAATTGATGGCAGCCATCTTGAATACATAACGTGGTTACTCAGTTCAACAACTTTCATCTCCATGCAATATATATATATATATATATATATATATATATATATATATTATTTCATGTATCCACATAAAAATGTTATAAGAAGATATAATTTTTTATATATCAATGTTCAGTATTTACCTCAACAGCGGCCGATACATGAGTAGAGATAAATAGTAAGTTATGAAAATATATATGGATATTAAGCTTGCCGATTCCTTCCGGGGATGAAACGCGGACGCATCTGTGTAGCTTAATTGCCATATATATTTTCATTACTAAGTATTTATTTATTTATTTATTTATATATATATATATATATATATATATATATATATATATATATGGCTGAATGGTTACAGAACCAAGGTTCATAATACTTGGATTTGGGGATCAAATTGTCCGACCGACGATACGATTACATAATTCTATACTGACGAGCATAAAATACAAAAGCGAAACATATATGTGTCTATGGTATAAAAATATTAATTCATTAATAATAATTATTAAACTCCTATAAAATTGAGCTCCTTCGAGAGATAATAAATTGATGATTCATAAATTAGGCACGTTACAAGGTTATCTACCTTGAGAGATTGGAACTCTCTTTAGAATCACAGTACTTGTGTTTACATTTAAAAGATACAAGGCGTATTTCTCTCACAATTCAAAGCATGATCGTTGCACTGGTCGAATGATTACGAAACCAGGGTTCATAATATTGGATTCAGGGTTCGAATTGTCGAACTGGCGGTACGGTTACATAATTCCATACTGACGAGCATAAAATAAAAATGCGAAACATACATATGTCTATGGATATAAAAATATGCATTAATGATAATTATATATATACTCGTTTATCACTTTAGATGGAATATATACAAACCCGGAAGCAAATTTGTCCTATTGACAAATTTGAATATAATGCCCAAGCAGTTTGGGGTAATTAAATCTATAAATTAAATAGTAATTCTTTATTTATTCACTAACATTTTCGTGCATTTCAGATCTGAATATATTAGAAAATGAGTGTGCAGGAGAGGAAATGCAGCAGGGTTTATGATCTTTTGGATGCCCAGGTAACTCAGAAAGACATTGCTAGGATCACTGGTATCAGTGAGAAGACGGCTCGTCGCATCCAGTGTGCCAAAATATCTGGTTCAAGCACGATGAAATCTTTTGGCAGTGGGGAGCACAACATCAAGAGAGATAAACCATTTCTAAACACCTTCAAGAGCAAAATCAAAGAAGAACTCACTGTCAGCATGAGAAAGCATGCTAATGTTCTGAAGGTCGACTCCAAGACCAGAAGGACTGCTGTGCACAGGAACTTAGGTCTCACGTCCTTTGTTAGACAACCAAGATATCTTCTGGCTGATGCCATAAAGCAAAAAAGTCTTGAGAGGTGCCAGAAGACCTTCGCATTCCTCAAGCATAATAACAGTTCTGTGAAGATTTTCACTGTAGACCAAGTTTATAATAGGTCAAAGGGGTATTCAGGACCAAAATCCCATCCCAAATAATGGTCCTGGGTATCTTGGGTTGAGATGGCAAGAAGATGACCCGCTATTTCTTCAAGTCTGATGAAAAGATCGGAGCTGATGTGTATTATAAAGTTTTGAGATAAACCGTTTTGCCCTGGCTAAAGAAAACTCACTCAAACAACAATTACGTGTGGCAGCAAGATTGGCCTCCTGCACACACAGCCAATAATGTCCAGAAGTTCTGTCAAAACAACATGGCCAACTTCTGGCCGAAATACTTTTGGCCCCCGAGTTCCCCTGATCTTAACCTCCTCGACTCTTTCTGGTAGCGCGCCATTGAGAAGAGGGCAAATGCCACCCCTCATGACAATGTGGGCTTACTTAAGGTTGCCATCTCCAAAGGAGGACAAAAAGAAGGCCTGTATCTCTTTCAAGGCTGAGGGATGACACATAGAGTAGGTTTGTTTTGAAAGGTTTGAATTTATCTATTTGAAAGTGCCATATTAAAATTCCAAAGAATAAATAAGTTATAGGCAATTAAAGTTGTATTTTCTTGATAGGAAAAATTTTCTTCCCTACCCTATATATACATATATATATATATGTACATAGATAGATAGATAGATAGATAGATAGATAGATAGATAGATAGATAGATATATTGGTTGAACACTTTGGATGTAATAAACGGTACGAGGTTGTATTAAAAGCCGTCTTTAGTTATCTCGATTGCAGCTGAATTACTGGCCAACGAGGTTGGTGTTTAAGTTGTCCTTGTAGTCATCTCCTTTATATAGGGTAAAACATTGAGAGTGACTCCCCTTATTTAGTTGTTGTTAGAAGACAAGATAGCCACGTGCACGAACGGTCAAGGGTTTTCAGACACAGATCAATAGTTGGGTCACAAAACCCAGGGTTTTTAGTTTGAGCCCGTTCATAGGAACACCGGTTAGTGAAATCAATACTAATGAGTCTTTAAAAGAAGAAGCAGGCCTGTCTATAGATAAATAAATAATATTTAATCATATATATATATATATATATATATATATATATATATATATATATATATATATATTACTAGCCATATCCATAACTCGTTGGGTGACAGCCACTACCACTATTCTACTTTGATTTCATTCAAACATTCATAAAATGTGACTTTTTCTTGTATTTAACTAAAAATAATAAGTCTTTTTCTTCTATATTATCTTTATTATTATTATAATTATTACACAGCAAACACAGGCTACATAACCTGTTCATAAAAGGCAATAAGGATTTTCTTTCTGCTTATGCCCCGGTAAATTTCATTGTGTTTTCAAGTGATTAAACCCGTAGATACTATTCGAGTCTGTCATAAATAACTTTCACTTTTATTAAACTATTCTTATATTGAAGCATTGAAAGTGTATACGTGTACAAAAGAAAAACACTGGATTATATAAATTAATTTAGCTTGCCATAATAACTACAATTTCTTCGAATAAAAAAAATCTATCTTCTTAGATCGCTCTCTATTGCTCTCTCACACATATATTTACAGAATATCACAACTGCCAAAATTAAAAAAAAAAAACGGAACTTAACTTTAATTGTTATTAAACCTTTATTTTATTTTTAATTTTATAGTTTATACTTTTACAATGAATAAATACTGGATTACAATAATTATAGCTGCTTAAGTTTATAAATACTAAATCCATGCATCAAATACACCAATGCTAACGGTTGAAATTACTTTGCAGGATGATTTTTTTTTCTTTCAGCTTCTTATTAGGGGTAATTATTTTAAAGAGGGCAGAGGTAATATCTAGGCAATATTTAAAAAAAATTTTTTTTTTTGTCATTATTATTTAAAAATAAGGCTAGTGTTACTTTAACACCCATTGTTTACTCAACAGAAGCATAACGTTAACACTGACGTCTGCATGATCATTAACGAAAATGTAGCATAATGTGGGGTTCAAGAGCGGGAGCAGGAGTTTCTCACTTTTCTCAGGCAACACCGGGACACGTATCCCGCTAGTATACATGTAATAAAAATTGAATATTAATGATACATTAATAAAATCGTATTATGTGTAGGTAGTGACAATAGAACTAATATCAAAATAATATAATTACCAGCGTTTGAGAATTTTTAAAAGTCTTTCATAATATGTAATATTCTTGAAAATGAAAATGTGACGTAGTTTCAGTTGCTGACAGATACTATCTTTACATCATGTGACATTTCCTGTGTTTTTCCCCCTAGTTTGTATCACAACTTTTTCTGCATTTTCCCCCTCAAAGGATTTTATTTCCATGCTGCACACACATCCTGTCCTTCAAACTTGGTAACCCTCTACGCTTAACCCCAAAACATATATTCGATGAATCTATTTTTTTTATTATTCAAAAATATAATAACGATATATGATGTGTCCAGCTCATTAATTTGCCTTGTTAGATCATTAAACGATAGCACATACAAAGACACTAGAAAGAGAAACGATACTCATTAGCCATCTAATCATGGAGAGCTGAAAGTTCACCGTGTACAGCTAATGTTCATTCATACATTATTTAAATCTTTCAAGAGAGTTAATTTTTCACCGAGTGTAAGTGAAGGGTAACCTCCACTAATCAAGTAACAAAATCAGCCTTAACAGATCCCCTCATTAGAACAAGAACATTAGCCAATGGTCAGTTACACTCCACCCACAGCCACATTATAAGTAATGTCTTCATTGATTTCTACATTTACGCTTGCTTCAGCAACATGGGTAGTCAACGATTACAGGCTACTTTCATCGCTATTTTGTTTGCACATTAACAACAGCTTAAGTTAGTTGATGCTTCCAGCCAATGCATTTCTTTTTTATTAAAAAAAAAGATTAATATTTTTATTTTCTTTCAAGCATTTAATTTTCTTCCTCGGTAAATATCACATTCATAAATATATTTTTCATCATCTTTAAATATTTCCAAGATTAGTGTGTCACAAACATACTTAGGAATTTATTAGTTTATAGATAAATAAAAGCAAACGTAAGACATATGCCTTTAGTATTTTCCAGAATACACTTTTATTTATTGAATATTAGGTATGTTAACTACGTTTAAATAATGGCTATTTTCCATGTGTCTGTACGTATCATTGTTCAATGACAAGCTGTCTGGCAGGGTTAAAAAGGTTAGATTAGCAAATCATGGGAATAGAAAGAAAGTAAAGAGGAACCGGACGAAAAATGATTTCATCAGGGAACGAAAAAGATAATAGGTTAGTGAACCACTAGGTAGTACGTTGTAAAGGTGTATGTCGATGGGCTCTTAAACCAGAATAAGTAAAAGTTTATGTTTTCTCTTCTAATTGTGTTAGATCTATGTAAGAGCCAAATAAAGGACGAACTGTCTAGTTTTATTCCTTTCTGAGTACGGTTGAGTTTTATTCAGCCAGTAAAAGCTTTCTTTAAATGATTTTTCAGCTTCTCCAACAGTTCAGCCTCACAGCGTTTCTAGAGCTCACTACCTGATCAATCAACGAAAACAACAGGGTAAAGAATTACATAACCATTTAAGGAAGAAGTGAATTACGAAGTTACTAAATAACAACAACAAGGAAGATATATTGTTAAACAAGAGCAAGTAAAAGTCTCTATTGTCATTACCCATCACCATGTCGTCTATGTGGAACCTGAATAAAACAAATTTTTCAATATAAATATTTTTCGAGTTAGTTATTAATTTTGGTGTATGGTTGAGTTTTATTCAGCTAGAAAAAGCTTCCGTTCAGATGATTTTAATATTTAAGGGTCTACAACAGTTCAGCCTCACAGCGTTTCCAAAACTGCCTATATCATCAAGCAACGGCCATCATCAGGAACAGATATGAAGGTATAATGTAGTCGATCGATCATAGAAGCCACTCACCCACACATATCTGACTTTGTCTTCAACAGAAATAAATTCACATCTACATTTGTATTTAAAACAAATATAAAGTTAAGACTTCTAAACTTATGCTTCTAGGTAAAATCAAAGCCATGGGACATGTGCAGTTCATTTTTGGCTGTCATCAACTTCAAATGAAGATTTTTCCAAAAGAAATTTAAAACAACAAGTTAAAGCAAAGAATTGTCAAAACTGTAAAAATACAAACTGATTGAATTATCAGAACATAAGAATATTAGTCAAATCAGTGATAAGATTTCATTTACCAGCTCTAATTATTTTAATACACAGACGAAACGTCTTGAATTTTGATAATATTATTTTCCGTGGGGCATTAACATTCTGAAGAAGACAACATTTCAGAATATAAAAATCAAATCAAAATAAGTTGAACATATTGTTAAATATTGAGTTAGCAGAATATGTTTTGGGGTTAAGCATCTGTGCTTACTGAATTTGCTTGACAAGGATGGACACTAGGCCAGATGGAACATATGTAGCAGATAGTTAATGGGTTGAGAAATTAAACCACACAAGGGTATATTTTAAGATATAAAAAGATACATGCTGCAGCCTAGAAATGGGAGAGATTGGATCATCCTATCAAACAGGCTACATCTAAAGTATTTAGACCTTTCTGACGAATTATTTAGAAGAAACTCTTAGTTAAAGATTCAATTGTCATCGCCGTCATCTTCTTCCACATGTGCTGGAGAGTTCCAACAACCGGCCAGAAGACAATGTCGACCCCAGGGGACAAGAGAGTAAAATCCATGAACCTCAGATAGAGACTTTGCAACATTATCAGTATTTAATTAAACTGCTATTTTAAAAAGAAACGCTTGCTTCAAGTTGTAGTATCGATAGACTCGATTCAAATGAGAAATGAAATGTTGGCACTTGTTTGTAATACACCACCGCCCGTTTTTCTCAACGTTTTTACTGGCCAATTTTTTTTCTTGTTTCGGTGTACAATTACCTATCATGTCGCTAGAGAATTCCGTGTTCTTTGGAATTCTTTTCAAAATGTTTTATATTTTAGGAGGGGGATCAGTTTCCTATATAAATCTAACATAAACTGATTACCCACTTTTTGATCGTGTTGCCAAAAATCTAACATATTTTTTTAAACTTTCAAAAAAAACCCGGAATTCTCTAGCGGCATGATAGGTAATTGTACACAAAAAAAGAAAAACATTGGTCTGTAAAAAAGGTTAAAAAAAAAATAAGTGGTAGTGTATTATGAACAAACAACAACATGCAACATGGTCAAAAAGTGGGTGATCAGTTTATGTTAAATTTATACAGGAAACTGATCCCCCTCCTAAAATCTAAATTTTTTTTTTTTTAAATTAAACAAAAAAAACTGAATTCTCTAACGACCTGATAGGTAAGTGTACACCGGAAAAAGAGAAAGATTTGGTCAGTAAAAAAGTTGAGAAAAACGGGTGATGAAGTATTACGAACAATCACCGAAATTTCAATGCAATATAGTAGAAAGCATCAAAACTATTGCTCTACGAATGTATTATTGTCTCCAGTTTAATAAATGTTTTATAATATTTTTTATAATTTTTCCTAAACTTAGTTTGAAACTTTCAATTTAATTTTTATTTTTTTAATATCTTATCTCTATTTATATAAAGTTAGGTTACATGTGTAGATATTTATATATTTGTATGTACATGACTCACTACTAAACTAATTAACGTGGCATTATCAGTTTTGGAATACATCTGCTCGGTGTAAGGGTCCAAATGTGGTCTATATTTATATGTGGGCTATATTTAGTTCAAGTTACTTTCATGCAAAGGGGGAAAAAGAGGATGAAAGTATTTTGTGAAAATTCAGATACCTCCGACTTTTGTGAAATTAAAACAAAAAGTGATTAGACATCAATTATAGAATCTTCCCAAAATGTAAGTTTCTTTAAGGTATTTTAAAGGTTTTTTTAGGGACATAGTACAGACACAACGTCCTATTTGAAAAATCAAATACATCAAATTTGAATTGAATTTGATCCATAGTCATTAGACACCAATTAAGCAAAATTCACTGAATTTCAACTTCTGAATTTCAACTTCTTAAGCCTTAAATTTTAAACATATTCTAGAATCAAAATCATGTAATGGATTTTGATCGAAATTTGAATAAGGATTCTAGAGATAAGGTTTATTTAATTATATTTCGATTTTAATCGTCGTAAGGGGACATAAAAGTGGTGCAAAACTGGTCCGTTCTGAGAATTAATTTTACCCGTCCCAGAACAAGCATTTGAAGTTCTTTATAAAATATATAATTTTTTGAATAAAAATTGATAATTCTCTGACATTTTGGTGATTATAACAAATTAATGTGTTTTTTTAGAGAAAATAATCTCTTAGATTGGGTGGGGGCATGATCCCCTAGTACCAACTGATATCAGCTATCAAATAAGAAATCTTTTTCTTGATTCAGTTTCCTTAGAGTGTATCAGAATTATGGAAGAAATCCAGCTGATTATTAGATCCACTGATACACAGGCACTTGATTCAAAAGCTCAAAGGCGAGATCCCAGCTTCACCATTCTAAATCAGTTTTGATTTGTTGCTAAGTCATAGCTGATATTGTCAGACAATTGCTCAATTATGCTTGGATATCAAATTATATAAAAATACATTTTCTATCTAGAGAAGATACAAAAAGAAAAATCCTTGCAAGCAGCCGAGTTGTAAATAATAAAGAAATCTTATGATTTCTAGTCATTCAACCATGAAGCAAGTATATAAAAATTCGGTGGGGTTCATGGGAAATTACATTCTTGATTTTTACTTCGTATTTATTTATTTGATGAAGCTGACTGACAACAATATATAAGAAATGACATCTAGTATAAATTATTACCCAGACGTAAATTGCCTGAAATTGATTTTTTGTTTTAGCTATTTTTTATTTACCATAGTGATAATATACATTTTCTGCTAATTGAAGGCGTTATCATTTCTGCTATGAATAGGACACAATATTTCATTTGTGACTACAGACACTTTTAATAGAAACTGATTGAGGAATTGCTACTCTCTGTCTCCTGTTAAAGAAAGAAGTCGCTGCCTTCAGTTATTTGTTTCATTCAATTTTATATGAACATTCTCATATTGATAGAAAAAAATGGCTTCATTTGGCATACATGTAAGTGCATTTCATGGAGAAAAAAAAAGTAAGTCTTACTTCATCCAAAACTTTGATATTTCCTAAGATTTTTCATCAAAAACGAAGGTACAATATGTATTCACAATTATGTAAGTTCATGTAACACATAAAACGAGTTCTTTAAACAATTATATAGAATGAACTTATTCAAAATACATATATATATATCCAAACTAAAATCTTTTATTTTGTGAACACTATGTTTGTTTATTTATATTATGAACCTCCACGTCTTCGATCTATGGCAATAGGTAAAATACAACGAACTTGCAATGTAACAATGGAATATATTGTTGACAATATGGTTTGTATGCAGAGGGTTGATGGACGATTGATTAGCCTAATAAATTCAGTTCCTCAAAAATGGAGAACTCTGATAGGGGCAAAAATAAAAATTGCTGAAGTCTAGAAGAATTTCTCCTCCACTGACCGAAGACGGCAAAGATAAAATGTAGTATCAGAACAGATACTACACTTTTCTCCTTGCCAAAAGGCCAAGGAATCATGAGCATTAGTACTGGCATCATATTATATTTAAGGCCATTTAATTATATGCATTGCATTTATACTTTTTGGGCTTATATTCTTTAAAAGGAACTAGCTTAGTAATATCTAAGAATTAAGCTCACATTTATAAAGAAACAGAAAATGTTCACAAGTATGCAGGAGGTGGGGAAGCTTGATTAGCCTAATTGATACTAGAACAGACTATGGAGTGGAGACCGTTATGCCATGTTCAAGTCATACTGTATTTATTGTGATCATTTATGTACTCATACTGTTGGTAGAACTGTTGGGTATGCACCGGCAATTTCTTCCCAGCTTTAAATGATATAGCAACTTGTGTTCAGTCAATCGTATTCAACGAATCGTTTTGAATAAGTATTAAAAACACACAAATGTTGATATGTATTGAAGCACACACATACCAAACCTCAAACGTATTCTGGACCATTTTATTTAGTTTTAAACTTATAAAAGGAATAAAGAATCTCAATTATAAAAATAGGTTAGAATCCTTAGGTTTAGCTACTTTACTAGAGATAACAATGAGAGGGTGATTTAATTGAAATATTCAAAATAATCAACATAATTTTTTTAAAAATATTTTTCCACAAACTGAAAATGTATTGACAAGAAAGATTTCAAAAATTAATTCTATCAGACAATTAATTTTTTTCTGAAGTTCAAGGTCGATTTGATGCCTGGTGTCTACTTTGGCAATTTACAGAGCTTATCTGATACGGATCACATTCGTTTACTCATGTTGCAGAGACATGCCCCACTGGATTCAATTTCTTTTCGTCTCGTGTCAAGCTATTATTGTTGAATTTCCATCAACCTAACTATCTTATTCTTGTCTGATCTGATTAGTCTGATGTCTATCTACAAGTCGTAAACACTCACCACATTTTTTTTATTATGTTAAGCCATCTTTGAATGGGCATCTCGCTTGCATGTCTGTGTGTGTGTCATGAACGATCCAGTGAGTGTCTTATATCTGAATAAGTGACGTTGTTGCTTTTCATTGAATTAATGCTTTTTATAAAACTATCAAATTCTTTTAAATTTTTGTTTTGTTGAAATTCTATGGATGCAACCAGCATGCATCCTCAATGACAGTCCCAATGAACTCAAAGGATACCCCAGTAGCAAGACAGCTTGCAGCAACTCAAACTTCAAATTAGTTTTTGTCAACTCAACCCTTACTGCAGGTGAGGTCGTCATGGTATACACGGCTAACAATTTTTCTGATCATGTTTTAAAGGGCAGCATCAATTACTTTGTTATCCTAAATGGAAATGACTACAGTTTATCTGCGTTTAAAGTCGGATAGTGAGACTGGGTGTGTTTTGTGAGCTATGGATGAAAAAGGGATAAGCAGATTTTCAGGTCGTTCAGCTATGAGCACTGTGGAATGAACGATAAGCAACCCATGAAAATAACATAACAGTGTTGGAACAAACGTTTTTATTTTCCCAGAGTCAAAAGGACCATAACGACAAAGCTGAGAGTTCATTAGACTCGAGGAGGAAGAGTTACTTCGAATGGGAAACAATATAATATGTTTTCATCTGGGAATTGAAATAAATTGTTTTTGATACAGGTCTCATTAATTTTCAAACAAATCTCGTATGAAAGTATTGAAATGCTTGAAGATCACAAGATTTGAACAACCCCCTTATTCATCTGATCTTTCTCCATGTGACTTTTATCTTTTTCCGAAATGCAAGAGTATCATCAAGCGGGTCAGTTTTCAAGGATGTAGCTGAGTGACATCCCAGAAATAAATTGGTTGTGGCACCAGTCCGATAAATTTTCAAACACATCTCGTATATACACAAAAAATCTATTGTTTTTCATTTCATACTATTTCATATTTGGACATTTCCCATAACAGTATTACTGCAGTAAGACTTTATTTCCTGTTCAATATCATATGTACTGGACAAAAGAAAATTATATCCCCCCTTTAGCTTCTTGATATAACTCACACAGTTATATTTATGAAAGTTAATTTACTATGATTACATACGAGCCCTGAGCAGCGTATTGTACCTTGTGATACACTGATCTGAATCTATGTTTAATCAATTCATGAAAGCTATGATATGCTGTTCTGTTACTTTCCCTATAGAATGCAGCCAATGAGCTTTCTTAGCTGCATACAAGTCTGCCAATATTCTCTCAAATGATTATCACGATGAACTCAAAGTTAAAGTTCAAACCGAGATCTTCATAAAGTGTGTCTATCTTTCACTTATGCTGCATGCAAGTTTGCCAAAGCTGAAATCTCTAAAACGTCCAATATAGTTATGGAATTTACTAAATATATTTCTTCGAAACGAATGAAAAGAAATAGCTTCAAGTTATGATATAAACACTGTTAACCTTAAGATAGTGCTGAAACATATGAATAGGACTAGCGGGACACAGCACACGACTTTAATATAGAGTGTATTTAAAAAGACTGCAAGATTAAACAGTTTTCTGTCAAGAAAATATTTATATTAAATACTAGCAGAATATCTTTCTCAGGACAGCTATTCTGTCAGTTATTAATCAAAGTTATTCACTAAAACCATAGCAATTTTGCACTACTTTTATGTCCTCTCATGAATATTTATATGCTAGTAAATCTTATATCTAGAATTCTTGTTCCAATTTTGATCAAAATCCCTTAAATGATTTTGAGTCTAGGAAAATGCCTATGATTTATGCCATAAGTTAAAGGTGCCATCAGACGAAATTGAAATTAAAGTAATTTTGATTATCTAATAACTATGGATGAAATTTCATGCAAATCGGAAATATTTGAATATTCAAATGGGATGTTGTATGTGGCCATATTATGTTCCTTAAAACAATTTGAAATACTCCAAAGAAACTGAAATTGCAAGAATATTTATTGATATCTAATACATATAGTTAAGATTTCGTAAAAATTGGGAGTATTTGAATTTTAACAAAAGGTTTCCAGCTTTTCTCCCTTTGCAGAAACCTACATTAAACTAAATATGGCCTACATTACTCATCCTTACGTCTAACAACTGTGTTGTAAAACTCATAATGATTGATTAATTAGTTTCAAAGTTTACTCCACACAATCAGGGGCAGACGAACAAAAATTGGTGACAGACATTTTGTTACATATATGCCATAGGAGAGTATAAAGTGGACCTTGGGTTTACTTTCAGCAGCCTCGTAACTCTCGCTTCCCTTATTTTGTCCTTTAATCCTCACATTTCATGAGCGATGTTTCTGACAAAGGGAGAAGAATTGCTGTTTTCTGGGTTAGAATCTATCCATCTAACACTTATCGTTGGCTAGTTTTTGACCTTGAAGTGGTAATTTTTTTTTAGGTCCTTACATCAAGTGGGTTCACGCGTTGTCTTGAGCGATTTCCATAAAAACAAATTATGTTTCAAATCGCAACTTTTTGGTGATTTTGTGAGGCAATGTTTTTAGATGCCTCTTTTTATGAAAATTTGTAAAATTCTTTTTCAAATTTCAATCGTGTCCACACACGCACACACTGGTTATAAATTAACCTACATTGTATCAAATCATAATTGTAGTTATACACGAAAGTAAAAAGGAGAATTCTTTTGAAATCAGTAAATAATGGAATGAATTATTGAAGTTTTCCTCATTTTGAATCTCACTGAAAAAGATTTCTTACTATTTATTTATTTACTAGCGTGCCCTTACCATAAAAAAAGAAAGCATACCTTTACTATTTTTTCCAAACTTACGTACAAATTTTATAATTAAAGTCACTTGAAAAATAAAACAGTTGTCGTCTTGTTTAAAAACAATACTGATACTTAAAGTTAGCTGCTGGTGATGCTTGTTGTGACGTCTCTTGGTGAACAGATAGATACACATCGCAACAATAACATATTTTGCCTTTTGGCTAGGAAGTAAGTGTAGTATCTGTTCCGATGGATACTGCACCATATAGACCGGTGTCGTCTTGTCCTTCGGGGCTTGATTCCGCCGGTCTGTGGGTTTGTCCTGTGCAGTTCTAGGAGGTCCACCCTCCCAGGCTTTGCCTCCTCTCTTTGGGGAGGAGTAAGTTTATTGCTTACTGCCTGAGGCGCCCATACCGGAGAATGCCGACGGGGCTGCCCAGTCAATTTTTAATGGCCAGAGTGCTCACTTTCTCGGGCGCTGGCTTTTCAAACCCCACTTTCCAGACACGACCTTGGGTCACATCTTACTTGCAGGAATAAGATAAAACTGGCCTTGTGCCTAACTCCTGGAGCGGAGTAAATAAACATATTGAAATAGAGAATTTACTCTACTTATCCAACTTAAGAATGATGTGAAAACAGTGTTAACATAGTCATGTGACATTTTTCCTATTAGAGAAAGGTCCAGAAACAGTACTAACATTGCCCTGTGCCTTTTTCCTATTAAAAGATGATGCAGAAACAGTGCTTAGAGTGTTCTGTGATTTTTTTCTATCAAAAGAAGATCCAAAAACAGTACTAACATTGCCCTGTGTCTTTTTCCTATTAAAAGATGATGCAGAAACAGTGCTTAGAGTGTTCTGTGATTTTTTTCTATCAAAAGAAGATCCAAAAACAGTACTAACATTGCCCTGTGCCTTTTTCCTATTAAAAGATGATGCAGAAACAGTGCTTAGAGTGTTCTGTGATTTTTTTCTATCAAAAGAAGATCCAAAAACAGTACTAACATTGCCCTGTGCCTTTTTCCTATTAAAAGATGATGCAGAAACAGTGCTTAGAGTGTTCTGTGATTTTTTTCTATCAAAGAAAGATCCAAAAACAGTTCTAACATTGTCCTGTGACATTTTCCTATTAAAAGATGATACAGAAATAGTGTTAACATTGTCTTGTGACTTTCTTTCATGACTTTTAAACCTAAATTTATTATTTCTCTATCATCAAAACCTATAAAATTCTGTTTATACAAAGTGGCAATAAGGACACAGTAGAAAAGAAAGAATGATGACTAAAGAAAGAATGTCACCAGATTTCCAAAATCAGGTGTGATTCAAAGAGAAATATACACCAGAAAAGTTTCTAATGAAAGATAACTGTTTAAATGTTTTCTTTGGGTCTGCCTGATTAAATTCAGCTTTAGTGCTGATATAATCTGTGAATTCCAACAAACGTTAATCTCTTTTCTATACATATGCAAGTAAAGTGTCAGGCAATTCACTGCACAGCCAGACCGCTAAAGAAGGGAGATTACAAGCCATCGTATATCATTAGGTTAACAGAGAACTGTGAATCTTAAATTGGAAATTCATTCAAGCTGAAGCACTTATTCAGCACCTGGACATTGAGCAGAAGATAAAAGAAATGTGTTAATTCGCTCCTTACCCACAATGCAATGCTAATGCAATCAGAGATACAAACTCAAGTGGAAAGTACGATCAACCAACATGCGCATGTGAATTCCACTAAATCAAAAACTAAATGAGGCCAAATTAAATGCTCAACAATCAAAATTCCAGATTCTCTTTATAGTTATTTGCACAGTAAGATTGCCAGAAAAATGACCATTAGAAAAGGAATGGATGTATTTAGAAAGATTAGCAAGACAACACACACATACACACACATATATATATATATATATATATATATATATACATATATATATATATGTGTGTGTGTATGTGTGTGAGAGAGTAAATATAAAATCAAAATGTCAGACCAGATGGAAAATTAGTTTATGGAATAGTGGATAAGCATGCAACTGACCAGTAGAAATAAGGACACAAACACATCAGTAAACCTGAACCAAGATATTTCGGTTGATTCGTTTGACCACATTCATTTGGTAAAAATAAGCTTTATTGAGCAGAACTCAACATTTTATACAATGAAGCATGGAAGATAATCCAAGGAGGGAAGCGAATATAAGAGAGGGGGAGGAAAAAATAGAAGTTGTATGTAATGGGTTGATTACATGAAGAGAAGAGAAGATAGAGATGTAAGGCAGGAAACGAGTAGGAGTGAGGGTGAGCCAAATGCATGAGGAAAGAGTGGGGGAGGAGTAAGCAAAAGAGGGAAGGTGAATAGATGTGTTAGGAAAAATAAAAACGTGGTCTAAAGAAAAAATTGATTAAGTTCAAAATGAAAATATGGCTATTGGGCGACAGTAAAAATCATCCATTATATATATATATATATATATATATATATATATATATATATATATATATATTAGATAATATTCACATAGATTTCAGAATATTTAAACACTGTTTCCAAAATGAATGGCATGTACATGTCTTTTTGGTGTACATATGTTTCTGAGATATGTCACTTTATTTAGGTTAACATTACATTTTTTAAAAAGTTTTATAAAGATATCTTCTCATCAGTAGCGATTAATATTATTTTGGTTTACAAGAAAAAATATCCAAAACAAAATTTTCCTATCTAAATAACAGATCGGCTTTAAATCCAGCATATTATTCAACCAATGTTTTGTTAGTATATATAATGTTAACAATGTGTTCATAAATTGTTATTGATTCAACAGTAAAAGAAACAAAGAAGGATATTCATACGGTTATTATTATCATTGTTATTGTTGTTGTTAAATCAAGACACTAAATTTGGCTTTATCTTATTTTACAAAAATGGTGATTGAGATGATTTCCTTTAGTGGGAGATAAATTTTGATAACGACAATACAATAACATAGGATTCAGTGCTGGATGCAGGAGAACATTCATTCCTACAACAATAACAAAGAAATTTCATTTCTGTTTCTCTGTGCCAAAAAACAAATGGAATTTCCATGAACAACGTTTCTTTCCTAGAACATCCCATCTGTGGAACAAAATACCACGGAGTTGCTTCCTAACTGTACTGTATGGTTGTCTTGAAGTCTAATGTAAACAAATACTTGTTGAGCCGTCTTCTTGGATAATCAATTCTTCTTAAGTAATCGCCTGCCTATCGTTTCCAATCCTCTTGTGGTGGCGTTCATCATCGAACTGACAATCTCTTTAACCCTTATCCTCGAGTGGTCTCCAGGCCTTGATAACCAGTGACCATTAGTAAAAAACAAAAACAACTCTTCTGTAGGTTACCAATATTGTACATTTGTAAACAAATGAATAAATTAATTTAAGTAATATAGTCTTCTTCACACTCTGTAGTATGTTGGTTAGCCAAGATGGTAAGATACCTGGCACCACTGATCAGGGTTGAAAGTAATTTGGCATCCGGGTTTCGATTTTTGGGGTTGATAATCTGTTGAGTTAAGAAATGACGAAACAGCTGCCTGTAAATAACTATATATGTGTGGGTGTGCATCCATGTATATATATATATATATATATATATATATATATATATATATATATATATATATATATATTAATATATATATGTGTGTGTGTGTGTGTGTGTGTGTGTGTTATCCCATCCCCCGAAAGCCTGGATAAGATAATCATACTTTATCTTTGAAATTCCAAGAATACATAAATCTGTCAACTTTCCAATTTTTCAAGAACTGCAATTATAAAATCGAACAGATCTTTATTTTTCTTTTTTTCATTTACAAAATAATTAAACTTCATCCAATTTTCCCAATTTAGCCAGGAAATAATGTTTTTAAAATTCAATTGGAAATTAATGATAGAAATAAAACTCTTGTTTTATTTATTTTAACTGCACTTTGCATTATTCCTAAATCAGTTTATCAATATTAAAATCAGTTTATTTAAAATGCAAAGCTAAGAGTGAAGAGTAATGGAAGCATTAAACAGCGGAAATTTTCATGGTTCAATCATACGTGTTCAGCTTAGCTAAAATTATGCACATTTCTAGAGTGAAAGAATTTATTTTTATATTTATTTGCTTTGCAAGTACAACAACAACAACAACAACAATAATAACAATAATAATAACGAATTCGAGGGAACTGAAACTGCTAGAAATCACATAATCTGCCCCCACCCCCATCTTCTAAAAAATGGTTGCACTAGCCTCGGTTAGTACGACACAAAACAGTACGACACAAAATGGTTATGAAAGTTCAAGTCGAATAGAAAGACTGAGAAGGAACAGTACAATTCAGATTTTCACTTGAAGGGTGCGGAGAGTACTGGAATCTTGGGGAGGCTTATTGCCACTCAAATTTCAGAGAAACTCAATGGTCATTATCAGCAAGAAATCATGTGATAACACCAATAGAAGAGAGGGAAACCGTATGTCCATAGATAGGTCTGTACTCAACATCCGAGCGAGGGAGGCTTGGGAATGCCAGATCTGGCAAATAATAGACATGCTGAAAGACTGCATTTTCTGAGTCGCTCTTTGACAGAGGATGTTCCTTAAGTCCCTGCGGTCGAATCCCGTTTTAGACCGAGGGGTGAACAAAAGTTCTACACCGAATACCGAGCCACACTTACAGCGCGCCGGGGACCACAGTCCTTGTACGGACCAGGAAATGACTATATCTGAGTCTAGTGGAGGGTACCGCTTTGGTTTAGTTTGAGGTTTGAGGAGTGGCTGGGATGGTCAGAAGAGGAGATTCGCTCTCCGTGGAGTTGGGCACCACGCTAGAGTTATCTCAACAACCTTGAGTACTCTCTGACCTGGCGATTGGTCTGGAACGAGCTGCTCCTTTATAACAAGCCGACCAGAGATGGAGTAAGGACGGATCCTTACTGCCTGCACTGCGAGAGTAATGAAAGACAAACGACCGAGCACGCCTTTTTCATTTGCAGCAAACTTTGGCGACTCTGGGAGTTAATGAAGGATTGGTCATCCACAAAATATGCCCGCCATGACCTAGGCAGAAAAGAGTTGTTTGTCTAGCCATTCTAGCCATAGCGAGAATGGTTACGTGTGTTTCACGTCTTGAAGAGATCCATAGGTCTGGATCTGCTTCTGATCGGGATCTGCTTGCATACTTTAAACATCAGCTTAAAGTGAAGATCAGGTGCGATTAGAGGAGATTACATCGCATGGAGTTCGGTAGGAGGTGGATGCGTGACACTAGTTTGTGCATCTGTCGAGGAGCTGGGTACGAGTTTGTGTTCCCTGCATAGGCATGGCACACACGGTTCTGGGTTCTGCAGAACCCACCCCTCAAATTTAAAAGACCCTTAGCTAGTGGAGTAAATGAGACCTGACCCTGTTTTGTTTGTTGGTGCTAGAGATCCTCCAAAGATGCCTACTCCTAACATTTATTTTGCCTAAAATGTTGTATTATATCTTGGAGGACACGATCCATTCCCATATTCCACCCCAATCTGTTTAGTTTTTGACATCCCACTTAACCCCCACTCCAATCTAGAGACCGATTTCCTTGTTTTCAAAGCACCCAGAAAACAGTGGGCAGCCTAACACTCAGCAAAGGGTTGGGCGGATTCTACTAACCTACATTTTTTCCTTCTTTTTTGAATGTTTGTAAATATTTTCTCAATACCCACAATTAATTCTTTTGTAAATAAAATCCTTTCAAAACAAATTGTGGATCATCTAAGTAAGATTAAGCCACAGAGTAAATAGGGTATTCTAGTGAAAGTATAAAGCGTAGGGTAAGCCCAAATATTTTCGACAAAATTGGATGACCATCACCTCCCTCCCTCCCTCCCTCCCTCTCTCCCCTAAAACGATTCGTGCTTCGTGCCTAAAGCTGAGGATGAACTTTATGATTATTGTTTTTGTTTTAAAAAAAAAAACCTTGTTGTGAATGTATATTTTTTGCTTAACTCGAATAGCACCAAGTGATGTGCAATGGTTACCGAAACAGACGTTGCTGAAAATCGGGGAAGATTTGTTGTCACTCACACTCCAAGGAACACCACTTGTTATTGCCTGTGAGTAATCACTGATAATGACTTGCGTAGCTAGTGAGTAAATGATGATGAAAAATCAATGAAATTCTATCATAGAAACTTAATAAAAGGAATAAATACTTGGACAATATCCCTTCACAAACTGGACAATTGAAGAACTAAGGTATATGAGCAAAGAACCTCACATTCTATGAGCGATGTTGCTGAAAAAGGGGGAAAATTGCTGTTTTCTGGGTTGGAATCTATCCATATAACACTTATTGTCAGATAGTTTTTGACCTTGAACTAGTACTTTTTTTTAGCTCCTTATGTCAAGTGACTTCATGCATTATCTGGACGATTTCCATTAAAAAAAACACATGAAACTAATAATCATGCTCAACGCATTGCACCCAAAGGATGATGCTAACTGATTTATGCAAAAAAGAAAGAAAGAAGGAGAGGACTGGTAAGTGTTGCAAACTGTGTGAACAATGCAGTAAACGGACTAGAAAAGTATATAACACAAAATAGAGAAAGAGTGATGACTGCGGCTAAAACCACCACCAAGGTGAACAAGATGAAGAGCAGCAAAATGAGAAACAGAAAAGAAAAGAAAGACAAAATGGAAAAAGAAGGAGCTACATCGACGATTGATAAGACTGTCCAAGGAAATAGCGCATGAAAGCAAATAGATGTGGTTATGGAAAAGACACTTAAACAGAGAAACGAAATCACAACTGAAAACCACAGAAAACTACATGATCAGAACAAACTATATAAAAGCTAAGAAAGACAAGTCCCAGGAAAACAGTTAATGTAGACTGTGAGCAAAGAGACGAAGCGGTAAACCACATTGTAAGTGAATGCAGCAAACTAGCCCA
>OY744526.1:60816425-60976425 GCA_963556195.1 Sepiola atlantica
TTAAATTAAACTAAATATAACCCGCATTATTCATCCTTACACCTAGCAGCTGTGTTCCAAAATTCATAATAATCGGTTAACTAGTTTAGGAGTGAATCTTGTAATACAAATATATAACCATATAATCATACCTAACTTTATATAAATAGAGATAACTGGTATACAGGTTGCACTTAACACAAATTGAAGGAAGGAATAAACATAACAGAAAATGATAAGTCGTGATCATGATTACTGCAAAGTCTGTCTTCCTTACATATTTATGAAGCCTTCCGCTTTGTACATTCTTCTCATTTGTTATTTGTTATAGACTGTTTTCAGCTCACACACAAATTTATACTCGTGCATAACGAATTACAATACTGGATATAAATATGTAACACTTATGTATACACAAGTGTACACTCTCCATCAAAAATGATGAAGAAAATATAATCCTTCATCATATTCATATGAAATAACGTCTCAATCAGTGAAGTTAAAAAAAAGAAATAAGAAAACGTCTTAAACTGAAAAGTTTAACAGTAGAAAAAAGAAAGAAAAACGTATCAATCGGTAAAAAAAGAAAAAGAAAAAGAAAACGTCTCATTATGGAAATAGATTGATGGCCGGAGACTTGTCTGACTTGCTATTTGCTTTTTCAATTCACCTAAATACTTGAAATAGATTCATTCGGTAGTTGTTTTTATTTGCTAACTTTTGTGTGACGGGACGAACATATATATATATATACACACACACATTGTTCTTTATTATAGAGTGGACGATGCCTTTTTATGCATGATTGGTTTCATCAGATCAATTCAGTAATCTTTATTTTAATTCTAAATAATGTTTGTACTTTTATCTTTGTCCTATTACTAAACGATAATTTTCTTTTTCATTCTTATGTATAGCAAAACAAAAAGTAGCTAAAATTTAAATCGATAATTCATCTATCAATATTGATTATTCTTTAGGCTTAAGTTTTCATCTCCATGATATATTATGTTTCTATCAGGAATGTATTGAAAAGAATATTTCTTTAAATCTTCTATATAACATTTTTCATAGCAACTCATTGGTAAAAAAATATTTTTGCAGAAAAGAGAGAGAGAAAGAGAGAGTTTGTGTCTATTTGTGTATATTTCTATTTATATAAAGTTAGGTATGTATATATGTTTATTCATAGAAAATTCACTCCTAAACTAATTAACCGATCATTATGAATTTTGGAACACAGCTGCTAAGCGTACGAGGTTGTAATGTGAGCTATATTTAGTTTTATGTAAAAGGAGTAAAAAGGGGTTAAAGGCCCTTTCACGAAAATTAAGATACCTCCGATGTTGTTTAATTTTAACAATAAGATATTATATATTAATAAATATTTCCAAACTATTTGAAGCATTTAATAGCGGTAAAGTGCAACGGATAGCTGTTTCTGTGTACTGATGATACGTTTGAGAACTGGAGATCATGGGCGACTAGAAAGCACTGGAATGTTGCAATACAGTCAGCTGAATCATGATGATTTTCTTCGTATTAAAAAATTCGAAAATCTTAGCTATAGCTCAGTGCTCTTTGCATACCTTGATAGCCATAAAATATGAGCTTAAGAATTGCGACAGATCATAGCAGGCACATTGGCTGTTTCTAAACAACAAACTTTGTTGAAAAGCTTTAAAAGAAATTGCGACAAAATTCAGGCACGGCAATGTCTACCTTGGCAAGAGAGACGGGTGTCGAAATAGAGACCATGAAGAAAGCACTTGATGAGGCTTTTTGTTACTCATCGCCAAGGCCCAAAAGGATCTCCTCAATAAGGCACACACCCAGTCAAGCCGGGGATACTCCGATTCTTCTCGGGACAAGTTGCACCATATCCAGAACAACATTTCGTAAGATCTCCGATCGATTTCATTGCAAAACTGATTTTTTTAGGTAACACAAATTGTTTAATTGAATTATCTATCCAAAAATGTAAATATTTTCTTACAAGGAATTAATTAAAAGAAAAAGCGAATATGGGGAGGGGGGGCAACGAGCGAAATAAAGATACATTTATTTTTCATGAATATGATTTGGCTTACATGTTTATGAGCTCATCAATTATTTACCTTAGGATAGGGATTTGTAAAAAAAAAACAAAAAAAAAACAACAGATACACCAATTTTATTAATAAATAATGGAAATAATTGTAAATATATCGTGTTCACTGCAGGAGATAGTTGCTTTAAACACTTACTTTAAGAAGAAAATAAAATTTAATTTATTAAGAAAATTATTATTTCATGGGAAAAATATTTTTTCTTGGCATCTGTTCTCAGTCAAGTCATACAATTAAAAATAAAATGAAACACAATAGAACATTATATGTCAAACTGGCATTTCTCAGCTTACAAAAGATTCAAGAATTTTACCTGAAAGCATCAGTTATAAAATTATTATGTAGCATAAATGATTGGGGGTTCCTTTCCTTATTATTATACACTTTTAAAAAAAAATTATTTCTCAATTATCTATTATAATAATGCACATCATATATATATATATATATATATATATATATATATATATATATATATATATATATATATATATATATATATATATGATATTGTTCTTAATGGCAATTACAATGAGATAGATGTGCATATGTTGACATTTAAAAAACAGTAACGGATCTCTTTGTCATTCGGTAGGAAGAATGAAATTTCACAAAGTGGAAAATGTCCAGTCTTTCATAGAGGTTTCATATCCATTTAATTTTTGTCAAGAAGTACGTTCTTTGATAAAGTGTGGACTGCTCGAAATATTAAAATTATACACGTTTTTATGTTTTCCATAAGGTTAATTTTTATTTCTTAAATATGAAGAAATTCATCATTTTTAGAAACACACACATATATATATATATATATATATATATATATATATATATATATATATACACACAAATTATTTATTTAAAAACTATATGTTACATATTTCAGAGAAGTGTCGTGGTTTCATCGAGAGGGACTAACCTTATATTCTTTAAAAGGCTGTTAGGCCCATTCAAATCTTCAGCAACTCACGAAATGAAACCAAATCGAAGAATGGAGTTCAAAGATCACCGTTATATCTTCCGGTGTATTTGCTCAAGTGTCCCTTTTCGATAAAGTACTGAGTCAATAGGGACAGACTCTATGTTCATATGAGTCTTAATCAGCATTGATACCAATCTCACTAACGTGAACTTCTTAGACTTCTGGAGCTAACTAACAACTACACTAGACCATACCATAAACCCACCGAACAGCTAAGATATGTAAACACCCAATCCGTCCACCCCCTCTCGTCTTTAAAAACCTTATAACTAACATAAGCAAGAGAATCTCCCACCTTTCATCCAGCTCCGAGATTTTTCAGCAAGCCGGCCCATATTACAACAAAGCCCTCTGAGAAAGTTGTTATATGGAAGAAATTTCTTATATACCCACCTAACCTACCAGACAACACAGACACATTAGGTAAAGAAGCATTATCTGGTTCAGTCCCCCCTATTCCTTTAATGTCAAATATAACATAGGTAAACAGTTCCTTCCTTAATAGATAAACACTTTCCACCATCAAATAAGCTTAATAAACTCTTTAATATAAATACAGTAAAAATAGGATCCATTCTAGCCTCAAAACCCATACCTCTAATCAATTTCACCAACCCTCGCTGCTCAGGCAGAAGAGGGCAAGTTTGCCCCTTTAGGAAAGTGTTGCACAATCAGATCCATAGTGTACGAAGCCAAAGTCAAATTCGGTGTGGATTCCAAGAGAGAAGAAATTTACATCGGAATGACTCAAGCAACTTTCAAACAAAGGCTCTACGCTCACAATTACACCTTCAAATATCCAGGAAAAAACATATCACATCCCTAGCAACCACTATATGGGCACTCAAGGTGTCCAACGCCCAATGAAATTAAATGAAGGATTATCGATAAACAAAAGCCTTATATCCTTACCTCCAGGAATTGCATACTATGCAACACTGAAAAATTGAGGATCCTACAGGCAATCAATAACCTTTCCATAATCTGTATGAACATCAAAACCGCCGTCTTCAAACAATGACCCATAGAAGAGAATTTCTACTAGCCAAATGAACTAACAACGAAAATACGTAACTCACTAATAACTCCATAAGTCTGATGCACTCCACATCATATGAAAAGTGTTTGGCCTACCCCCCCACTCCAGGAATTTTCCAATTATTTTCAAATTAATTATTTATATACAATATAACAACCCTTCCCCTCCCCAGATATATAACACATGCCACATCCACATCTCCCCTACCAACCAAAATTTAACCTACACTCACACACCCTTAATCCTCACCTATCACATATATAGCATAAATTATAAGATATCTCATCACATTCAATTTAAAAATATTAAATATGTTAAATACATTAATCTTGCTAGTTAAATTCTTAAAAATATAATTATCGAATACCCTTAAATAAAAAGAAATGATATATGACCACGATTTAAACCTATCCGATACATACAGACCCTCCAATAGGCTCGTTAACGTTATTAGATAAAACTAACAGAATTAATTAAATACAAGGATCCCACACGAACGCATATTACAATGATAATAAACCTATATTGACCCATTCTTTTTATTTGATATCGCTTAGGTAACCTTTTCACTAATAAAGATACCCCTCCTTCAACACCCAGCTGCCACATAGCTAATAAACTACAATTAATAGCATCAGCTTTACACTTAAATATAAGCATGCCCCCATGAATATCAGAAAATAAAAAATAAATAAAAGAATAAAAATAAGGAATTAATATCAGTATAACACTTAAACCTTTAATAACAGAAATAAATCCCCACCCAGTATCTAATGTAATCACCGACCCATAAACTACAGCACACACGATTACACCTAAACATTAATACACCACTGAAGCAGGGAAACATGAAACATACGTTATCAATAATTAAATTATTTTTAAGAAAACTTAGTTACGATTAAGATCCATATGACTCGGTACTTTCTCCAAAAGGGACGCTTGGAAGATATAACAGTGATCTTTGAACTCCATTCTTCGATTTGTTTACATTTCGTGAGTCGCTGAAGATTTGAATGGATCTTAATAGCGTTTTAAAAGATAAAATGTTAATCCATCTCGATGACACCACATATGTAACATAGCTTTTAAATAAATAATTTGTATTTTAGCTTTCACTTTTTGTGCTTGAGCACTTTATTGATTTCTTTTCAACATGCCCTGACGTGCTATATATATATATATATATATATATATATATATATGGTAAAATGCACGATATGTCATGAAAATGAAATGCAGTGATAGACAAAATGTGTGAAAAAAGACAAACGGAAAAACGATTTAAATCAAGGAGAAAAAGAAAAAAACAGAGATTTGAACAGTTTTGTGTGTATCAACAAGTGAAGATTTAGAAATGTTTATTTCGATAGCGGCACAGACATAGGAAAAGGAACAAAACGCACAGTGAGATGTGATTTGTCCATACGAGAAATTTTAACATTTTTGGCAAGTAGGCGATATTTTTTTTTCATATATAATATTGAGATGTTACATGAGAGCTTGATGACACTCTTTTTTAAGTTGTAAATTACTAGATGTTATAATAAATAAAAACTCAACAGTAAAGACATATCTGTAAAGACACCAAGACTAATACCACCTGAAGATGATTTGACGAATCAAAGTAAAAATACTCGCAAAATAGGAAAGAAAATAGAACAAGAAACCTACAGAACTTACATATACCAATTTGACCGAAAAATTAAATAGACCATTCGGAAAATTGAAAAAATAAAAAATAAAATTATCAAGCAAAAACACTGTCTTATTTAATGATGTTCGTCTAAATATATATATATATATATATATATATATATATATATATATATATATATATATATATAGTCTAAAGAAGCTTTAAGTCATTTTAACAAAAAAAAAAAAGAAAGTAAAATGCAGATTAAATTCCCAGAGAAACTGACTAAACCCAAGATATTGCCGACTTAACATTCGTTGGTAAATTCATAAATAAAAAAAATAAATAAGTAAATATAATTTTTAAAAAAAGGGGGGGTTAAGTATCTAACAGTGAAACAAAAACAGGAGACCTTAAGCATCTAATATTAACACGGGGATCATCAGCTGTTTACCATGTAACTGTTTTGGAGATTTAAAAACAGGACAGTTATAATATTCATGGCTCTCCAATGGTACTGATTAAACTACTATTTCCCCAATAATCAAGTGTCGAAATAATTCAGCTTAAAATTTCACTAATATATACATAAATAAATAATAATAATAATAATAAAATAATAATATATTACCCTTAAGACTACCGTATGATATGGTAATTTGCATATCAAATAACATTAATTTTAACAATAATAATAATAATAAAAAATAATAATAATAATAATAATACTATCTAAACACTACACCCAAGAACCATTCTGCAATATGGTAGCTAGCAATAAAAATTATATAGGAATTAAAGTTGCATTAAAAAAATATATATATCATATATTATATATATATATATATATATATATATATATATATATATATATATATAGATTGAGATTGTTTGGGATCTAAGATAGTAAGTTGTCAAGGGGCCAGAACTTAAAATTTGACAGATAGGGGCAAACGTGGGCAGAAGACAAGGAGTATGCAATGAGAATTCGTTTAGAGGAAAAAACGAACACTCATCTTGTCAGATAGCTCTTGAAAAAATAACCAGTTACTGTCTCTCTCACTTTTTTTCATTTGAATATTGTATCTAAATAAATGAAGTAAAAATTTTCAGTACAAACATTTTCGTATTTATTGTTATTTACAATGATCCAGCCAGACAAACGACCCTAGAAGAATCCACCACTAATTCTTCACAGATCAGATCCTAATGTTCATGTCTTATTCTTTTAATCTGTTCCTAAATTCTTGATTGGCTCTCAATCTTTCTGTCAGACCTGCTATCCCCTCTCTCTTTACCAGTGTGGTATGCTACACCATTTGGGAACTACTGATTTAACACATAGTTGGGGTAGATGGTGTTATTTCAGAATTTTACTTCTAAACAAGTTGACCTAACAAGGCTTGAGAATCTAGTCTATCCTACTATTTCATCTATAATAACCGGAAGTAAGACATGTAGATATATACCTTTTCCAAGGATATTAGTGAAAATGATGCAATAGTACTGGCAGAATTCGAACATGACAAAACGAGCTCTCGGTTTGCAGCGATAACCATTGTGCCATCACCACTTCTCCAATAGCAAACATCAAAAAGCTACTCACTGCAATGTGGCATCCAGCGGACATTTTAAAACATGATTCTGTCATATAAATTTATTTTCCCTCTTTGTATTAATTCACACCTGTGCATAAATTCATCCAAATTGATTTTAAGAAAGAAACTTAACAACATCTAAGGTGGCCGTTTATTTCATAATGTTTCATGCAATAACTTATACAGATGTCAGTGACAGCCTAGTTTCTATTATTCTGTTGTGGAATTGAGAAAGTAGTTTTGAAGCTGGTAGCCATGAATTTCATTAAAGAAAATTTGATTTCAGCCAAGATGCTGAACAAAGCTTTTTATTGCTCTAATGACACACAGAAAATACTTTTCACTCTCGTTTTAAGTAATATTATATTCACTAGCGTACTCTGTGGAAATTCCACGGTGCTTTCTCCATCAATCTGTATAATTTACTGTTAGTAATAATATTCCTTTTGAAATAATAAATGTTTGTCAAGGTCATAACTATTAAGAAAAATTACTCTTTTTTTCTTCCGTAAAAATAATTGTCATTGTCAGCTAAATATTCTTTAAATAAATAAAACGAATATCTCTTATTCATTTATTTAAAATTATAGCAATCTTTTTTAAAACAATAAATATTCTTTGTCTTGTTACCGTATAAATAATTCTTCATATCAATAAAACGAATGCTACTTTTTGAAATGTATTTATTTAAAATTGTACTGTTTTAGTTGACGGGATGACATAAATTGATTCTGGAACAACTTATTTTAAAATGAGTAAAGTCGGATTTTTTTTACCTTAGCGACACCAGATTAGTCACGAATCATTATTTTTTTCTAAATTTGTGTGGAAGGTGATAATGTACGTACGAATATGAAGTGGTTTAGCGTATTATTATATAGATTGGAGAGCTGAAAAAAATTTTGCCATGCATTTCTGTTCCCCAAGTTATGTCAGTGTGCAACAATTTCATCATAGACTCTTTGGGAAACTAGATCATTTACAGGGGAGTCTCTTAAACTTATGAACAGAACATTATTAATTTTTTAATATATATATTTAAAAATATGGTGAGTAACAATGGACACATTATTTTTTTTGTAAATGTTAACATTTAGGGGGTGCATATATATAACGTTTTATTTATTTATTTGTTTTATGAACCGATCATTATGAATTTTTGAATATATATTCTCGGCAACTCTGTGAGTGACATGAGCACATTATTTTTGTTTGTAAACTTTACCATTTAGAGGGTACACCCACACTCCAAAACTTTTAAAATAAGTTAGACACAAAAAATTAATACAGAAATTAATTGCTCTACATCAATTTTGAGTTATATTAAGTAATACATTTTTTAAAAGATTGGTGTGCATGTGAGCATTAATAATATGTATGTGCGTGATAAAGTCCTAAAGTATTGAACTTATCATTATGAATTATAGAATATGTATTCTAGACAACAGGGTATGTCACGTGGACACATTTTTTTTAAACGTTATCATTTAAGGGGTGCCACCGAAACCGTACAGTACACCCTCCCAAAAAGAATAAACATTAAAATTTAAGAGTAATGCTATATTTATTGCTTATACTCGTCCTAAGACAGGTATTTTACTAAATAGATTGAATTTAATATTCCTGGATCTCACATGGTTAATGTTAAATTTAAATGTAAAGTTTTTTTCCCTTCAGAAGAAAATATAATGGACATATTAATTATGTATTTTTCTTCTTGGACGATCACAATTAGTTTTTAAGTAATTTTATCAGTTGTTGGCACCCTGGGTGGTATGTGCCCACTAGTATTGCATTTTATTTTTCAAGCGGGAGATAAAATTAGTATTGAATTTTACAATTGGATATTAAGTCTTATTTACTAATCAGTATTAATTCCTATCATAATAAATCTGAAACAAAGTCTAAAAGAGTGTGTCTTTAGCATTTTCTAAAAGCAACTGGAGTTCAATCATAGAAAATGTAGACAAGTTTGAAAAATTAAGACATGTGTCGTCATATAAAATGGCAGTCATATGATGAACTGTTTTAATGACATCGTAGAGTTATTTTTCATTAAATATTTGTTTTACCCTGATTTCACTTCTGTGTAAGTGTGTGTTCGGTTGTATTTTGTCTTCAAGAATCGATTAAAATACTATGAAAGTGGCTAAGAAAAATCTTGACAATTGATATCACATAAAGAAAATAAACAACAAAAAAGCAATAATTCCAAGCAATTGATTGAACATGCAAAAGAAAAATATTTGTTTTACCAAAGCATGTTTGACAAGAAAACAGTACATAACAAGAATTCATTAAAAAATTGTGTAATATTAAATTGTATTGTAAAAAAAGGATTCAGATTTTTTATATAAAATGTGTTTCCTTAACTTAAACCGGAAATATCGCCTTTCATCTGACGACATATAAAAATTAATTAGATGAAAAAAAAATCACAAACGAAATACATAAAATTGCACCAATGAGTAGGAATTTGTTTTTAAAAAATTACAAACACTAAAAATCATAATTGAAAATTTGTTTGTAAATAAAAATTTTCCCTTAAAATCTTCAAAGAAACACGAAAAGAAACATTAACTTTTTTTTACTTGACTTAAAAGCGACCAACCTTGGAATAAAGAACTTTTATTAATCAACATCGAATATTTAGATCCACTTCTGGATTTTAGCTTTCTCATGGCTTCCATGCTTAAAACACGAGAAAGGCAAACTTCAATAGGGTGTGTGTGAATTGTGCAAGTGGGGGCTGTTAGTAATATTCCATGAAAAAACAAATAGTGCCAAAAAATATCCTCAACATCTATTTCAATTTTTTTGTATTGTGTATTTTGTAGAAGAAATGTTTATAAAAAGTACGTATATGAGAAATATTTGGTTACAATTTTTTGAAGAAGAGAATTATTTAAAAAATAATTTTGTGAGTCCAAGTGAACTTTTAGGTCAATATCACAGAACATGAGTTACATCAATAGACGTTGTATTATTATTATTACTATAATAATTTCATCATAAACGGAACACTTATTTATCTAATAGTGTGAGGTGAAAGTTAGTCACTGCACTGGAATATTATACAAGACACATAGCAGTTAAGAATTGTGTTTAATTTTGATTTCTTTTAAAAGTAAAAGATACCAAATCTGAAACAGAACTGTTTTTAGGGTTTTAAAATGATAAACGTAACAAGAATGAAGCGTACGTTTCTGATGTAAAGAAATCTATGATTTAAATCTATGACTATTACAAGTTTATCCCTGTTCCTCGAGCAGTGTTGGTACAGTAGCTGGATATGTTAATTTCCATCTTTATCTAGCTTCTACCGCTTTATAGCTTGTACGAATAAAAAAATATGTGTGAAATTCTGTATAAAAAATACGCTATTTAGTATTTACATGAGAGAGTAAGTAACTACGATGATTGTATTTACGTATCGTTTTTATTGGGGAAAAAATTAGACACTATGTTTTTAAGCAAACATAATTCGCCTTGAACAAATGTCGAATACGCTTTATGTCTATAAAAAACGTCACTTAGTTTAAAAATATTTATATAATGTTTTTATGTTATTATGTTACATTAATTCAAGTTTATAAATAAATCAGTGTTAAATGAATCATTTAGATTTACGTGAGATTCTACCTCAGGGAATCGACATCATAAAAACCACTGCTTTAGTAATGTGTACTCTACTTATTCGTTTTTTTGCCAACCAATCACATGTTTCTATTTGTGTACGACCAGATAAACTTCACAAACGGCATAACTTTTTAAAAGTATATAGACGAAAAGTGAAATAAAAGTTGTCATGACGAACAGTGATTCAGCATTTTAGATCAAAGTTTATCTATTAATAAAGCAATTTTGGCTGACCTAAGATTTTTCATTTTCTTTTCTCATTTCTTCACTTTTCCGTTCCTTACACTGCTTGAATTTTCTTTATCTCTCCTTTCTCTCATTTTTAATTCCATTTTCATAGTAAATGATTCTAACTACCCCTACCAGTTTTATTTCTTAGTCAAACCTCTTCTCTCATCTTCCATTTTTTCTTACCACCCCTCCGCATCCCTTCTGTTGTTCATTTCAAACCAAGTGAATCGTTTAGGCCAAGTTGACTTCAGCTTTTCATTATTCGCAATCCAATTCTAAAGTTCCAGTGGTTATTATCACAAATACAGCTGTCGACGCTTTGTGATTTATATCTCAATTGATGGGAGACAATTTAATTCAATCTGAAAGGACTTAGAAACTTCTGGCCACCGGAACAATTTAGTCCCAAAACTTCTTACTAATGCTTTTAAGAATACCCGACATAAGTCTATCCATGATTACACATATAAGAAAATAGTTTTACATATAAGTAAGTGAGTGAGTGAGTGAGTGAGAGAAAGAGAGAGAGAGATAATGTGTTAGTTATATCTATACTTGGATATACACATATATAACAGAAATATATATATAGAGAGAGTACTGCTGCCACATCTGGGGAGGCGCAGCTAAGAGCACTCGTCGTTGTCTAGACAGAGTTCAAAGTAGAGACGTTGCTAGTCTCTATCCTTATATTCATTGAAGGTGCTCCACTGAGTTCCAATCTCTGGTTCCCCTTGAGAAACATTCACAACAAAAACTCGCTTTCCTACCACAACGAAAAATAACTTTCCTTTCTTCCTCCGTGCGCTTAACGTCAGACAAAATTTCCATGGACAGAGCTTCTTAGCAAAGACTTCCCGTCTGTAAAATGCATTGCCGCAGAACTGCTTCCCTGCAGACTACAACGGAGTTGTCTTTAAATCCAATGCCAACAGACCCCTGTCATATACTGTACCCACAAGTAATCAAACTTAGTATGATCGATCAATCATGCTTAATCGTTTCACGAGGTTCTTCATCTTTAAACTAGCTATCATTTCATCTCATTGACCCTTATCGTTGAATGACACTCGTCCTTGAGAAATGGTGTGCCCTCAGTCAAAGAAAAAAGAGCAAGGCAAGTCTAATAATATATTCCAAATGTTATACATGTGCGTGTGTATGTTTCTCTGATTGGATAATAAATAATGTGTTTGTGTGTTTCTCTGATTAAATATTTAGTAATACATGCATGTTGCTCTAATTGAATATTGAGTACTGTGCGTGTTTCACAAATTGAGTAATGTGCATGTTTCTGCAACTGAGTAATGTGCGTTTTTCTCTAATTGAGTCATGTGTGTGTTTCTCCAACTGAGTAATGTGCATGTTTCTCCAACTGAGTAATGTGCATGTTACTCCCAGAACCGGCGTGACAGTTATAAAAGTGGGGGGGTTCTCCTAAAAAGTGTGTGGGTGTGGGGGGGGGGGGGGCACATTGCGCCCAGAATGCCAAATATGGGAATAAATTTAATATCTTTACCAAAAATGATCGTCCGATAGTGGTTGAGAGCTCGTTAGAAGCGGAATGGAATTTTCTTGGTGGTAGAAAAAGAAAAAGAAAAATATTTCAATTTTTTGGGCGTCTGGGCTCAAATTACCGTATTTGGGCATATTGGGGAAAAATCACTGTTTGAAGCATGATCGTCTGGTAGTGGTTGATGGATCGTTAAAAGCGGAATGGAATACTCTTGGTGATAGATGAAGAAACATTTTTAAAAATTCAATTTTTTTGGCATCTGGGCCCAAACTACCATATTACGGCATTTTGGACCAAAAATACATTTTTGACATAATTTAGACATGAAATGATCTTCTGATAGTGGTTGAGGCCTTGTTGGAAGCATATGAGCAAGTCGCTTCTGGTGAAAAAAGAACAAACAGAAATTTCAATTTTGGGGGACCTGAGCCCAAATTACCATATTTGGTCATTTTCGGCAAAATACACCTTTATAGACTTAATCTAGACATAAAATGATTTTCTGACACTGCTTGATGGCTCATTTGAAACATATCAGCAAGTAGCTTCTAGTAAAAATGACAAAATTCAAGAATCAATTGGTTTATCAAATATAGAGAATACAACAAATATAGAGAATACATGAAGTTAAAAGTATTAACTGACAAGGTGCATATAAAAGTACAAAAGTAAAAAGTATAAAAGTTTTAATGTTTCTCACATTGAGTAATGTGCGTTTTTCTCTAATTGAGTAATGTGTGTGTGTTTCTCCACTTGAGTAATGTGCGTTTTTCTCTAATTGAGTAATGTGTGCATGTTTCTCCAATTGAGTAATGAGCATGTTTCTCCAATTGAGTAATGAGCATGTTTCTCCAATTGAGTAATGTGCATGTTTCTCCATTTGAGTAATGTGTGTGTGTTTCTCCATTTGAGTAATGTGTGTGTGTTTCTCAAATTGAGTAATGTGTGTGTTTCTCCAATGTAGTAATGTGTGTTTCTCCAATTGAGTAATGTGTATGTTTCGCTAATTAAGTAATGTGTATGTTTCTCTAATTGAGTAATGTGCGTTTTTCTCCAATTGAGTAATGTGCGTTTTTCTCCAATTGAGTAACGTGCATGTTTCTCCAATTGAGTCATGTGTGTTTCTCCAATTGAGTAATATGTGTGTGTTTCTCTAATTGAGTAATGTGTGTGTGTTTCTCCAATTGAGTAATGTGTATGTTTCTCCAATTGAGTAATGTGGGTTTTCTATAATTGAGTAATATGTGTGTGTTTCTCCAATTGAGTAATGTGTGTGTGTGTTTCTCTAATTGAGTAACGTGTGTGTGTTTCTCCAATTGAGTAATGTGCGTTTTTCTCCAATTGAGTAATGTGTGTCTTTCTCCAAATGAGTAATGTGTGTGTTTCTCCATTTGAGTAATGTGTGTGTTTCTCCAATTGAGTAATGTGTGTGTTTCTCCAATTGAGTAATGTGGGTTTCTCCAATTGAGTAATGTGCGTTTTTCTCCAATTGAGTGATGTGCATGTTTCTCCAATTGAGTAACGTGCTTTTTCTCCAATTGAGTAAAGTGCATGTTTCTCTAATTGAGTAAGTGCGTTTTTCTCCAATTGAGTAACGTGCGTTTTACTTCAATTGAGTAATGTGCATGTTTCTCCAATTGAGTAACGTGCATGTTTATCCAATTGAGTAATGTGTGTCTGTTTCTCTAATTGAGTAATGTGTGTCTGTTTCTCTAATTAAGTAATGTGTATGTTTCTCTCATTGAGTAATGTGCGTACTTCTCCAATTGAGTAATGTGGGTTTTCTCTAATTGAGTAATGTGTGTGTGTTTCTCCAATTGAGTAATGTGTGTGTTTCTTTCCTATTGAGTAATGTGTGTTTCTCCAATTGAGTAATATGCGTTTTTCTCTAATTGAGTAATGTGTATATGTTTCTCCAATTGAATAATGTGTGTGTTTCTACAATTGAGTAATGGGTGTGTTTCTCCAATTGAGTAATGTGTATGTTTCTTTATCAAATATGATGTAAAGTGTTCGTGTGTTTCGCTGATACAATATTAAATAAAAATACGCTAAAACATTACATGTTTCTATGTGCGTTATCATATTTCAAACACATTTTAAAAAATAAGATCGTTCGATCAGCAAAGATGTTGTTTTCTGATTAATCCGATGTTGCTAAGATAAACAATTTTGACTTGACCTATCTTAAAATTAATTGTTCCAAAATCAAATTATGTGAACTAAATAGTCCAATTTTAAATAAATACATTTCAAAAAGTAACATTTGTTCTATTGTTTTAAAATTGCTGATAATGATACTTATTTTATAGAAAAAGGAGTAATTTATTTTTAAATGTATTAATTCTGACAGACATTTATTATTAAAAAAGGAATATTATTATTAACAGTAAATTGCACAAATTAATGTAGAAAAGAACCGTGGAATTTCCTATGGTCCGCTAGTATTAAATAATGTGTGTGCATGGGTTTACTCTGATTAAGTATTGTGTGTTTCTCGGATTGAAGAGTGAGTAATGTCTTTGATTTCTATGAGCAATATGTGAGCTTTTCTGATCGAATATAGTGTCATTTATGTGCATGTTTCTTTGATTATTTATTATGTAATGTGTCCATGTTTCTCTGATTTGATACTGTGTAAAGTGTGGATGTGTTAATCTGATGGAATATTAAATAATGTGTGTGTTTCTCTAATCGAATATGGTGTAATATGTGTATGTGTTTTACTGACTGAATATTAAGTAATGTGTATATTTCACTGATTGAAAATTGTGTAATATGCGTTACTATAATGAAAATAGTGCAAGATGTGTATTTTACTCATCAAATATTGTGTGATGTGTGCGTGTATTTCTCTGAATTAATATTTTCTAATGTTTGTTTCTCTGATGAATAGTGTGTAATGCATGCATGTCTATCGCATTGAATATTATGTAATATGTGTGTGTATTTCTCTGATTTAATATTATGCAATGTCTATATGTTTTCTCTGAATAATATGCGAGTGTTCCTCTGAATTCATAGGGTATGTGTATGTGTCTTTCTGATTGAATAGTGTATGCATGTTTCTCTGATTGAATATTGTGTAATGTGGGGTTCTTTGATTGAATATTGTGTAACGTGGGGTTCTCTGATTGAATATTGTGTAACGTGGGGTTCTCTGATTAGATATTGTGTAATGTGGGGTTCTCTGATTGAATATTGTGTAATGTGAGGTTCTCTGATGAAATATTAAATAATGTGTGTGGTTGTCAATACTTTTCTGAATATTTTGTAACGTGTGCTTCTCCAGTTGAATAGTGCAATTTGTATTTCTCAGATTGAATATTGTGTAATTTATGTGTGTATTTCTGTGATTACATATTGCATAATAGGTGTGTGTTTCTCTAATTGAATAGTGTGTAATGTCTGCACGATTTTTCTTATTGGATATTGATTACCGTGCATGTGTTTCTGTGATCAGATACCGAGTCATATGTGTGCATGCGTCTGTAACTAGGTAATATGTTTTTTGTGCATGTCTGTAATTATATAATATAATTTACAATCAAAATATATAAGATGATGTTCTTCCTTTCCTTCTCTCAAAACAAACCCAAAGTGGGAGTGTTACTGTTCCTTGCATGTATTTAGACATTCCCACATAAACATTTACAAGCTAATTCTAATAGTTGGACTGGACTTTGATGTGTCCTGAAGACAGCCATTCTGACACTGAATTAATAAACATAAGTATAATGCTATGTCTTTTATTGCTGCAAGTTTACTCTTTGTCTAAATCTATCAATAGTTTAATAGCCACTTAATGAGGATATAGTTTATGAACATTAATATCAATTAGTGAGCACAATTTTTGTATGATTGTCTATACATCCAAAATCATAGAATGACAGATTCCAAAAAATGAAACTGTTTCTATTGTTATTTTATTTCATATAAATATTTGCTACGCAAAAGCGAAAGAGACTTGAATATTTCAAATGCTCACAAGTCAGGTAGTAGAAATGTTTAATTATAGACAAACCAGCATGTGTGAGTTTTATTTTAGCACAACAATGTTTTGCTGATTAATATTTAAGCTCCAAATGTATTAGCACAAAACCCCGAGTAGTCGCAATGAAACTAATGCAACATACATTAATAATAAAAAGAGGCATTTTCACGATATTTGGAGAATCACATTTGGGAGTTGGCTCGTCTGAGGCAGACACAAGTTACTATTTTAGTTTCCTGAACTTAACAAATACTCTGGTCTTGATGCTATGTTTTAACTTCGAACTTGGTGTCTATACCCTGTGCTTATGAAGAGACTTGATATCAATAAAAATCCATATCATCTCAGAAACGATCGTACACGAAACTATTGTTTATGTTGAATTCTTGGAACGTATGTAAATGAATATGTCATAAATTTACTTCATATCTAATATATATATATATATATATATATATATATCTGTACCCACTTCTAGGTACATATAGATCTTAATTTCCCTTAATTATGTGACAGTTTCTGGTGGTCGAATAGATATGGTGACTGCTTGCAGATTTTAGACTGACTCTGTGAACCGGGTTCGCGTCTTCCAACCACATGAAATTGTTACTTTCCTGCACTGATGAGAGCAATAAGCTTGAAATGCTAGCGTCTGTAGGTATCAATAATTTAATATTTATTTATAAATATTATTATGATAATCCCATATAAGAAATTAAAGTTAAGCACTCTCGGGGATGTTAAAAATAGACTGTCAATAAGCTCTAATACGTTTGTAGAGCACTCTCGACTAGTCTTCTATCTGTACCCGCTTCTAGGTACATATAGATCTTAATTTCCCTTAATTACGTGACAGTTTCTAGTGGCCGAATGGATATGGCGACTGCTTGCAGATTTTAGACTGACTGTGAACCGGGTTCGCGTCTTCCAACCATATGAAATTGTTACTTTCCTGCACTGATTAGAGCAATACGCTTGAAACGCTAACGCCTGTAGGTATAAATTATATATATATATATATATATATATATATATAGAGAGAGAGAGAGAGAGAGAGAGGGAGAGAAAGAAAGAGAGTTGTGAGGAGAAAAGAGAGAAGGGGAAACATTTTAACAGCAAATACTAACATCCTGGAGGTAAGGTTATTGGTATAATGTATACAGTTACAAATTATTTATTTATTATGCCATTTTAGTCAAACATACTTCAACTGAAAAAAATCTCAGAAGATATATGACTATAGAGATAAAAATTATGAACATGCAGATAAAAAGACTATGTCACGTTCAAATCCAACCAAATCTATTAGATTTCAGTGCAGTTTAGAAAGGTATGGTCCCTCAATTTCCCTCCAACTATGGATGAAATAGCAACATGTATTTAATTAATTGTATAAAACCAACCATTGTTTTGGCTGAGGAAAAAGTTTGTGCTCCATGTTAAAATAATTATTTATTATAAAAGAATGTATTCAAAAACAACAATTATTCTTCAAAATAAAGACATTTATTGTTCATGACTTTCTGCCAAAAAAAAAACATTCTCCACAGGCGTATTCAACTTTATTGAAAGATTCAAATTAGTGAACCTTCATAAAGTGTTATATTGATTGGAATAAACCGTAGTCACATGGAGCAACATATTGACTATAGGCTGGATGCGCCAGAACTTCTACAACATCCAATTTTTTTAAATATCTGCTTATCTTCCTGGCAGTATACAGTTTGGTATGAAGGGTCGCAGATTTGAGTATTTCAATCAAGTTGAAAAAGTTTGTGAAGAATTTTGCAATTCAAAGCCAAAGAATCGGTACTTTGACGAAAATCGAAAGCTTGTTGGCAGAAGTTTGTAGACAATGATAGTCCTTATTTTGAGGTATATTTGTTGTTTCGAATAAATTCTTGCATAATAAATCATTATTTTAACATAATGCACATATTCTTTCTTAACCAAATGCAATAGGTATTGTGTTTAAGCATTGAATAATCTAAAAGGGTTGATATGCTGCAGTGGCGTGCAGATGCCCTGATGATGTTCGGAAGCTACTCCTTGATTGTATGCCCCAAAGACTCAAGTATAATTCCTAGTACTGAGACATATTATTCCCCCTCGCCCTCTGCCGTAAAACAAACAAACAAACCAAACTAACATACCAATTTTATCGTCAGGAGAGCAACTAAATTTCAAATATGTTAAAATGATTTTCAGAGAACATTATGATTATTATATGAATTTAACTTTTGAATAAAACCTGATGGTTACTTAGTAAGGTTTTATTTGTTTTCTTAATGTTTCTCAGCTTATGTCAAAAACAAAGTTCTCATGAATATGTGCTTGGCATAACGGTAATAAAGAAGATGCCCAGACTGTTTTATGTGAATTAAATGCTACTAAGCCAAGTAGATTTAGAATAGGATTGAATTAAAGCCAGTAGAAATACATTAAAAATCAGCATACCCAAACTCATTGCAATTCTAGGAAGTTTCACATTAATACACACAATAGCAAAGAAAACAAACAACCCAAAAACATCACATGATTTCAATTTATTTATGCATTCAATGTATTTTCTTTAGACCGAGGATTTCTTTCTTTAAATAAATCATTTACTAATTCAAACAATTATTTTCATGACAGAAATTGATGAAAACTTATACCATTAGAATAGATTTTCTTTTCTTCTGCTTTTGTCTTATTTTGCTAATACATTTGGAATATACTATAAAACCATGTGCATGAATTACCTTAAAATATATGCATTATATTCTCACCAGTTTTAAGAGTCTTTGTTTATCATAAAAGCAGAAGCTACTACAAATAGAGTAAAAACAATTTCATAGGATTCGAATTCTTCCATAAATGCTGAAAACCAACAGGGCTCTGTTAATGATTCAAAAATGACCTTAATTTCATTACTCTAAAACGCATACTATCTATTGTTTATTTATATTAATAAAATTATCAGACAATTTCACGTCTGACTATGTTTATCGCACATTACATTGAATTATTTATTAAAATCATAAATGCATTAATGTAAAAGAAAATTAAATTTAAAAAATAATATTTTAAAACAAAACAACAATACCTTTCTTAAGATATAAATGTACCCCCACCCACTGCATCTCCAGATTTAAATTGGCTTCATTTGTTTTCGGTGATGTTGAATCAAAAATACATAAGATTAAAATTCACTCCCATCTTTTGTATATTTTTACATTGAATTATTAATTTAATCTTAACAAATAGTGAAACAGACAGACTTTCTTCAAATTTTATTCAAAAATAATAATTAATAACCACAACTTTTATCTATAATAATAAAGTAATCTGACAATTTCACCTCTGTCCGTGTTTTTTCCCATGTAAACGTTCCATAATTACATTGGATTTTTATATTCTAATTTTATATTATTTAGTTATTTATTAAAATCATAAATGCTTCAGCATTAAAAAATTAATTTTTTAAATCCTATTTAAGAAAAAAAACAATACATTTCGTAAGATGTAAAATTTAATTTTAATTATTTTATAAATGGAAACGGAAGACAAATAGTGATACAGAGAGAGAGAGAGAGGGGGGGGAGAGCAGGAGGAGGAGGAGGAGGAAGGAGATACCCGGTTATCATGCTTATTAGATTTATTTAGAAGGTTTCAGCGATGGTTAGTAATATAAAGACGAATGAAAATATTTAGCCTATAAACTGTTTTAATATAAAAAGTGTAAAGTTATTTCTTAAGTTTTTGCTTGAAAATGATTCGTTTTTTAAAAATACATCTTCCTATTATTTTGAATTCTGGTTCTACAAGAAATCACAGCCACTTGAGGATTAAGTGTATTTTTCTGTTGGTATAATGTATGATGAATTTAAACTATTGTGGTTCTTTCTCCATATATAATACAGGAAAATGAATTAAGTATTTTGATCCTGCAGCATTACCTACACTTTCCACATACTTAAATACGCATACGTCACCAGAGGGCGCTCAGACCTAATTATCCTGCTTTCCACCACATTAAGAGGAGTTAAGATTGGGATTATGAAAGCCGAAACATAAAGAGATTCTCCCTCTCTTTTTTTCCTCGCCTCGTCCGACCAACGTGCACCTAAGGCATGCATAAAATCCAAGGTATGGGAAACACATATTCTAAAACTCTTCACACATATCTGCAAACACTCTTTCAGATTTTCATGGACTTATGTATGCATTGTTGCACACACAATCCAACTGGGAGTGAACCTTTTTGAGTTCGCATTAAATAAATGATATTTCAAACATATCTTTGTTTTGTTCCTTATTTCATGCATTTGCTTGTACGATAGAATATATACAAACATCCACAATACTTAAGTTTACATTATTTAATACAGGAAAATACATTTAATATTTTGACACTTAAACTTACATAATCTTTAAGTAAATCATGGGAACATTATCCTCCAACATTAGCGAGTTATGTTTGGGTGTAATCTTTTATCGGCAATTACTGAGTTCTCAACCATACAATATGTACATTCCGAAAATCACAGCTTTCGATAAGTCAATATATATATACTACTTTATGCAATATATTTGTAAAATCTACAAAATAGCTAGAAATTTGCTAATTGATAAGAAATTCCACAGAAATTTAACAAGTCAATTTTCTGGAGATATGCAGAAAAGCGTCTTTTGACTTGAAATCTGACATGTGCAATAATATAACAGGCAAGAACACTTAAAGAGTGGTCATTTCTGCTAGGGCTCAATAATAGTGTACTCGACTTCCATCGTTTTATGAGAACTTCTTTATTCAAAGTAGAATTTTCATGAACATCCAATCAGAAGTTATTTTGAAGTTGATAACGGACAGAGAAAAAGAGTTTCCCATTAAGTCTCGAGAGACAATGGATACCCCCTGTAAGAGTGTCTGCATGAGGAGTCTATTATGAAGCAATAGTTGCGTAATCTCCAACCGCACCTCCCCATAACCGGCATTGCTTAAGTCAAGTGGCAGAGAAGTTCAGGACGACTAGAAACAATGCTGTGACAATCAGAGCTCTCTTACATACAACACATGGTATTCCCAAATGGTCACTCATTTAGTAATGACCAGGCTCAACGTCGCTTTATTTCGGTGATCTAACGTGATTAAGCCGTATAACAGACAGACAGACAAACAGTATAAAACACATAAAAAACAACAAATGCCAAGGCAAACAATATTCTTGTGAAGGTGAAAATATAGAATTTTCAAATGAATCATTATGATTATTTTTATCAGTACGCTACCTGCCATTATTTCAAAAAAGTAATTTTTTTAAATTAACATTTTTCCTGATTGCAAATATTTGAATTGTTTTTGCCAAATTATTTCAGGCTATCCTTCAGATTTTCTGCAAAGTTATTTAAAATGGCAATTCTAATCAAAGCCAAAGAATGTGCCTCTTTACAAAAAGAGTTCAATTTATAAGTGATTTTCGCATTTTTCTTTTCTTTCGCTAGCCTCAAGGGTTGCATCTGATTTTTTTTATCAAAGCAAAAAAAGAGGAACAACATTAAATTTCTTCCTCTTTGAAAAATAATTTAAAACAAAAATGATATTCACAAGATTTTTTGTAAAGAACAAATACAAAGGAAAGAAAAATGAAATGTTCAGAGGTTAAATCATAGACAGGTCAAATCACATGTTAAACAACTTTGTGATTTCTGCAAAATGAACGAAAGCAATAACATGAAAATAAAGGTTAAATGGTAATGTCTCATTTAAAATTTATGAAGTAGAGGACGTTATTGCCGAAATGATATTGATTACATTTTCTTAAAGCATACTTTAAGTTTTATATAGAGTTAGCATAGAGATGATTTCAATAGGATGATATAGTAAACAAGATTTATTGTATTATTGGTGAATTAACATTCCAAGTAAATGTAGTAATCAGGGTTGTGGTGTCGGAGATTCTGGAAGGAGTTGGAGTTGTAAAAATGCTAGAAGTCTGAGTGTGATGTTTGAGTCTCCGAAAAATCAACAGAAATTCTGAATATTAGAATACTTTAAAATAAGGAGTCGGAGTATGAGTCAGATATTTTGGAATTCTAAGAGTCAACATTTTTGGAATCCTAGGAGTCAGAGTCGGACCTTATACTTTTCGACTCCACAACTGTGGTAGTAATAAGCTGTTGTATTATTGACTAATAATATTTTCATTTTCATTTTTATCATAATATTGCAAAGCGAATTTGTCAGTTCAGAGTAAAAAATTGAGTTGAGCTAATTAGACTAGCCAGACTGTGAAGCGAACCCCCACGTCCTTCTTCTTGTCATGTGATACAACTTCTAACTAGAATAAAAGTCTGTTTCATGCCGAAAAGGCCACTGTAGTCGAAGGAAGTCACGAAACTGATAATGATATACACAGCGTCCATAAAGCAGAAACAAAACCTTGTGTGCACCTACTAAGAAAACTTTAATCTTGTAAATAGCAAAGAATATACTTTATCAGAAACACAAACCAAAAACTTGTTGTGTTTGATGTTGTACTGACTATTTGTTGATTTGACTTGCATTTTAAAAAAATTCTATATATAACCACCTTCTTCCAGTCGATGTCGTCCAAGAAAGCAGCGACATATACTTTATATTGGACGAATCACAATGTGGGGGTGAAGTGTAGTCCAGCTCACAAAGACAATGAAGTGCAACGATTTGCTGTCCCCACCATGGCCAACACCACAACAACGAGGACGGCATATCAACCCACAAGATATTGAACGGGTATACAGCAGTGTTAATTTTGATATTGACAGAGGAACGTTGTTTTGTTATGAAGGGAACAGAGTTAGTGATTTGTTGTTCTTTCTTCTGTTCCCAACACACTATGGTCTTTATCCTGTGGTCGGAATAAGCTTCAAATGTCACTCCCCATGAGAGAGAGAGAGAGAGAGAGAGAGAGAGAGAGAGAGTTAGCTGTGCCTGATGATTGTCATGGAAGAAACAAGAATGCTCTTGTATAACAAGCCAAAACTCCATTCTTATCTTTTATTATACTAAAGCAAACTTAATCACCGTTTGTTTCTCTAAGACTTCTTCCTATATATTTTAATCATACTTGTTAATTAAAATATTCCTCAATATTTGGATAGAGTTATGTTTAAAAAAATTTTTTTTTAATTATTTTAATTAGCAATTAACTCACACAATGATCCATATCTTACTAAGTTTATGTTTATCATCCTCGCCCTCTCACACTGCATGTGACCGCCCCAGACATTATTTTATACCGTTTCTATCACTCTCGCTTTCGTGACTCTCTCTTTTTGTTTATTAAAAGTCAAATGTGATAAAAAAGGAAAGAATACAAAAAATTGAAATAATCCATTATAAACCGAAGTGAATAACACCAGAAGTAGTACAAATATTTAACGCCTAGCCGAGAGACAAAGAGAGAGAAAAGAGGAGTAGATGTCTTTTTATTTTGTTATATTTAACTGGTTTTGCAAACTCATTTTTTCCTTATTCAAACAATCTAATACGAGCTGGATAGATGACCCAACAGGTCATATTGTTCTAGTAACAATATATATGCATATAGGTATATATAATTATTTTTCATTAAAAGCTTAAATTATATTATTGTGTTCAAAGAGGCAGTGGCAACACATATTGTTATTACATATCGACTCTCGATTGAGAAAAGCTCACATTAGCAGTTTCTTTTAACCAATTAAAACACAAGAAATATTCACCCTGAATTCCAGCGCTTACTATAAAGAGCCTCTCGAGAAAAGAACACATATGACAAGAGACATTCACAAACTACTGTACGGCCAACGAAGCACATGCACACAAGTTCATAGATGCGCAAACACACACTCGTTCATTTACAAAACAGAGGAACGCTATTTACAAACAAATAAATGCATAGGGCACTAGCCGAAACGAACATACATGCACTCTCTCACTAACAAAACAAAAGGATGTTAACACACGCACAAATTTACATGCCTACTTCATTTACACACACGTAAACGCACAAGGCAACAGCCGAAATAAATGTGTACTAAATTTCTTCATACATACAAAACACCTTTCAGCAGAACGTTCTTGGTCTTTTTGAACTCTTAATGAAAATTAAGGGTTGGTAAAGATTGTCTTAACAAATTGCTGAATAAAAATTAATTAATTTTGTATGGATAGACTTTGTTACTTTTTCCTTTTGATAATATCATATTCGCAACAATTGATTCAAATAAGAAATGACCAAAGAGGACTAATGCATACATTTCTTTTTTTATTTTTGGTTGCTGTGAAATAATGCCAACTCCATTGTTATACTTTCTTACTAAAGCTGCCTTGTTCTATTCCAACATCTGCTGTATTTTATACCCTTTACAGCTGCATGTACAGAGAGATGCATGGAGCAGTTACTGAACACATAGCAAGAATTGCTGGCTTTCAGTTTTCAGCCAAGCTTACTAGATCTTTAACCTTTAGTTCAAATGTTACATTCTCCATAAGACAGTAGTATTGTAAAATTCCCCTAAAGCTTGGCAGTCATGGCAGAAGAGGAATTCGCAAAAATGGCAGAGTTTAATGCAACATGGAGGATGCTGTATAATCAGAGTCAACTAACATCCATTTACCAAACCATTTTTGAAAGGGGATTTTCTTTTTCCAAAATCTGAACGATATCATTCAGATCAAGTAATGTAATATACCCTTTAGTGGGTGTAGGTATCAGTGTGCTCTGGCTTGCTTCCTCATGAGGAGTAGCATGCAGAGGTCTGGTGATGCCTTGGTGATTCTTGGGGTCAACTCCTTGATTGTACGCCAAGCTCTAATATAAGTCCTATTACTGGGAAATATTATGAGAAAGGGAGATAGTTTGAATATGATTGAACTCCCATCCCCAATTAGGATAGCTGGGCCAACGTTCTGTCGACCCTTTCCTCTTCACACCAGTGATTGATGATGTCTCTGGATTTGGTGGGGGAGGGAGGAAATACATACATAGAGAGGGACAACAACAACGGTTTTACTTCAAATATATTTTATTAATATTAATTATGTATATGCAATTCCCATTAGCTGAGTTCTGTCTGGCTATCTACTGGAGAGGAGAGATCACACGGTTTTAATCAACACTATGAAGCAGGATCATCTTTTTTTTTTTACTATTGGGTAACCACTTATCAAGGCCAAAATCCACTCCAGGATAAGAGTTAATGAGACGAAAATTATTGTCAGCCGAAAGATGAGAAACACTATGGAGGTACTAACATTGATCAATGTTATGAACTGATTATAAATTAAAACAAGAATTTGTTGAAATTAGATTTGAAGATGACCAAGTTGCAACCCATAGGGAAGCAATCCCACGGTAATGTGTTCCAACAGACGGAAACCCTTTGCAACGAGGGTCTGTCTATGGAAATTCCACCTGACACTAGGCACAAGAGGGGAGAAAGGAAAGTACTTTTTTCAATGTGGTAGTAAAATGAGTTCTTGCTGAGAATGTCTTACAAGGAGGAACCAAAGATTGGAGCTCAGTCAACCACCTTCCATGGAAATAACCATAGAGAAGAGAGAGACTAGTAACATCTCTTCTGTGAAAAGGAGTTGAAGCGAAGAGAAGAAATCACCCCCACATTATATTTCGAAGTTGATTTTGTTCTCTGTTAAGGCAAAAAGGGTGCCCTGTGCGGCACCTTGTTTCTTAACTAACGTTTTAACTGACGTTTAGCTGATCCCCCCTTCAAATCCTTTCCATCACATGATTAAACTAACCAATCAGATGTCTATGCATATATGGGGACATATAAATCATCCCTCATGCATTTGGAAAATCATATCTACACTTGACTTTGAAAGCATATTACTACTAAGCAATATGCAACACTATGTATGTCTTTTCATAGCAACAGTAGTAGTATTTTGCACCAAACAATGAATTCTTCCAAACCATACGATTTTATCTGAAAATGTCTTTAGGATATGACGACTTCTCTGTGTTGCTATGACTACGAAATACCCAAATCCTCAATTCTGCCGACCACTTATAGAAGTCGATGGGCTTATAAGTTGGCTGTGTGGCATTTCTACAATATAAATTGCAGCAATTAATGGACGTTTTGTTAACTTTTTGGCAACTGATCCAAAGAGAATCACTTAAGGCCCTTTTTGCGAGCACATAGAAAACCAACAGCTTATCAAATAAGTTGCCACATTCCTTATTAGCAACTTTTGCATTCGATAAGAAAAGATTTTGGTTTGGTTTTGATAAATTCTTTCATGAATTCTTTAACACAGCGATAACCAACCTTTTGGGGAACCACAAGCCAATTTAATGCAATACCATTTTTCCACATTCAGATGAAGAATTATATGAATAACAATGGCAACAGACTCAGATCAACGTTCGAAGTGTAGTATACAAGCCAATATGTGTTTTCATTTCTCCTGACACCTTCCAAAATGAGGAAAGGTAGAAGGTAAATGCCTAAGAGACAAGCGAACTTTGTAAATGAACCTGACTGTCGGAAGATGCTGGGTACCTCACATTAAACATATTTTATGTTACAGTTGTACGTGCTTGCATGTATGGGGGGACTTAACTATGAACAATACACAATAAAGTGCATATTATATATTTCAATTATTAATTTGCTTACAATATTTATAATCTAAATGTACCTCGACTCAGCCTAATGTAGAATCAGTGAGATGTAAGCAGCGAACACTCTGACAAAATGAAAGTAATTGTTGAATGGAAAGTAATTTATCAGGTCAAAAGTTAACTAGTATAAAAGAGAATTTGTTTTAAATGTAACTGAATTTTATTTGAGTATCACAAACAAATCAGTGATCTAACATTGTTGCTTCAATGAAACTTAAATACCCATCACTAAATCATCAAAAAAAAGGAAAAAATGACAATCTACTTTTTTTAGGCGATTATGTGTGTGAACATCCTGAAAAACTTAGCGGAAAGAAAAAACAAAAAAGACAATTATTTTAGAATTTAGCATGGGGAATAGGTTTTGCATATAAATTTAACCCAAGATGACCTTCATTTCCAGGCCATTCTAGTGTTTTAAAGCAGGTAACCAAATATTTTGTGTTATGGGAGATAAATCCTGTGCAGTTTTGGGGTGGGAGGGATACGTTTTTAGGTGATTAGATGTAGTTTATGACCTTGTTACTTGGACTGAAGGTGAGTGGTAAAGAAATGTGATTAACTGCTCTAAAAAGCTAGAATTGTTCGGAAATGGGGTATCATTTTATGTTAAATTTATATACAAAACTGACCCCCCACGCTAAATTCTAAAATAATTGGGGTTGTTTCTGCCAAATTTTTTTGTGTTTTCACACATAATGGCTTAAAAAAGTTGAATCTCATTGGGGGCGAGGGGCAGGGATGATTCAGTGGAGGGTGTTAATCTACAAATTCAACCTTACTTTCACATAAGATAGCTACAAGAATGATCTTCAGTTCGTCAGTCACTAAAAGTCGAATATCGTCTAAAAGTGGTCATTTTTTTTTTTTCAAAATATAACATTTTACAGATGGTGATAGACAATAAAATGAAAAATAAAAAAAAATGTTTTAATTTTTTCTGTGCAACCCAGTACCAAATAATCCATGGCCCGGTAATTGAGGACCTCTACTTAAACAAATCGAAATTTTTCTATGATAAAATGCTTGTTACATCAATTTTCGCTTGCCCCCTCAGGAGGACAAACTCAGACACAGGGTTGGTGTTTAATGTGGGGAAAATCAAGATCCCCAATGACGAGTTCTCTGGATGGAGACAAAAAATAAAAATTGCTTCAGTTCAGGGGAATTTATTCTTCTTTGAAGACAGATCAGATACTACGCTTTGAATTATTTTTTTGCCAAAAAAAAAGTTAAAAAATTCTACAAATTTTGCACAAGACCATCAAAAGTGTGGGAATGGGGATCGGTGGTCATCCTCTGTCTATCCTACTTTTAACAAGACACATGTGACCCATTCGTCTAAGCATTGCTTCTTTCATTATTTCATCATTTAACCATTCACTTTCACACATCAGCAGTCACCAGAATACCACATTTACTGTATGGATCACCTTACTTAAAATATCCCCAATGGTTTAAAATAAACTTTATTTACAAATATATTTACAATTTCATTGGAATAAGATGGGAACACCCAAAGGTACCAAAAAAGAAAGAAAAACAAAGAAACGAAAAACAAATCAGGGACACGTAAATAAGACTATCCCGTTCCTTTCTAAGATCCCCGGTTTGTTTAGAACAGAAAACAAGCTGACTAATCTTTAAGAAGGTGTGGGACTATAGTGGGAGCAAAATAAATAAGGATAGAGTTAGAAAGCGTATGTTGTCATTTCAAGATAAAAAAAACAATTTGGTGAGGCCAAACGCAAAAATAAATGTGGGGAGTGGGCATCTTGGAGGATACCGAAAAATAAAAAGGGCGCAAGATTCCTTACACTAGCTAAGAGGCTATCTTACATGAAGTAAGTTCAAAAAGAACCCAGAACCACATGTGCCATGCTCAGATAGAGAACACATACTCATGCCTGACACTTTGATCCCAAATCGAAGGTTGGGAAGAAACTTTATTAGCGTTTAGTGTATCATGGCTGTTTTGACCTTTTATACTTGAAGGTGTAATTGTTGAGTAATTAAAATTATTGGGTTCACTTTTAGAGTTAAATAAGATAAAATTCGCCACAAAATATCTGAAATCGGAAATTGCGAACCAGTGTTAATAAAAGAAAAACTCCAATTATTTCATGCCAAATCATTTTTGGCGGAATTTTTATTTTCATAATTCATAAAAAAGCAGTTTGAATTTATTATTTGTTAAAAATTGTTTGTTACTTTGTAATAGAATTATATTTGGTTAATAATTAATAATTAAACTATTTAAAAAATATTTTCAAAATAAAAAAAACATTTCAATTATTTGTTCAAAAATATTTTCAAAATTTAAAAAAATACAAAAATTATTAATTATAAAAACAGTTTGATTTATTATTTGTTAATAATTAAACAAATTGTTGAAAAACAATTTTTTGCACCCCCCCCCCCAAAAAAAAATACGGCCTAAAATATAATTGGAGAATTTTTTTATCAACACCGGTTCGCAATTTCCGATACGGAGGTCATGATGATTTAGATACTTTCTATTTTACCTGAAATCTTTACTTTGGCATTTTTTTGTAATATTAAGTGTCTTATCAGATAAGCAGACTAGCATTTCCTCATTAATGTATCTACACCATCATCGTTTTTGCAAATTATTCACAGTGGTTTGTAGTTGCCTTCCATTTTGACCAAGAATTGGCATAGAGGGTGTTATTTTTGGAGTTTTCCATCTTCAATACAATATTTTGTTACCACGATTTTAGAGTCTAGTATACCTTACTACCTTGTCCATAGATTGTGCAGAAAAGAGGGATTCATACGTTTTTTTTTCAGTTTTTTTTTAAACATAGTTCACCCCAAACAAGGCAGGCCGCCACTGTAGATGTAAGGGGCTACTGAGAAAAAGGGTGAATGTTTGGGGGGAGGGGGGTAACCTAAATTGGGAGCTGCGCAGCAAGATATCTGTTTACATTAGTCTTAAATTTCTGCATGTCAGTGCCGTCAGGAAAACAGGGAGCAAGGAGGGAGTTCCAGAGTTCATCAGCTGGAGGAAAGAAGCTTTTGGAGTAGAAAGCTCTTCAGCATCTGGGGATCTCCACAGTGAATGGATGGGATTTGGCAGATTGTCGGGTTGGTCTAGTGAATTTACGTCGAGGAGGTACCAGAGCAGCAAGCTCATCAGAGCACAATCCATTGAAGTACTTGTAAAACAGGCACAAGGAAGCAACATTGTGGCGATGGGACAGGGGCTGGAGCTTGGTGGATAGTGAGGGACTTATCAAGTTGGCGACTCTTTTTCGGACCTTATCTAAGAGGGAGAGACTAGTGGATGATGCCCCAGCCCAGATGTGGCAACAATACTCCATGCATGGGCGGATGGTGGCTTTGTAGATATATAGGATAATGTTAATGTCAGGTGTGAGAAGTTTCATAGCACGGTAGAGGGAGCCCACCGTCTTTGCAGCAGACCTGGCAATGTCTTCAATGTATTGATTCCAATTCATGTTATCTATGAAAGTTAGGCCGAGGAGTTTGAATGATGAACTTTCAGGTAGGGTGTTATTTGCCATGACAATCGATTGTTGAAGAGGTTTCTTGTAGTTATTGAAGGAAAGTAGCTTTGTCTTTGTGGCATTAAAAGTTACCATCCATTTTTTATCCCATTCCACCACAGACTGGAGGTCATTTTCTAAGGATTCAGCCATTAAATTAAATATTTGTCCAGTAATACCATATGAGTGCAGTTTTAGGAGAAGCCTTTCATGCCAAACCTTGTCAAAGGCCTTGGATACATCGAGCGCTACCGCTCTAGCTTCACCTGCCTTGTCCAGTGTATGGTATATGCGTTCAGAGATGACCGTTAGGATAACTGCAGTAGATCGTGCTTGTCTGAATCCGTATTGATGATCAGAAAGAAGTATAGCATTAACTACGTGCCGGACTATTGCTAATGATTCAAAGATTTTATCAAAGATTGGGAGTAGACTGATTAGGCGGTAGTTTAGAGGATCAGTTCTATCTCCAGAATTCTTGAAGACTGGTACAACAGAGGCAATTTTTCAACTATCAGGGAAGCAAAATTCAGCGAGGCATTTGTTGTATAGTTTTGAGAGGACAGGGGCCAGCTCAGCAGAGCATTTCTTTATTACTATTAAACTTTAATTCACCCCAAACAAAGCATATTGCACTGAGACGTAAGGGGCTACTGTGATTGGAGGCCATATTTATAAGGGCATCCTAAGTGGGAAGTTGTACAGCAAGATGTTTGTTCACATTACATTTAAATTTCTGCATGTTGGTACAGTCGGGGAAATAGCGAGCAGAGAGGGAATTCTAAATGCAATCGGTCTGAGGAAAGAAGCTATTTGAGTAGAAGGTTTTCCGGCATCTGGGGACCTCTATAATAAAAGGGTGGGCGTTTCCCAAGGTTATTAATGAAAGTGAAGTAATAGCTCTAACATCGCATGCCAGAATCACAGTATGTGCTGGTTGGTAACTGCAGTACCACCCTTCTTTCTTACTTATTTGTAGCAGTATAGAGATTCCAATAATCCATAAGAAATATAATAACATTTACAAAATCTTCAATTTTTAAATCTTGCAAACCAAAACTAAAATTCTTATCTTAGTTGATTCTGTAACGATTTAAGTAATTAAAGCCGCCTTGGATTAAGTCACAGTTTTGTTTTGGATTTTCACAATAAATCTATTTCTTATAAACATTCGACATATTATTCAGTTTTGTTCCTGTTGCAAAAGTAAGTGGAGAAATGCAAGTGTTTAATTTACTAATCTGTAAGTTTTTGTGCAACTCATTTTTCTAATTGCATATAAATTATGCACTATGTTTGACGGATATACTTCTAATATTTCTGCAAATTCATGACATTCACTTCTTGGAAAATTTCTCCCACTTCCAATACCATTTAGAGCATTCTTGATCTTGAATTACTTCTTCAAAACACTGTAAACCAATCCATATCATGCTTTCACATACAGGATTATTTTCATAATATTCAATAATCCATTGCTTAGCTTGAGACGATCATCTTTCTTTTAATTAAATATGTATATTTTATATTCAACCATGATTTTGTCATGAAAATAAAGTAAAACAATTTCTACAAACAGTTTTTAAAGTGTATACATATAAAAATAATACATATTTTAACAATAATTCTCAGCTTTCATTAACATATCAAAATTATTCCTGGGCAATAGCATACGTTTGAAGTGAAGTGTAGTTCTCTAAGTGAGACTATTTTTCCTGGATACTTGACAGGAGATTATTCTAGCGCCAGTTGGAACCTCATATGAAAACAAACAGTTGGTCAATATAGCCAATGCAGGAGAGATTTGGAAACTGGAAGTAAATTCAATTGCTGTCAGAATTTTAGTTAAACCATACGTTTTCTGAGAAATAAGGAGTAATAAGACCACTCGTTCTTGCTATAAATATAGTTCAGAAGCAACTAGACCCACCATTGTTGCTTCTCTATATAAATGATCTTCCAGAGAATATTATTCAGAAAATCAACATCTATGCTGATCATACCACTCTCTATTCTGGTATTGCTTCTCACCCACCTCCCTCAGATCAGTCAAAATTATCAGCTGATCTAGAAGTTGACCTGGGTTCAGATGTAGATTGGGGTACGAAATGGCTTGTTTTGTTTAATCCTGTTAAGACTCAGGTCGTGTTTTTCAATCGTAAACGTGTCCCTTTTCTTCCTGAGATTATCATGGATGACTTTGCTGTTGAGGAGAAATCGACTCTGAAACTTCTTGGTCTTTTTCTCTCATCAAATCTTTCTTGAATTCATACATTAGATCCATTGCTCTTTCTGCTTCTCGTAAAGTCAGTTCTCTCTATCGTTCCAAGCACTTTCTCACACCTGAGGCTATTCTCTATCTCTACAAATCTACAATCAAACCATGTATGGAGTACTGTTGTCATATTTGTGCTGGTAGAATCTCTGTCCCATTTTAGGGTTCTTGATAAGGTGCAGAAACGTGTCTGTAATTTGATTGGCTCTACCCTTTCTTCTTCTCTGCACCCTATCTCTCACAGGAGTGATGTAGCTAGTCTCAGCCTTTTCTATAAATACTATTATGGCATGTGTTCTATAGAACTTCTTTTGTTCTAGCTCGTTTGACTCGTTGGTCTAGTGGTTTCCATCAATTCGCTGTGTTGATGCCTCATTGAAATACAGCTTCCTATTCCAGTAGCTTCTTTCCAAGAATGGCAAGCTTGTGGAACTCTTTTCCTGCTGATCGTTTTTCTCTTACCTATAACCTTGTTCTTTTCAAGACTAAGGCCAATAGGCATCTCCTGTCTTTGTACTAATCATATTTGTTCTTGTTAGCTCCTTACATCAAGTGGCTTCATGCCTTGTCTGGAGCGATTTCCATAAAAAACTTCTAGTAAAGAAATAGGAGTTCCATTTAATTGAGTAACTAAAATCTAGTTGAAAAATTAAATAGATGCTGCCTTCTTCAAAGAATATACAAATCTTTCCAAGTAAAAGATGAAGAGTATGCTTTCACTCCTTAAGACGAGATAGTACCCATCAGATAGCTAAACGACCTAGTACCCATCAGATGGCTAAACGACCTAGTACCTATCAGATAGCTAAACGACCTAGTAAACATCAGATGGCTATACAACATAGTACCCATCAGATGAGAAAACAACATAGTACCCATCAGATGATTATACAACATAGTATCCATCAGATGAGAAAATAACATAGTATCCACGTGATGATTATACAACATAGTATCCACGAGATGACTATACAACATGTTCGTTTGGTACAATATAACAATTAGGAACATATAATTCAAATTTGAAATATTTGAACAGTTAGTCATAATTTATCTTGGAAATACTTAAACAAATGTTTAACGACAAAAGATTTGATTTATAGTTTTATTTATCAATATTTCTACATATATTAGAAATTGTAAAATAGTAGATATTACTTTCAAGGGTTTTTTTCCTTAAAATATGAAACGTATTGTTCTGACACTGTGAACCAAAGGATGTGTATTATGTCTGATAAGTATGCAATGGTTTTATAAGAATTTGTTTGTTAGGAGCGGTGCAAGTGTGAAGTGATCATGTTCACACACCCTCCAATCAATGGAAATTCTTTGTAAACAAACCAATATTTTGAATCACCAACAAATCAGAAAATTATCCAATTTGAATCGAATGTTCAGCATTTACTAAATAAATGATACTAGTTTATACCCGCTACTTGAGCAGTGTTAGTACAGTACCTGCATATGTCAATTTCCATCTTTATCTAGCTTCTATCGCTTTATAGCTAGTACAAAGAAATTTGTGAAATTTTGTGGAAATATTTGTATTTGCATGAGAGAGTAAGTAACTACGATGAATGTATTTATGTATTGTTTGTATTGGTAACAAATATTAGAAATTATGTTGTAAGCAAAAAATAATTCACTTCAAACTAATGCTGAATACTCTTTATGTCTATAAACAAGGACAGTTTTTTTTTTTAAATATTTATGTAATATTTTATATGTAGTGTTATGTTAATTTCTTGAAATTTATAAAACAAATTTAGTTTTTTAAAAATCCTTTAGACTTACATGAGATTTTAACTCGTATATTGACATCGTAAAAATCTACTGCCTTAGTAATGTTTACTCTGCCTATTCCTTTTTTGTTAACCAATCACATGTTTCGAATTGCATACGAAAAGACAAATTCCAAAAACACCATAATTTTTTTATAGTATATTGATCAGGTATACAAGTTCTTTTAAATGTAACATAATATCTACGTTAATAAAGTTGTGTGACAACTTCTCGTCTGCCTGTTTATGCCTGTGTTTCTCGCCTCTACGTGACATACACTTTTTTTTAATTTCCTATTAATCGAATATTTATTGAAATCAAAATACAATGGCGTAAAATAAAATAAAATCCTATTTAAAAAGTAAATTAATTACGAAATAAAATCCACAAGAATGCATTTAAATTTCTTTGTAAACAATGCAGTCATTTGAATTTTTTGCTAGTCTTTATAAAAGAAAAGAATGAATTAATTTGTGACTCTTTCAATTTGAAAGCTTTTAAACTGATGTTCTATTCAACAGTTTAGTCATTTCGGGCTTTAAGATTCTTAGCAAACATTTTTTTTCAACCCCTTTTTTCACAGAAGTGACGTTGCTAGTCTTTCTCTACTCTGTTGTTATTTTCATGCTAGGTGCTCGATTGATATTAAATCTCTGGCTCCACTCTGTAAAACATTTGCAAACAAATCTTGTCTAGCTACAAACACTGCAAAAAGCATTCCATTATTTCCTCTGTGCACCAAATAGAACTTCTATGAACAAAGGTTCTTTCCAAGAACTTCCAATCCATGGAACGCAATACCGCTTCCCAGCTGACTACAACATGGTCGTCCTCAAGTCCAAGATCTGTCGAGCCAACCTCTTAAGTAATCAAATTCTGCCTATCTCAGCCATCGTTTCCAATTCTCTCATAGTACTGTTCCCCCTCCAATCGAGAATCTCATTCATTAACCCTTATCCTCGAGTGACTTTTGGCCTTGGTAAATGCTGAATTATTTATATTGAAAAAAATTTTAAAATATGTATTAAAAGAGTGAAACTTTTGGAAGCTATTTACATCCAATCATTTTATAAAGAAATATTAAAATATTATTATCTTAAGAAAATCAGTTATAATTTTTATAGCAGTCTGGTTCAATTAATAATTTATGACCAACCGATACTGTAATAATTAAATTTAACTTTGAAAATCCTATTTAAAAAGAAAATGATTTGTTATAAAAAAACGAAACAAAAATGAAAGGAAATAGACTCTCGGACAACACCAGGTAAATACAACTAGTAATTTTCAAAAGAGTGGATGTTTAACTGACTATTATTAAAAGCGACTCTACATAACTTTTTCAGGGAACATGTTAAGTAAGGGGACACAAAATAAAACCAAAGATGCTCCAAAGTGTTGGGAAATATTTCTACACTTTTCTATACCTTTGAAACTATATCACTACTAAGAGATATGTAACACAGTTATACAGTTCTTCTTCAGTGAATCGTTTACAATCGACTTTTTACAATACGCAGAGTTTTTCAGCATTTAATACTTGTACTTGTGGCAGCATTTTCTCCGGTCGGGTGAAGCCAGTTTCTTCCCTTGTGTACACCACATCTTAAACCATAGAATACCATTTGTGGTGGTTCTGGGAAGATGCACATTAGATGGCTAGCCATTCACGATTCCGCTGCCAAAGACCAATAGCATGTGAGCAGAGAGCATTTCATTTACTATCAAAAAGTTTCTTTGGTATTTGTTTAGGGAAAGGGGCCCATTAATACCATGTTGGGGCATAAAACTATTTTATCTTGCAGCCCTGTATTGAATATATATCCCAAACATATCTATCACCAGAACGAACAATAGGCACAACTAAAACCAAGTACAATTAACACATTCATTTACAGTTAACTTTTATAAAGAACAGTAACGTAATACCATACACAACATAATACATTAGTTTTTACTTTACTTTCTAAGATAGGAGTATTGATATCCGAAGAAACTAGATATTCTTTATTTAGTGGACCCCTCTTTGGAGACGTCTAGTGGTGAGGAATTCTCGATACTCTCTGACTTATTATGAGTAAAACTAAGGCAAACAACCTAACATGGTTCGCCTCAAGTAACACTGTAACGTTCCCTACAACCTGAAAGCGTTGATATGCCAAAACTAGGAAACAAAAACTAATGAAATCATAGATAATCAAATGTAGGTAATCGATTCTTATTTTGTTTGTAAAAAAAACAACAAAAAAACTAATGGCATCTTTCAAGTTCAAATCAAATAGTCACCCCAAACATTTTGAAGAGGCATGGGTTTGGAGTTATTACTTATGGAATATTTAGATGTATTCCACCAACTTTAAGATATGATCATAAATCAAGATTAATTCGTAGACACAGTTGAAATTCTCCAGGAAAAGAAAAATAATTGTTAAGATTTCAAAACAGAAGTAAGAACGAAGTCAGATAACAAGTAGGAAAAAAAACCGATGAACCTCGGCATAATTCTCAAGTGATGTTTATCTTTTTTCTTCCCTCCACGAGATGTCATTTTTATCATTCAAAGCAAACTATCTCCATAGATAATGACAAAAAATAACACCAGCAGAAAAAAAGAAGAAAACAAACACGGAAATGGTGTTATGCTGAATGCGAAAAGAAAATTTTGAATCATACAAAAAAAGACGTAGATACAAAATTGAAAGTGTCTGTTTTTTTCTTTTTGAATTCTATCTTTTCTTTGTCAATATTTGAGCTGCAATTTTGTTTTTTATGTATTTCTTTTTATGTTTAAGTATGGCTGATAAGATTTTAAGTGAATGATATATTATTTTGATGGTTTTCTTTTCAATATCTTTTTATTGTGTCTGACAGCATGAATCTGTCAATCGCAAGATTCAAGGCTCGATGATGATTATCATTATTTAAACAATAGCAAAAATACATCAAAATGCATTTTCTTTTAAAAGGCATGATCACATAGAACTGGTGCGTATGAACATGCAAGTTTATATAAATATATATTCACAATTCTGCATGCATGAACCAATATGCGCACAAAAATATGATATTGATTGATGTTTAAAAAAACAAAAGAATTATTCTGGTGTGAAATCAAATCTTTTAAAGAAAAAATAATAAAACTTGACATTGTGTCAGTATGTGTGCAAATATTTATACATAAGAATATAGAATAGCATAAATACATAAATGAATTAGGTATATATATATATATATATATATATATATATATATATATATATATAAAAATATTTGTTTATCTACATACATATGCATTTCATCCTTCCTGAATCGTCAGTTCAGAGATAATTATTCAAGTTGGTCGCAAGATTCGAAACCCACGAACAAGTCACGTTTATAACTCAAATTCCGACGTCTAAACCCTCACAGCCACCGTGACCAACTACATAAACCGTGAGAGTTTTAAACATATTGTAGGCAGCAGACATCAAGAGTATTAAACTTATGAAGGAACATGCATTAAAGATATGATTTTGACGACTCTATTAATACTACTCACTACAGTGCCCAGCCTAGATTGGGGGTGACAAATAATTATAAATATTTGTTTATTTACATATATATATATTACCGTTTTATACATTATTAACATCAGGGTTTTTTATAACTCCTGCAGGAGAAACCCCTCTCGGGTTTCCGTCCACCTTATTGGAGACTGTTATTCAAGTTTTTTTTGCCATAGTCGCCACGCAAGGCGATGCTATTTACCCATAGCTAGGTTCCACATACAGCGCCTGGTATTCCCAAATGGTCACCCATATAGTACTGACCAGGCTCAACGTCGCTTAACTTCGGTGATCTAGCGGGAACCGGTATGTCGACATGATTTTATACATGTATACTAATATTATGAGAATACATATTTTGTTTCAGTATCTACTTTATCAGTGCTTAGTACCTGAGCTTAGTAGTAGTATGATAATCTAATTATGGCAAGTGAGTTACACAGAAATGTTGGTGTTTCATTTCTTCGAAGGAAATTATCAGGCTAACTGCGAAATTTGGAATTCTACCATCGCTTTTTATAGGAAACTGCTTTTTTATATTCGGCTTCTGCTGCTTCATTGGTTGTTATTGTCTAAGCCAGGGGTGGGCAAACTTTTCAGAGCAAGGGCCACATTAAAAAAAAATTTTTTTTACTGGGCCGCATAGTATATTTTCCAATATAAATGATATGTGAAATAACCGAAATATATGGATTGCCAAGCGAAAATGCAATCATTTTTCATTTACTAGCATTTTGAAGGGCCGCATGAATTACATTGCTGGGGCGCATGCGGCCCGCGGGTCGTAGTTTTCCCACCCCTGGTCTAAGCAATAATGATATAGGTATATATATATATATGTGTGTGTGTGTGAATTCAATTTATTTTGTATACTCACCCCACAATTTTTATATTTTAAAAAGCTTTAAAACTGCTCATCTCCCGAACCAGGCAACAAAAAGTAATGTGGTTTTACGATAATATAATGGGGTATAAGATGTTATATTTTTAAATTATATTGTTGACCCTGCGAACAAGATAACTATGATTAATGTGATTTTTACAATAATGTCGTGGGGTACGAAATCTTATTTTTTTTAGAGTTTAAATCTGTTTATCTCTCGAAATGAGTAACGATGATTAATCGGGTTTTACAATAATATCCTGAGTCTTCGTTTGCGTGGGACATCCTTAAATAGCAAAGACCACGTTTTACTTTATTTTATTTTATTCATAACGTAAAAATTCATGGTTACAGAAATTAAATAAAAATAGTTATATAAGGTTTAGGACTGGAAGCATTATTTTTTATAAACTTTACCATTTAAGGGGTGCTTCCACCCAACCTCGCACTCTCTCCCCAAAAACATTTCAAATAAGCTAGATACAAAAAAATAATCAAGAAAAGAATTGCTCTTCATCAAATTTTTAGTTATATTGAGTAATACATTTTTAAAAGGATTAGTATGTGCACGTGAGCATCAATAATATGTGGTTGGTAAAATCTTAAACTATTGAACTTATCATCATGAATTATTGAATATATATTCTAGGCAACACGGTGAGTAACGTGGACACATTTATTTTTTAGTAAACTTTATCATTTAGGGAGGTGCCACTGAAACCGTACCAGCCCCCCCCCCCCCATAAAGAAAAATCATTAAAATTGTAAATTAATGTTATATTTATTGCTTATACCCTTCCTGGGACGAGTATTCTACTAGTATATTTATATAGGTCTTTAATATTGGAAATTTATTTATAACAGTATACAGTATGTTAGATATAAAGAAAGATTACCACAAAATAACAAATGAGATTCATACAAGATTCGAGCGTGTGACTCAGAAAAGGGGCCGCCTGACATCGGAGTCGTCTTGGACCAATTGTCTAAAGCAGTGCTCTTCAAACTTTTTTTGTCGCGACCCCTTTTTGGAAAAAAAATTTTTTCGTGACCCACCAAAATTTTTTATAAATAAAAAATAAGTTAATGGAGTGAAAAAATTCCATAGTTATAATTTTGGCGACCCCCTTTCTATGGTTACGCGACTCCCCTGGGGGTCGCGACCCCCACTTTGAAGACCTCTGGTCTAAAGAGCCATATGCCCAGAAAAAGACAAAATGAGTTATTTGTACAATTTCATCTTTCTCTGGACGTATGGCTCGTTAGTCAAGTGGACCAAGACGACGCCCATTTTACGTGGTTCGAATCCTATACAAGACTTTATCGTATTCTTAGTTCATATCCATCCCCTTGGCATAAATAATCGCTTATTTAGTAATATTATGGGTGCAAACAATAGCATCAATAACACAAAGCAGCTTAATACATAACACACACACACACACACACACATATATATGTATAATATAATCTATATAAAACTAATTATTAACCATTAAAATGTGGTAGTTTACTTTCGATTTATTTAAGAGTTTTTTTAAGGCAATTGACTTCTAATCATGATTTTTAAAAATAAACACGTGGATTCAAAGTCGTAATATTGCTACAACTGCTTGCAACATTAATCAGGTATTGGTTGAAAGAGCGATTCCAAACATAAACACGTGGCATTGATTTCAAAAGTTTTGTAGTCTTGAAGATCGATGAGCTTAAGGCCATCAAATTGCTATTGAATTTCGAAGAGTCGAGAGTATTAGTGGGGAAAAATACAACTGTTTGAAAAATGTCTCAGATATTCGATGCTGGCAATGCAACAGTATCTATCAAAGACGCGTTGACAAAAAAGAATGAAAGCATCTTCTTTTAACAAAAAGTGAAATCCAAATGTTACATTAAAAGAGGGAGCATGACTCTTCTTAGAGAAGTATTCTTCTACCAAACTTCCGAACCATAATATATAAAATTCTTTTGTCAGATTTTTGGAGTTTATCATTGATACCAATTAATCTGATAAATTAATATTTGATTTTGACTGGCCAATTTTTCTTTTTCCCTTGGACTATATCTTTTTTCAATAAAAATGTGTTTCGCTTTAGTTTCATTCACACAATAGTTATTCCGGCTTGGAACCTTATTAACTTGGACCCATTTTTCGCTAATAACCTTCACAGTTGCTTATTTACTTAAAACTATGTTCTACTTTTATTTATCTACGATAACTTCAGCATAACAATTACTTATGCTTATAAGACATATTAAACGATTTATTTGTTAAAATTAGTAGTATAGCACAGTAGTAGTTAAAAAATATTTATTACATTGTATTGTACTGTAGTCTACATGCAAGTACATAAGAGGCCTTTTAACCTAATTCATGAACTTATTATTCCTAATTACGGTATTTTCTTATCTTCATAACTATCTCTCTCCAGAAATAATTTCAACATGTCTTCCTTTAAAAAATAGACATACAGTACTAATATTTTCAAACTAAATCCATGCTATTAAATTAACTAAAAATTGAGCTAAATAAATATTAAATTTTACATAAATTCTTTAAACGCACTGATACAATATGGTGATATGGTGACAAGAGAGAAAGAGAGAGAGCAAAGAGGAAGAGACAATGACGACGAATAATGCACAATAGTTTTGTGTGCATAATTATCTTAGTGTGTAAGCGTTTGTTGTTTCGCTGAATCGATCAAGTAGCAGTTGGGCAGCTTAGGTTGCTTGCCATAGAAACGGGTTGTGTGTCAGACGATAATTTGGGCTAGAATCGTTTCCTTAGCATGTAGAAACTGTATATTGGTTTCTTTTTATTCATTGTGGTTGCTTAGGAAACAAGTCACCAATTTTTATGAATGATTTTAAGAAATAAAATTTTTATTTAGAATAAATAATTTATTTACAACAATCATTTTATAAATTACATCAATTAAAATTGAATAGATTTTGGTTTCTTAGAAAATAAGTCCACTGTTTAAATTAAATACTTTGTGAAATAATTTTCTGATTTAGAAATAAGAATTTCGTTACAAAATTAACTTTACAGATAACATTAGGTTCACTAGAATGCTTTTCGGTTTCTTAAAAAAACATGTCACACAGTTTAATGCATTATTTTGTAGAATACAAATAATATTTAGAATAAATAATTTAGTTACACAAATTACTTTACCGATTAAATTAATTCTAATAGAATGCATTTCGGTGTCTTAGAAAATAGGTCAGCTTTTTAATGAATTACTTCGTGAAATAAAATCATATTTACAACAAATAATTAAATGAATAGAAAATGCATATTGTTCAGCAAAGTGATTCTCGACCTTTTGGCCTGGGATCAAAATGTCGTATTGATTTCATGTTTCAACCAAGTTTTTTCCATTTTTTTCTCTTTCCAATCGTGTTGCATTTCAATCTTGTGCCATACATGCAGAAAACTAAGTTGATATCATTATTACAGAAACACATAATAGTTCATAATTATTATTATCCATACTTTGTTAACTGCTTGTCTCTGTATGCACCCTTACCGTGATCCTTTCAGACCTTGAAATAAAAACTCCTCAATTTTACCCTAAAAAAGAACTAAGTAAAAAAAAAAACTGCTGAGGTTTATTCGACTTGATCTTTGTTTCACATAACTGACCAGTCAGGTTGCAAGGACAGAGAGAGATCGATAATCACTGTTAAATAACACCTTGTCAGGGCATTTCAGTTTAACATGTTGACACGTGGTGTGTTTTCAAAGAACTGTCTTCCTCTCTCATTAAGTCATGTGACGTCATATCCGTTTCTATGAATTCCTACAATCTAGTAATCCTAACCTCTCATTCAGCAAGTTGACCTCGACTGAACTTTCATTTTCTGTTATTCTCAACTAATCGTTTAATATACTAGTAGGTTTACTCGCCAATATTTAACAATCGCTGTACGATTTCAAATGTTTTCTTTACAATAAACTTACATACAATTTTTAGTATTTTTTAATTAATTTACTCACAACCATGAACAGGATTTTCTTTAGGCACGTCTATTTTAAACTCCGCGTCTGGCTTTCAAGTCAGCCATTTTAATGAATCACTTTGTGAAATTTTATTTTTGTTGGCTGAAAATTAATTTGCCATTTCTCATGTATTACAAAAACAACATTAACTTAACTACCAGGTAATTCCTGGTAAAAACATCTAATTATAAAATAATACGTATGTTATCATCATAAAGGCTATCCTGTGGGAAAACGTGTACAATTTAAAGGTCTAACTCACTAAATCATGTATTTTTCTTATTTACAGATATGACTGCCAATAAACAAGAATAATAGATTTACAATTTCACGCGTAATTACTTACATCATTGGTTAATGTAATAAAATGCTTTTATTTAAATTAATATTTAATTATTTTTCCTTTTTATTTATGTTATTTGGTTCATATATGTTATATCATACACCTTTCAGTGAATCTTATGTGAAATAATGAATTATTTATATACTAGCAAGACATGAGTCCGTGCGTTGCCCAGGAACCTTTTTGAACCCAAGAAACTCCTGATCCAACCCCTGAAACCCGTAGTACTAAAAAAATATTACGGATACTTAGGTGCCCTTATCGGTTATTGATTATCTTAAATTTGTGTCTGTGTCGACATCAAGGGATTAATTTGCTCCTTTGATTAAGTATATTATTATGATCGTTATTTTTTCTTCTAAGCATAGATTATATCTTTCTTTGAACCTTCTGGGTGTGTTAGATCTGCACAAAATCGACCAGGAGACAACCGGTGTAAGGTACCTTTTCCGCATTGATCGGAAGTTTTTCGACAATGCCAATTGGTTTTTAGTAATGCATTAGACAAAGAATGTTCATGATTGTAAAAACATTGTTTCGAGCTGTCTGCAGATATACCGATGTACATTTTGTTGTTCTTGGTGTCTTCCGTCAGAAAGATGGTTGCTTTGGATACAACAATATTTATGTCGCTGTTTCCATCCAGTAGACATTTTTCGGTGTTGTTAATCTTTTCATTTGTTTCTGTTTTGTTTAGTAATTTTTGATTGTGTGTTTATTATTATACTATCTATGTTCTTTGTGCATAAATAGCTTATCTTCACTGTTTTTCTTTTAAATATTTTGTTTAGTGGATTTTTTATGTCAAAAATATTCTCTGTTAGTTTTAAAAAGCCACGTCCGACGTTGATGTTGGTTAGTTGCCAATATGGTGGGTTACACTAGATTATTTTTCTTTCTCATTATTTCTCTATATTTATTTTTCCTTTGTACCTACATTGAGCTCTCTAACAGAACGTATCCTAGCTAGGATAATAAATCTAACCCAGATCTACCATGCAATATATATATATATATATATATATATATATATATATATATATATATATATATGTATATATATATTAATTTAAAGAATCATGTGTTTTAATTAATAAAAACATGTAATTAGTTTAATTACTATAAAACTGTCAGAGAATGCATTGAGCACTTTATACAAGTACAAATAAAGACCTATACTCACAGCCTCAATATATATATATATATAATCATTCACACACGGCCGTGTGTGAATAATATGCTTAAAGTTAACATCAACCCAATCGTGACCAATTCTTGGGCTTGTCATTAATTCAGTTTTCATCTAAACTTGATGCGTTTTTTTTTGCACTAAATTGACTATCCCAAGCCCTTTTTGAACAAAGAAATTAAAACTTGGTCCAGTAGAAAAAAAGTTATTCAAATACTGTGTGGCTATCGGCGTGAAGGATAACGCCCCCCCCCCCATTGACTTTGAATAACCATAACATTTTTTATTTAAAACAAATATTTATTTTTTATACCCCAAATGTAGCAAACCGCACAAGGAATCTCGAAAGGAGTTTTAGATATGGAAGAGTTGAGCAGCTTAAATTGACAAAAATTCCAATTGAGTAATGCTCCTCATGCCCTTTAACTCGACATAACTTTTTAAATTATGAATATAATTTAAGGATGGAACTATAGAAAGATAAAACTCGATGAGCTGATACTAAATATGTTAGTATTAAAAATATTGGTGTCATAGAAACAGAGCTGTGTGACTTTTAGTAGAAAAATAAAAGAAGTGATAATTGACTTTTGAAGCTAAATTTTTCAAGAAAAAAAGGCCAAAAAAAGGCGAAACTGAAAACTGAAGCCACATTTTTAGATGAAAGAAAGTCCCCCAAAAATGTCAAATTGCTAATTCTCTATATTAATGAAAAAGATGAAGACAAATTGGCTATATTGAAGATATTAACTCTTAGGTATTCTTTTTTTTCTATTAGTTTTGTATTATTTTCTTAGCGGTGACAGCAAAGATGTTCCCTATGAAATTGAAACTGGGCTTTTTATATATAATTTTTGTGGAAAATTTTTTAAAATATATAATTATTGCGCTAAATGAATAATACTTTCTACGGTATACATATTAATTTTTATATCGTATTCAAAGACTTTAAAGAATATTTGAAGATGTTATATTTAAATAATTGTTGATAAATTTGTAGATAGAATCCCTCAGCCCTCCCTCCCCTAAACAAAAATGAGATTATACTTTTTTTAGACGATTACGTGTTGAGTAAGAAAAACAATTATTTCAGAATTAAGAGTTGTACATATAAATTTAACGTAAAATTATCACCCATTAATGGCCGATCGCTATCGGGATAGCGTTTTAAGAGCATACAACCATATTTTTTTGCAAAATGATATAAATTATGTTGTTTTTTGGGGGGGTGGGGGAAAACATCTATTAATCCTTCCACTAACCCTAAGTCTATGTGGAAACAGTCTCCTCCCCAAAAAATCACTAAACTCTATCAATGACCTTAAGTCCAGGTGGCAACCAAAAAAATTTAACTAGAACGGTTACATACTTTCTTGGCCTTTTGGCTAGGAGCAAAATGTAGTATCCATTTTTTTATAATTTTGTATTTTTTGTGCAAATAAATATTGAAAGTATAGTATCTGTTCTGATACTACACTTCATCTTTTTTTCCTCGGTCAATGAAGGAGAAATCCTTCTAGATTAAGGCAATTTTCATTTTTGTTACAATCCAGAGTTTCCCTTTTAAGAGATCTGGATTTTCTACGCATTAAAAACCGACCTTGTGTTTACCCTGGTGCAACGGAAAATTCGACAACGGAAAATTCGGCAAAAAAAATCTGACAAAGGAAAATTCATCAATTTTGTCAAAGTAGGAAAATTCGGTAATTATGAAATAAATATTGATTGAAAATAGATTTTAGAACCGTTCTTGCGGTGATATAGTTGTAAATGCGGGACTACAGCCCTCTCAACCAAAGAAGAACACTTCTTGTATTATCTTTTTTGGTACTTGTGCAGTTTATGGCCCGGGTTATCTTTTAGATAAGATTTTCAAGTTAAATAAATTTTTTACGATATCTTTTGTTTATTAAATTGTTAGGTGAAAGTACAGAATCGTTAGCAAAGCTCCCTCCCCATGTTAAGAATTTTGATTTTTTGTGTTACATGCAAAGCACATGTGTTTTTTTTTATTTTAATAATAAAAAAATTAAACCAAACTTTGACATAATTGACTCACATTCAACTGATCCTAATAGTTAACTCTCTCTAATTTTCAGCATCATTTTGTTCCAACTTCTATTTTTAACTTTTTCTAATTGTAGTAATCTTTTGCATTTCTTTCAGGTGACAAATAGATTTTTTTGAATTTCAAAATTTTCAAAGAAAATTTCTAACTTTATTTCAAAAAGAAAATTTAAAAATTGAGTTATAAAGTGATCAAGTGATAAAAGTTTAGTCATTAAGTCACTAAATCAAGTCACAAGTCAGTTAGCCTAACTTGTTAATTTGCCTAAGTTATCACTTTTCTGTTTACTTGCAGTGACTATTTAGACGAAATCTACTGTATAATTAAAGAAAATATATTTGGGTCTTTTATGTCATTCTTTTGTTAAAATACCAATATCACAGAAAGAGCTAAGAAAAACCATTGCATATGTCTGCGTGTTAGCAACCTCCTGATTAAGTGTACATTTAATTCTTCAAATCTCAATCCCAGCTTCAATATTTTAAGAGTTAATTCTACTTGTTCTGTACTTTTCTAGGTTTATATTTAAGAATATTAATACACATGCGTCTGCATTTTTCAGTTTAGTGTATATATATATATATATATATATATATATATATATATATATATATATATATACAGAGAGAGAGAAAGAGAGAGAGATATGATGTATCATGTAAATGCATAGCATTTGTATGTTTTTGCAGTATATTTGAGTTTTTTTCACGTTCATAGAATTGTTCATTAACTGATTAAATATTCCATTTTTATTCTCGCTCTTTTTTATCAACACATACATTCATTTTTCTTATGATATATTACACTTATTCATAGTAACAGCATTTGTATTCTTTTGCACAATAAATAATATTCATAAATTTGATCTGCATTGAATAAAATCTGTATCGAAGAATCAAGACTCATATGCATTTTTGTAGTTTTGTTCCAGTTAGTGCATGCGTTGAATCAACCATAAAAAAAATAGTTATATTCACGTGGCGTTGTCCGGGTGGAAATATATTGCTGGGTAAAGGGCTTAGAGAAGAAGAATGAACGCTATATTAAAAGTTCCATTCTATTTCAGGATACACAGCACTTTTGTTCCTTACCCCTGTTACCACCCCCCAGGATGTGGAGCAGAGGTTAGATTTGGGGAAGCATATAAAGATTGTGCCGGTTTGAGTTGTTAAGCAGACCAAATCCTGTTCCATGGAGATGCAGTAAAAACCATCAATTATCATTTTCCAACCTGGACTTAATCTTAACGTGCATATGTGATTACAGCAAAACCCCTGAATACACAATATTCAAGATTTTACGGTCTGTTTCTAAAATGTAGAAGTATATTTGATAACTCGAAATCTCTGAAAATTTAAATCATAAGGATTTTAAAATCGATGCGTGTGAACGAAAATCTTCTTCGCAGTGGTATGAGGAAATCTCTCTATATAAAACTCAATGTATGTGTGTGATGTTTGTGTGTTCCCTATAGAAAAAAAGGTTAAAGAATCTATATTAAATCTACAAGTGTATTCTTATGTAAAATTTACCTAGAAAGACAATGGAAGTATTTCTGGATCTCTAACTGCACTTCTAAGGGAGCTATGAGGGCATAATTCTTTTTAAAACTTCAAATATGTCCTATTTTGATGAAATTTATATCATATGTATAAAATTCTTTGAGAAAAACAATAGAAGTGGTCCCAAATCGTCTATGTGCTGAATATCTACCTGCCACCAGCTCTAAGTGACTCTTGGAGACAGAATGCTCTTAAAACTTCAAATAGGTATATCTGATTTTAATGAAATTTAAACCATATGTATAAGACACTAATTCAGTGAGTTTCTCAACATTTCAGTTTCTTCTGAATATATTTGGAGGTGAAACGGGAAGAGGGGGATGGGGGCAATAAAAACAAAGAAATATGGTGTTATGAGCATAGTGAAAAGGTACATAGTAGTGATCCTCATTAAATACAGAGCAATGTCGGGTCTTCCTGCTGGTTGAAAATAAATACTATAAATTTTAAGTAAATTAAATTATTAAAAAAACATCTGAAACACAACAAATATTGAAAAAAAGCAATTGAAACACTAAATTTAAAGATGGAATCAACAGAAAACGAAAAAGTAATCATAAAGAGATTTTATAAATGATATCTTGTAAGTTGTGTTCAAAATTACAGCTTTATCGAATAAAATGCCTGTGTTCGATGTTCCGTGATAAGAAGCTAGTCATGTTTACATTTTTTTTAAATAATCTTCACAAAAATTAATTTCAGTTTCCTTGTATTTTTAATTTCAGTAAATATTTGATTCATAATAGATTAAAAACAATAATAATTCAATGTAATTTTGATAAACATTAAAGTTACATTTAGACAAGATAAACACACACACGTGATCTTGTCAACTTGTTTTTATTAATACATAGATTAACAATTATAAATATTATTTATTGGAGATTGTGCGGTTGTTACTAGTACAAACTGTTGACTTGGTGGATCACGCTCGCGTCTTGAAGGTTCCAGTACACCTCTTTCATTGGGGATATTAAACACCCTTCACGGGGTGACTATTGCCAGTACCTGATTTTTTAAAAAAGAATCAATAACACTAATGCCAACACCTGAATCAAGCAATTCCGGCAATCGTATCTTGCTGATTCTAACGAGAATTAAATATGTTTAATTAGTTTCCTCTAAATCAAGAATAGTTACTTTTATTGAGTGTCATACTTTCTATGTACAAATCTCAATTATCCAAGTTTTGTTAATTCCAACCCCCATCGTATTTCTAGTAGAAACAAACACTCTGATGAGTCCGTAGGTGAAGTGTCTTTGAAAAAGCAGGTTTTCAAGGTTTTCTGCAACAGACAAGAAATACTTGGGTGAGCTTACAGAAAATCTGTATGTGAAAACATATGCCACAGTTTACTACGATACGAACCTGGATAGTACGAACGTTCAAAGAACTCGTATGTGAAAGTTTTCTCCACCACCATTGTTTTTATCAACTTTTGGTTTACTTTCGGCAGCCTCATAACTCTCGCTTCCCTTATTTTGTCCTTTAGTCTTCACATTCCATGAGCGATGTTTCTGGCAAAGGGAGAAGAATTGCTGTTTTCTGGGTTGGAATCTATCCATTTAACACTTATCGTTATCTAGTTTCTGACCTTGCAGTAATACTTTTTTTTTAGCTCCTTGCATCAAGTAGAGCGATTTCCATTAAAAAAAGGTCCTTCCATATCTGACAAACATGCACATGCAACTGATTTTCTCTATTAGTATTGCACCAGTAATCTTCAGCCAAATCTTATTAAATAATTGACAGTTTGATATAAACCTTATACTCTATTGATATGTATACCTTGCATATTTATTTTAAAATCATTAATACTATTCATTTTCATCAGTGGAACTTGATCTTTTTCTCCCAAAAGTTAAAATGCACATTTTTATTCATTGAAAGTCAATTTGAAATTGGTAATTTTGATAATAATTATGAGATGTGTCCATATATCTCTATAAGATGCTCCGTCCATCTGTTGGTCGGTTAGTAGGTAAATTATTTGGATTATTCGGGCTATTATTCTCATCTTGGATGTTATTCTCATAATGTTTCGGTCAATTAATCTCTGGCCTTCTTCAGGTGCATCTTGTCGAACTCCGGAACCCATACAGAATGTCGACCTGAACCCTGTATTTAATCCATGGGCGTCGAGTGTTCTTGTTCCGTCAGCCATGACTGGGTAGAAGTCTTAAGTAATTTTTTGCTTTGTATTCTTAGTATCGCCTATAGTGAAGCTTGAACCTTCAACCTCCAGAAGACTGTTACTTATAACTAATTAGTACTTAACACCGTTATCCGTTGTGCCATGTATCCAAGATGAAAATAGTAGTCCAAATAATACAAATTACAAATCCTCATCTAAAAAATTTCGAAACACAAAGTCACATTTAGGTTTTTAAAAATAGTTTCATCCATTAAACATGCAGATTGAATGAAATCCATGATGACGTGATAAAAGCAAATAGTTTAATAGATGCGTCCAAGAGTCGCTATACGCCGGTCAGTCCATCCATTAGTCAATCATTTTGTCAATCAATTCATAGCCATATTTATGTATCTGTATCATAGGTCCCAACTGTTGCTAAGCCGGTTGGTCGGTCAATCCCGCCTGCTTAAATTTGAAATATCAATTTCTTAGCTAAACACTCAGATTGAATGGCCACATTTTAAAATTATTCGTTCTTGTATTGTAAATATTAATCTTGCGTTTTCTACTTTTGAAATCACTCGAATACAATGCAACTTGAACAAAACCTTGTTTGTTTGATTTCTTTCAAGCAAAAGTTGATTTACTTTTTCCAGTGTAGATCAATTCTACGTTGTCTATGTCGATATTATATTGATGTTTAAATAAACAAACATAATACTTATGCTTATTTATTCAAGAAACAGTCTTTTTTGTCTGTTTATTCAAAGTTCCACGAAATACTACAATGGCTAAGTTTTCTGTTTCTATTCAAAACTGATTGACCAAATTTCATTATTTTTCTAAACGGTTGGTTCGATTCCCTGAATAACAAATGTTGATGTATGATTCAGTGGCTCTGTTTATAGAAATAAAGCAAGAATAAACAAGGAAATAAATTCCCTTTGTTTTGATTAAGAATTATTTTAAGCCAAACACACCATTATATACAGTATCCTACGATGTGTAATGAAAGCTGGCGCTACCTAAATCCGAAACGCTCTGATCAGAATGGGCCCAAACATGTTGGGGGCCTTCAGAATGGATGGTTTCAATAGTACTTAAAGTTATCCTTTGTTTTATTTTTTGTTCCTTTAATTAAAACACTGTCAAGAAAAATGATAGTGTCGTTTTTTGGTTGTTTTGTTTTACGGCATATCAACCCTTTTCGGGTTATTTAATGCCGAATCTGGTCATTTTGGTGAAGGTTTTTATGCTTCAAGTTCTTTATATGTTCAAATGTTTAATCATGGTTTTTGGTTTGGTAGTTTTGTTTTACGACATATCAACCATTTTCGGGTTATTTAATGCTGAATTTGGTCATTTTGATAAGAGTTTTTATGCTTCAAGTTCTTTATATCTTCAAATGTTTAATCATTGGCTTTTGGTTTGGTTGTTCTGTTTTATGACATGTCAACCCTTTCTGGGTTATTTAATGCCGAATTTGGTCATTTTAGTGAAGGTTGTTTTGTTTTATGCCATATTTTTTCAGGTCATTTAATGCTGAATTCGGTCATTTTGGTAAAGTTTTTTATGCTTCAAGTTCTTTATATGTTTAAGTATTTATTCACAGTGTTTGGTTTAGTGAAATGGGGCGGGGAAGAGGGGAGATGGAAGAAGAAGGGTAGGGAGGGAAATTGTTGTTTTTTGTTTTGGATTTTGCAGAACATGATTGAGTTTTGCAAAGGAAAAAAAAACAATAAAACATCAATGTTTGGTGCATTTTGAGTCAGGAAGTCAATAACTTCAGACAGCCTGATCTGGTAGCGCCAGTGTGTCGTTTTTTTAACAGTAACAAAGGATAGCAACATTTAAAAAAAAGACGTTACTGTGTTTATGCATATAAGATTATTTGAATGTTTATATAATGCATACTTCATGCAGTGGTTGGTTTATCTATTTATTTATCCTTATTCACAATTGTGTTTGCTTCTGGTGGAGTGTTTTTTTTTCAGAATGGATATGAGTGAACATGTGTATATATGTATGTGTATATGCATGTGTCTGTTTAGTGTGTATTTTTATATTTGAGTGAGGAGTGCACACTTTCCACTTGTTATAGTATATTGATTACTTGTTATGTTACTGGTGTTTTTGTGTTTTTTTTGTATTGTGTATTCTTTTCTTTACTTCTTATTGCTATGAAGAATAAATAAATTGGGAAGTAGGACATGAGATTACCTTATAAGTAAGTCCTAGCTCCTGTTAACATTTGTATATTTTTTGCATTTGAAAAACTATTAAATCAAGACGTTTAATTATTATATTACGTGTGTTATTCTAGTTCAAACTTAAAATTCCATCAAACTTCCACTTTTTTGAAAATCGCAATTTTTAACATTCTCTTGAACATTTTCTGAGTTAAACTATAAATTATCTAAATTTATTATTAATTATTTTCTATTTTAATTAATTATTATTTTCTAAATAATCCAAAGATAAAAAAAATAGCTTCATTTCTTGAGTAAAAAAATTAAATGTTAAAATTAAAAGTGAAATATTTCTTTTTAAAATAAAAAGTAATTATAACGAAAAAAAAATCAACTCATAACCATGTTGCATAGTCAGTCGAAAAGAAAATGCAATATTATCAGTCAATGTTAATGGTATGCATAGAAATACACTATGTTTCCGGGTCCACTTTGAGCCATGAGCATCAACAAATCATGAGAAAATAATGACAATTTATATTTATGAATTTGATTTCAATTATCTTTCATCCAAGCCAATAGGCAACAACTGTGTTTTTATATGAATAGATTGAAATCACTCATGTAAGAGTGTAAGGGAGGTCTAATACTAAGCTATGATTGGCTGAGCAGATCATGTGACTAGGATTTAAAAATGTGTTAAGCAGTTGGCAAGAAACAAAGCAAACATAGGTGGACATGGAAGACCCCCCCCCTCTGCCATCTGAATAAGGAAATGATAATTACAGTTTTTAGGAACGTAGAAAGCAACTTCCATGGATTTAATGAATTAATATTGTAACAAAAGTATTCATAGTCATCATTTTCATAATAATACAGATATCAGTCACAAAGATAAAATCCAAGATGGTGACAAGGTCCATATACATGTTGGGAGCTGAAATAAAGCTGCTAAGACTATCATAGAGACAAATGTCAAACAATACTTTCAGTCACTTTTATCCACTATGCTATCGTCCCATGGGACAATTTATCAATAGATTGTTGCAGAGGTACCCGGTGATAGCGGTGATTGATTCATTTCAAAATTTAACCGATACAATATAGCACTAAGCATGGACAGTTTAACGACCTATCCCTATAGATTTAATATAGGGTCCAGTTTGAACTCCTCTGAACGTTACCGAGCACAAGAGATACCTGGATAAGCTAAAGAGCATAGCAGCTAAAACGTGCTTCCCCTAACAAGAGAAATGAATACTCAAGTCTAAATAAAAATAAACTAAATAATTAGAAAAATATTGGAATGTACATTTTCTTAAACGATTTGAGGACAATTCTGATTGTACTTATTTTCCATGTTAGAGAGTACCAACCGTAGTGGTTTCATAGTAATGGAATTAAAATGAGTATTGATTTACTCCTCTCCAGGAGTTAGGCACAAGGCCAGTTTTATCTTACTCCCACAAGTAAGATGTGACCCAAGGTCGGGTCGGGAAAGTGGGGTTTGAAAAGCCAGCGCCCGAGAGGTGAGCACTCTGGCCATTAAAAATTGCCTGGGCAGCCCCGTCGGCATTCCCCGGTAGGGGAGCCTCAGGCAGTAAGCAATAAACTTACTCCTCCCCAAAGAGGGGAGGCGAAGCCTGGGAGGGTGGACCTCCTAAAATTGCACAGGACAGACCCATAGACCGGCGTAAATCAAGCCCCGAAGGCCTAGACAATACCAGTCTATGGGGTGCAGTATCCATCGGAACAGATACTACACTTTGATCTTAGCCAAAAGGCCAAGATGGAATTAAAATGAGTAGATAACCTCATAGATACATATGTATAACAAATACCATTAAAAAACGAAAATATAATCAAAAAGAAATATATGAAATAAAAAATAATTTAAACAGAACAAGCAAAAAAAATAGCAGAGAATAATGTAAGTAACAGAATTCAGAATTCTTCTAAACTCTATTTTATTCGCTTTGCCAATTTTCTTGCATTTGATATGAAAAACGTTATCGGCATCTCAGCATATCTCCTGAATCTCGGTTTCTTGTCTTATCTTTTAGCTCCACACTTTTTCATCTATCACCTACAAATCTCAAAGTTCAAATGTAAAATACATCTAAACACAATACCATTAGAAAGAAAACATTATTCAAAATACATATCGGTGTATATATTCGGAGTTTGTAGTCTTACCAATACAAACCTAAATATTTGAGGTGCGTTTATTATCTCTATAAGAGGGTTGGTCACTTCATTGATTGGTCGGTCTGTCTGTCAAGCTTAAGTTGAGAATAGCATTTTCGTTTATCTATACTTAAGTTCGAAATAACATTTCCATAACAAAAAAACACTGATTGAATGGACCCATTTTGAAAATAGCTATTGTTATTTTTTAAATATGAAACTAGTTTGTGGGTTAAAGTCGAAATGAGACAATATTGGACTGGGTTGTTTGAAAATAGTGTGAATAATGGAAAATTCTACATACAGTTAATTAAGTAGGAAAATGGAAGGAAGAGGTTAGGCTGGCCTATACCGGAAGTTGCATCATGGGAGAAAGTATGGGGCAGAGAAACGAGATCAGATACTGTTTGTTAGGCTTCCACCACCCTACGAGTGTCAGAAGGGAAAGATGCTGTTCATCTGATGTACTTGCTGCTTAAAAAGTAAACTGGCTTTCAGACCAAATAATGGAGTTATATGTTGTCCCTTTTAATTGCTTTTATTATTAGAGCTACAAGGAGAAAAAAAGAAGTAAAACGAACATCATCTTTACGATTGTTACTGTCATGACGGCTGAGAGACGTCATTATCCAATGAGTCAATTACTTATGCGTCAACGAAATTCAACAAGACGATGGGAAATCTGTGACGATCAAAGAATTCCCCACATCATGTTACAGAAAGTCAGAATTATTTCTATCTCATACAGTGGCATGCAGAGGTCTGGTGATGCCCTGTTGATGCCCAGGGTCAACTCCTTGATTATATGATCTAAAGACTCAAGTATAAGTCCTTCTACTGAGAAATATTACGAGAAAGGAAGATAGTTTGAATATGATTGGATAGTGAAGCCCCCCCCCCTCGCTGCCCACGTTGATTCGATATATTATATTCAGAATGTTCATTTATGCCGTTTTCTTTTCATAATAAACGAAACGTTCATCTATAAAATACATCACAAATGCTAAATATATGATTGCAGATCAATATCCAATACATATTATAGCTTAAATATCGTTTATGACAGAAAAATATCACACAAGTTAATCTAAAATTGATTAGAATCTAATCGTGTCTACTGTTTGTTTGTTTTAATTTGTACAAAATTTGGTAGTAGGATCCAAAATTTATTGACGAAATACCTAAGAAAATTAGGCTTCCGAAACTCTTCAAATCATTTTTGAAATGAAGCTATTTCAAACAAGGATAAATAATTTGAATAATTTTATCTCTTAAGATTAAAGATTTTCCTCATTCTCTTAAAACCTGAGAACATTCTTATCAATCATTTTCTTCATTTTCCCGGATTGAATTCACCTTTACTGGAAAGTAGTTCAAACATTTCCACGTGACAAACACAATTGTTTCTTTTGTGTAATAATTGTGTAAAAGAAGAGACAAAAATAAGTTGATTGATGGAATAACCTTTTCGCATATAATAATGATAATAGTAAAAACTCTAATTAATTGAAACTGAAAAGAAAATCCATTCATTATCTCATTTGATATCTAAAATGAAGAAACCTTATGAAAACGTGACAAAATGATATCAGGATATTTGGTAGAGAGTGAATGGAGAAAAGATTAAATATAAAATTAAATAATACAAGTGTCATTCAATAAATGAAGTGAATTATTTATCATCTGTTTTAAAAGGAAAACTAATTCTTTTTCAGAATTTGTGCCCATAAAGCTAAACGCTGCATTTTTAAGGATTGGTTTATAGCAAATAATATTTTAATCTTGCAAAATTATTTATTTTGAACCTATTCAAAATTGGTGGAATATTAAAGGTACGTTCGCTAATACTTATTTCGTGATTTAAATTTGCAGATGAAAAGTTAGCACATAAACAGGAAATAAAGGTCAGATAGCTGACCTTTTGGGGCCCCTTGTCTCTTGTGAGAACAAAAGCTAGATGAAATGACATCACACGAGTTAAGATAGGTGTGAAGAACAGGAACTCTGAATTGGAAGCTTGACAATTTCAGAACAAGAATGGACCCCCTCTACTGAGAGGTAGCCATCGAGGATGACGAGAGACCCCAGAGACGATCTTGGATGGAGTGTTCCGAGTCTTGGAAGACCACTGTGGTCAAGTGTGCCAGATACCAGGTATAACTTAATCGTGCTGATGATATGTTGATTTGCATCCAATAACAAATAGGCATTTATTTGAGCATGACATACAAAAAGTTAAATCTCTCCTTGGAGGAGAGGTAATGTAACAGGAAAATTAAACAGTGTTTGTGAGCAAACGACTAAAAGTTCAGTCCAAAAATTTAAATGAGACAAATTGTGTTTTAAAGCATGGAGATTACCTTAAAACAAAAACAGTTTTATTTTGATTGAAATGTGAATTGTTTTATTGCAAAATTAATGGGCAAGCACGAACACAGGACTGTCTAGCATATGAATAAATCACATCACACGCACTGAAAGGTGTATAATACAACATATATGAACCAAGTAAAATAAATAAATAAAAATGATAAACCAAAGGTGCCGCTTTGGCTTGTTATCTACGTATAATGAATCTACTTTGTTATGATATCTACATTTTGTTGTGCGATCTACACCTCATATTGCAATCAACACGGTACAAGAGCAAGGAAAACCCTTCTAATTGGTTTTGAAAGAAAGTAGGGTTACCAAGCAGGGAACCTTAACCCTAATGTTCAAACCAGAGACTGTGCAACATTTCAGCCAATTATTCAACGAAAAGTCGCTGACGAATAGAGAGCTTATGCTAATTTAAACCAACTCAATTTTCGTCATTTTCCCATAAATCATCAGCAAAATTTTGTTGATCACCACACTGGAGCACATACACTAGATGACTATGCAATCCCTACAGCTACATATCTAGAAAACAGAGCTGTTAAACCTGACATCGTAATATGGGACAAAAGGGAGAAAGTAGCAACCCTAGTTGAAGTCAGTGTCCCTAATGATGCAGGATTGAAGAGAGCAGAAAGGGAAAAGATTACGAAATACCAAGGTCTTATGTATGACATGAAAAGAAACTGGAATCTTAGGAAAATCTCCATCATACCAGTAATTATAGGAGCAACAGGACTAATGAAAAAGAATTTCAAAAGCTATCTGGTGAGTATACCCGGTGAACCGAGTGCAGGAGAAATACAAACAACTGCACTTAAAGGGATGGTTAGAATCTTAAAACGATCTCTAGGCTGGAGTGTCTGAAATAACCGGTGAATGTCTGGCATCCGGTAGGATGCCCCATCTCCAGCAAAAACAGAAAGATAAGAAAAATAAAAAAATAAATAGAAATTGAAAGATCATGGCTTCATACGAGGATTTGTATGTTGAAAAAAATGCGAGGCATATGGTGTAGATATTTTTTCTTTGTAGATTACAAGCCAAAGTGCACCAAAAGTAAATATTTTATTTACCTCCTCTCCAGGAGGTTAGACACAAGGTCAGGTGTGGGTTTTGATGAAAATGTTTATGTGGAACGAACTGGGTTCAAACCCGGCACACCGAGGTCTTTAGTCCGCATCGTTAACCACTTAGCCAACCTGCCATAGTGAAAAAAAAAAAAAAAATAAATCCATTTTATTATTTAAACCAAGGATGTAAGCAGTTATGTGTGAATTTGTAAATCCAGTATACTTGCTTATTGGCAGTTCCTATTTGCTTGCCACCCCACGAGGGCAGAGTTAGACACAAGGTCGTTTTTTTTATGTGGAGAAAATCCAACTCCCCAAAATGGAGCACTTTGGATTGGGACAAAAAATTACCTCTGTCTAGTAAAAGGATTTCTCCTTTACCAACCAAGGACAGAACAGATGAAGTGTAGTATCAGAACAGATACTACACTTTTGATTATTTATTTGCCATAAGGTAAAATGCAATCTAACAAACTGGCCACAAGGCTATCAAAAGTGTGTGGAGTGAGGAGATCGTTGGTTATCCTCTGTCTATCCTACTCTTAGGTAGAATTATTGCAGTTACCACAATACCACATTTACTCTAGGGGCTATCCTACTTAAAATATCACCAAGTGTTAAAAATTTCATTTAATTTATAAATATATGAACAAATTCATTGGAAGTAGGGGGTGGGACAAAACAAAACTGGTTAATAAGACCCTCACAACATGTTATGTATTGAATGACCATCGTATGTACATATTTTCTCAGTAATAACATTTTAAAAAAGAGTAATTATCTATAAATGGATGTGTACATATTACTTAGAGTAATATGCTTTGGGGTTAAGTATAGATGAACATTTATAAAGTTATTTAGGTTTGATTACAAGTTCACCTTCCACTCAATACAAAGGTAGATGTCTGACTGGCTGGTTTAATTAGGTGACATAGAGAGATTTGAAGTAAGATCAGGTGACAAAGACACATGTGCAATGTAAACACCAGATAGCTTGGGGCGCTCCTACCCATATGAGGATGATCAAACCAGAAGCAACTTAATCTTAAGAAAAATGGATCCATATTAACTTGATAAAGTTTATTTTAAGATTAGATTGTCTTCTTCATGTATAAACACGGTCTAGCTACTTGTTAGAGAAAAGCCACAGGTGAAGAATCTCACCTTGGCCTATAAGAGAGAGAGAGAAAAGCGAATCCCATTGTGCATATAGCACATACAGTTTTTAAAAATATATTTCATTTATTAAAGTGACATATTTTGTATCTACATTTTTTTCTTTTGTCCATTGTATTATATCAGATATGACGACTTTTATAAACACTCAGGCTGTTTATTTTATTTTAACAATTTGCAATTGTTTTCATTGGGCAATTTATTTTATTTTAAAACTTACAATTGTTTTCACTGGGAAATTTATTTTATTTTAAAACTTACAATTGTTTTCACTGGACAATTTTATTTTATTTTAAAATTCACAATTGTTTTCATTGGACAATTTTATTTCATTTTTAAATAGATTTTCAGTTTTCCCAGAATGTTTCTTCTTTATCACCAATCTGTTTTTGAGATGGTAAGCGACGTTGAGCCTGGTTAGTATGAAATGGATGACCATTTGGAACATGGAATGTACTGTATGCGGAAAGGTTCTCTGGTTATCCCAGCATTGTTTCCAGTCGTCCTGAACTTTTCCTTGTCACTGAACTACAGCAATGCCTGTGGAAGAGAGGTGTGGTCCAGGATTACGCAACCCTTGCTTAACAATAGACTTCCCGCAAAGTCACCCTTACAGGTGATATCCATTGTCTCTCGAGACTGAATGACAGCCTCTCTCTCTCTCTCCTTTTTTTGAGATTATATTATTATTACACTATATATTTCAAGGATATATTGTAAGTTATTGAATGTGCTTGTGTCAGACAGAGCGGATCCGCATGTCGGATTTGTATAGGAAGTTGAGTACTTTGAAAAGCCGTTGATCCAAATGTTGGCTGAGAAACAAACAACTGATTATAGGAGTAATTATCATCATCAGATAGGCAGAATGAGTCAGAGTAGAAAATGATGATGTTAATGACATGACAGAACCTTACAAGAAACTAGAGAGGGAAGGATAGACAAGAAACATAGCACAAGAGCTCTCGGTGGTATGCAGATAAATCAAGTAAGTCAGGCCTGCCTCACCATAAAGACTAAATATGGTGTAAAGTCGTAATTATTATGGAGTGTATACAGTGCCTTATAGGCATTTATGGCTAGGAATATATATAGTTCCGCTCTCTCAACATTCTGTCACAAATGAGAGCACCTCAAGCAATAGGCAATAAGCTTGTCCCTCAACATTTTATGTAATAAGAGATGTACTACCTGAGATTACCTCCCAAGAGTGGATATACTATTTATGATATAACAACAGTAAAAGTTGATGGGAAGTATTAATTGTAAATTGTATATATAACTACAAAGTTTTGGTTGAAGGTTTTTAAATGCGTGCTAAATTGCTTCTTGGGAGTATCTTTTGTTATAAAAGATAATCCCAAGATAGCTAAAATTACTTTTAAAAAAGTCATAACCTGTTGTAAGAAAGTGTACTTTTGGATGTACCTGCTGAAGTTCATTGGAACAACTTACCTGCATTTATTACCATCTGTTACTACTTACCTATACACATTACAATCTGTTACTACTTACCTGTCCCTGTGGCTCCCTGAGACGAAATTCACCTACATTGACGTTTTTTTTTTTTGTTTTTTTTTTGTAAAACTTAATTATGTTCTACAAAACCAAAAACAAAAACAACAGCCCCTCTCCCTTTCTCCCTCCCCTTTTTTATTTTTATTTTTCCTACCCTACTCCCGGTCCTGGATATGACCTTAAACTACATCCGATGGTGAGATCCGGCTTACGGACTTTGGGGAATGTGGAGCCTCCTCTTAATTACCATTGCTCCCAGGTCCACCCTGACCCGGAGTGGTAGTACCTGTTAGGGTCCCAACTATGGGTTAAATAGAAACAGATATTAAAAGGGGAAAGAAACAAAAAAGAGAAGAAAACAAGACCAGATTCGGCATTAAATAACCCAAAAAGGGTTGATATGCCGTAAAACAAAACTACCAAACCAAACCTACTTACCTGTACGTATTACCATCTGCTGTTACCTGGATTTATTTACTTTGGCTAAACTAAAAAAAACATACTTCCTAGCAATAACATACTTGGTTATTGACAATACTTTATTTTTTGTATATAATTATAATTAACAAGAAACGGCACTGCCAGTTAAAATATAGCATTTACACAAAACACATGAACTGCAAACAAAATGTTGTTATGAAGAGTTATGTTTTTAATAGTATCAAACATTGTTTAATCATCTAATCATTTAAGCGTTATGAAACTATTGAACCGAAATAAGCTGTAATAAATGATAACATGTTAACAATTTGAGGTAGTTTCTATATTTTTTATATTTAAATAATAAATATGATTGTTACCATAAAAACGTGCACCAAGTTTTTCTAATTAAATAAAATTTGCTATAACAAACAAGATAACAAAACATTCATGAAAATTATTGATCATCATTATATATATTGACAATTGCTTTAGATTTAATTTAAGATTTACAGGTTTTGATTGGCTTGTATATTTAGATTGTGACAGAAAGTAAAAATATTAAGTTGTTTTGAAAATACTGGCAGATGTTTTGACTGATTTTTAAAAAGTTGATTTACGTTTCTATTTTTTAAAAGTTTTCTACAAACGTTACATGCTTAACAATTGGTGTGCAAATTTTCAATAATTTCTTTCCCAATTTGGAAAGATATAAGCTCTTAACTAGGGAAATGAAAATAGAAGAAATGCATATATGTTTCATGTCACAATGCTTTCTGAACAGCCACCAATATCAATAAAGAATAGAAGACGTGATTGGACAGCACAAAGGTGGTTTCAGAAATTCTATAATTGTCATGAGAGAGTTGAAGATGAAGAGGATGGAGGACGGCCATGCACCTTTGACAATGAATGTTTGCAAGCAATTGTTGAACAAAATCCACATCAAAGTGTCAGAGAAATATCTAGGGCAATTGATGTCAGTATTTCAACTGTGTTCAACTATCTTAGGCACATTGGTCAGGTGATAAATTTTGAAAAATAGATTAAAGCATAAATATTTGTCTCTGAAATCCGTCAGTATTTGTTTGATTGAACAACATAATACTATTAAGCATTTGACTAACAGATCCTCATAGAGAATGGGGGGGGGGGAAACAAATATTTTATGGAACTTATTTTCATTAATATTCTTTAATTTGTAATACCCAATCACTTGATTTATGTATACACCCCAAAGCCACTTGAGGTAAAGTTGTTCCATTCTTTTATTTCCATTTCCGGGAGTGGCCGTCGGTAAAAGTCACTTCTTCTCACTTGTGGTAATTTTCTGCATGAAATTATTTGCAACAACTTACGTATAATCTTTGCACTTAGGATCTCCATATTTTTCTCAACGCTTTTTGACTAACTGAAGATAAAATTTAACTTACCATTTTATTTGCCGTTATTTCTTGGAGATTCTCATTCTCTCTGATTTTATTTTCAAGTGTTGTTTCCATTGTCTATGATAAAATATAAATTAAAATGCAAATTTATATAATAAAGAAAACCGTAACTGATGATGATGATGATGATGATGATGATGATGATGATGATGATGATGATGATGATGATGATGATGATGATGATGATGATGATGATGGTGGTGGTGGTGGTGGTGGTGGTGGTAGATATAAATCACATTTAATTTTCAAAGATCATAAACTTTCTGCAGAAGTAACATGAACAAGGTAAAGTATAAATCTGTGTCAGGAGTTGGCAAATTTTTCTACACGTCAAACCAACAGGAAAAAACGTTTTTACTTTAAATTATAATAAAACAATTAGAAATTAATCTTTTTATACTTTGGAGGAAAGCTATTAAAAAAATATCTGAGAGTGAATGTTACCAAGACCAAATGTTAATCAGTGTTTGTAGTATTGGAAAGCCCTCAGAAAGAGGAAAGTTTCCCTGCTTAGTTCGTGTAAAGGGAGTTAGGAGCAACTCAATCTTTTGTAATACTTGTAACCATTAGGCACGCAAGAAATGCAGGTAAGTTGAGAGACGATAACCAGTTTGTGTGCAAGAAGTATGAGACAATAGAGACGGATGAGAACTCAGATGTGGAGAAAGTATATTTGGATGGCAAGGATATTGAGGTGGCCTAGAAGTTGTGTTACTTTGGTGATACCATTAGAGAACAGGGAGGGTTTATTTCAGTTATAACACAATACTTTGTGTTCTACTTGTATTCCTAGATCTTTGGTTCTTCTCTTTTGGTTAACAGCTATCTAATCAGGGTTGGTTTAACAATTAAACAAAATAAACATGTGTTTAAGGCATAAAGAATAGATGGTAGCTCAAAAACTGTCAAGATTTTCCATCATCATATTTGCCACAATGAATACAATATAGTGGTACGGGTGTCGACAAAAGGATGGATGCATTATTTTTAATCTATGCAAATGTGTTGTGTAAAATCAAATTACAGAATCTGATTGAAAAGTTTGCAATTACAAAAGTAGAAGAAAACTTTTAAATACAAATAAATTGAAATTATCAAGCAAATAAATTAATGATTTATTATTTTTCATATAATAAATTGTATTCAAAATAATACCTTTATTTCCCCCCAATAAGGAATCTGAAAAATTTGTATATAAGGAGCAGCATAATCTCCAATATTTAATCCTGCATGTAATATTGCAGTTTGACTTGTTTAAAGTTAAAGGAATGGTAATATTGCAACATATGAGAGACCAGTGCATTTAGAGAATTGTTTTTTTTTTAAAATCTCTTTTATATTCATCTAGTCTTTTCTTAAGCTCATACTGAGTTTCACCAATAAGAAATATTTACCTAAAAAACCCACATCTAAAACAGGAATATATATTGTCTGATGGTATAATTGCAGTCAAATATAAATTGGTGAAACTAAGTGCAAACTTAAGAAAAGGCTGGATGAACATAAAAGACACATAAAAATAACAATTCTCTAAATGCACTATTCTCTCATATATTACTATATTGCAGTTTATGCTGTGTACATCTTTTGAATACATCTGTCATCAATTTTCTTCAATTCTATTCCGGTATCCATAGACTTGACAGCTAGACAGAGGTCACAAGTCATTAACATTTAAGGTGCTCCACTTGTACACTATCGGACAAAGAATTCAGTAATTCAGTCAATATAGTGTTTCCCTCCCCTCTAAATGTTAGGTTTTTTAAAGAACTCTTCAAAGAACTATATATTTTTTTAAAACAGACTTATTCAATTTTAGCAGAGATGTTCAGTTTTCTATGTAAGTATAATATGAAATGCTCTCCCCCTTCCTAGAGTTGATATCACCTGATGACTTTTTCACCACAAATTGACACATTATAAAATGCTCCCTCTCCGAGTTGATATTTCCAGATGACTTCGTCACAACTCTATAACATTTTTGATTATTTCAAAATCTTTGGATATCAATTGAACACAAATTTCTCAGATTCTAAAAAAGAAATGTTTATCTTACTTATTCAATTTTTAGAAAGAAATTTCAATTTGCATTTGTAAATTTAATGTAGAATAATCTCTCTGTTCGAAATTCTGAAAAAGCATTTGTACACAGAAATATTTTGGGTAACAACGGTCAGCATATCAAGTGATATGGGGAAAGGGGCATTTTACATTAACTTTAATGGAGAGAAATGATATGAGAATGATACGATGGATGTGTAACGCAAATCTTAAAGACAGGCTTAGATCTGATGAGCTCAGAGGAAGATTACATCTGGACAGTAGAGGGAGATATGTGCAGAACAGGAGACTTTGATGTTATGGCCACATTGAAAAAATGGATGAGAGTTCCTGGGTTATTATATGTAGAACAGCTTTAGTAGCAGGTTCAGTTCAAAAGGGAAGGTAGAGGAAAACATGGGAGGAAGTGATAAAGATGGACTTGAGAAGAAATAAAGATAAATAAAAAGCGGGACAGAGATAGGTTAGCTTAGAAGTCATTTTTTTAAAAGCCATCCAACACATGGCAGCATTTAAAACGGACGTTAAACCGATGAAGATGATGATGATGATAATGATGATGATGATGGTGATCAAAACACCACCCCCTTCTAAAAACTGAACCAACAATTAAAAAATAAAAATTATTATCTGATAATGTGGTACGTAATCGATAACAGTAATAGAAAAATAATTTTAGAAAATAGTGAGGACGTCTTGCATACGTCTTCTTTTAATTCTACTTTCCATTTTTTTCATTCGGGTTTTTCCATTTTTTTTTTATAGTAATTATCAGGATTGTGGGGGCTTTCTTTTCGTTGAAAGTTGGATGATATTTCACATGATTTTGAATTGGAATGTTTGATAATGTCTTAGCAATAAGCGATTTTAATGCTTAGAAATCAGCTGTGCTCAGGAAATTCAATTTTTCCATGAATCAATAATAGAAAGACAGAAGAAAAAAAATGACTGAAAATAACAAAAGTTCCCCTTGTGAGTTTTAGAATCTGGAGTTTATGCATTGGAAGTTGCCCAAACTGGAACAAAACTTATTATATAAAAGAACATATATAAAAAACACATACATCAACTGCAAACAATTGAGGCAAAATGTTCTATTATATTAACCAAAGAAAAAATAGTTCTTTCTAATTACTTTTTGCTTCCCAAAAATGGAACAGACTCAGCTCAGACAATTCACATATGATTTTTTTTTCTACTGAACAATATCTATAACAAAAAAAATATGCACATGCTATTAGAAATGCTACTTTTTTATATTAGTTTTCTTTGTATAAACCCACACACATATATACACAGTTTGAATAACCTACTAGATACCATTCTTGAGTGTCTTCGATCTCTCTGTACAAGGGTTTGTCAGGACAAACTGACATGAGGATACTTCACCCTACAAGTAAACACTGACCAAATATTGAAAATTACATAGTATTCGAAACCCAAATAAGATCCCCTCGACATGGCTATGCACTGGCTCATAAAAGGAATGGTGCATCTTCTCCTACTGATTTTACCTCAAGTAACAACACTTAGCTTGATACTACACCAGACCAGATGAATTCTTGTCCTGGAATCCAGCAAAATTCAGAAAAGACCCCAATAAATGTAAATTATAACATAATTAAGTGGCCAATTGGGGAGGAGGAAATTCGTGTACTACACTGCTTTACTAACTCAGCGTTTGAGAGGTAGAGGAGAATCTTGATTGAACACTCGGATATCTGTGTATCTTATGTAGATATCAAATGTTCGCCCCAGAAATATAAATTAAATAAAGTAAAACATAATCTAAACGAATAAATGTGAAGGTTTCTTTACTAATCCTAACTATATTAACATCAAAACAGGTTATGCTTACTTAATTCTAAGATACAACATAAGATTTTGAAATACCATATATGTAGTAATCTGTAAACGCTCACAAACAGCTTTAGATATTCCAAATTTAGTTTTTAAACAGTTTCTGATAAATTAATATTCTGTAATATACATTTGTAATTTGCATTGTCATATTTTCTTATATATTTTCAATAGTTTCGTCTTATAGTAAAACGTCTGATGCCACTAGGATGCTGAGAACAGATACTACACTTTTAATTTAACCAAAAAGCAAAGGAGCTATAAAAATAATGTGTTTATGAGTAGGCATATTTAAATGAATGAAAACAAAACTGATTTCATCTATTAGTGTATTATCTTTTAATGAGGGTGAGTAGTTTAGTATCGGTTCTGTTGTCATAAGACCGTCCTCCCATGAATTACTTCCTCCTTTTTTAAGAGGGTGGGGGTAATCTCCCCAGGTAATACATCTTCCTTTGAAGGAGATGGTAATGTAGTATCTGTTATGTTGTCATGAGACCATCTTGCCAGGGACTACCTTTTCTTTTTTAGTTGGGGTGGTGGTGGTGGTGGTGGGGGTATTGTAGTATATTTTCTGTTGTCATGATACCATCCTACCAGGCATTACCTACTCCTTTGGGGCTAATGTAGTATATGTTCGTTCATCATGATACGATCCTGCCAGGCATTACCACCTCTTTTTTGGAGGAAGGGAGTGAATCTTCTCAGGCATTAATTTTTTTTTTCGGGGCTAGTGTAGTATATTTTTATTTAGCATGATAGATTTTTCCCAGGCATCACCTCCTTTGGAGGGCAGTATAATATTGTTTGTTCCTCACGATACCATACTCTCTGGATTACTTTCTCCTGATTTTTTTGGGGCGGAGGGGGGTAGCATACTATCTATTCTGTTGTCATTATATCATTCTCCGACACATTAACTTCTTGGGGTGGTGGTGTTCTTCATCAGGATATCATCCTCTCAATCATTACCTCCTCCTTTGGGGGTCAGTGTATATAGTTCGTTCAGAATTATATCATCCTTCTCCCATTTTTTATTTACAATAAAAGTCACCGCTTATCAAGTCCCAATAGCAACTCGAGGATAAGGGTTAATGAGTTTGACTGGTGGACAATGACACAACATTGTGATCACCGGCATGATGGTTGTAGAAGGGAAGAAATTGATTATTTACATCGACAGTTCAACAAGAACTTGTTTACATGGGACTTGAAAACGACCATATTGTAGTCGGCTGGGAAGCAGGCTCGCGGCACTGTGTTTCACAGACGGGCAGTTCTAGGAAAGATACTCTGTCCATAGAAGTTTCGTTTCGTCTTGGGTACTAAGGAGAAAGGGAAATCATGTACAGTAGTAGTAGCTAGGCGGGTTCTAGTTATGAATGTTTTACAAGAGGTATACCATAGATTTGAGCTCAGTCGAGCACCTGCCATGAAAATAACGGTAGAGCAAAGAAAGACTAGCAACAGGAGGTAGACGGCCCTGATCGCAAAGAGTTGAATTTGATGCAAAGTTCTTTGCAAAATGTTTGGCTTTGTCAGACGCTGAGGTAACCCCGTCTGGTCCATTGATGATGGTTGGAATAGAGGATACGCTGTTGTTCAGGACCCTATTTGTAATACGCCAAAACTTGTGGAAATCAAGCTTCTGCTCGACCACTCTGGATTGAATAGATTGGACATACTTTTCTTTTGCGCTTTTTATAGCTGTTTTGCAGTGGTTAGTGGCAGCCCTAAAGGCGGCTTTAGTTTTAGAGCATCTATTTTGTTGAAAGCTATTTAAATAATAGTTTTTGTGAGGCCTCTGTACCAACGCATCAAGGAACACTTATACACCCACATTTTTTCTTTCTATAAACACATCTTATCATGTGGCAACACACAATGCATTATCGATGTTCGTATCCTTGCCTCAGTTAGAAACATCGGTAATCTAAGGATATCGGAAGCAATTCTGATCTCTAAACATAGACCCTCTTTAAATAGCAGATCTGAGCTTTCTTTAAACCCACTCCTCTTCCTAGATCATTTCAACTCTACTCACCTTGGACCATGCTTCATACTCCTTGCTCCTTTGTCTCTACCCGATCCCAATCATCTCAACAATCTATCAACCTAACCCATCTAGATCTCTACACTCTCACTTTCCTTGTTCTCTTTATACCCTTTTATTCAGGCACCGTTCCCCTATATCCCTCCCCTTAACCGACACCCATCTTCCCCTACGTTTATTTTCTCATATTTTTTGTTTATACTCTTCCCAACAACTCCTACAACTTCCTATTAATAGAATAAGCCACCCACACCATTTAGACTTAATTCCCATATATTATACTTACACTTAATTAGTTTTGTTCACTATGCAATAATTCGTTCACTATGCAATAACAAATGTTCATTTTAATCGTATATAAACCCTTTTCCCTTCCTTTCTCTTCTAACAACCTCCTATTCTCACACTCTAGGTTGAGTATAATGTAACAGATGAAGGCTTAAGATAGAATAATTCTATCTATCTATCTGACCATGCATTATTTGACTTTACATAATTATCCCCCTTTGACCATTTTATGCTGATCCCTAATTATCTCCCTTAATCTTTACCTGACTATTCGAACCTATTTTTACAATTGCAACACTTAACATAAATATTAAATATTTAATATAAAAAAATATTAATAATAAATTAAAAACAAATAATAAATTAAAAACAAATAATAATAATAATAATAATAATAATAATAATAATAATAATAATAATAATAATAATAATAATAATAATAATAAAAGAACAACAACAAAATAAATTAAATCCAAATATTATTATTTAAGATTAACTAAATTAATTAATCTTAGTAATCTATTATATATCTTAACTATTGCATTTTCTGCAGGACTTGTCTTTCTTTCTGTGAATCTCATGTTTCTATTTTTTGAATAGCAGCGTCCACTTGACTCTCCTCACCTGACACAGCCAGTCCAACTTTTGTTTTCTTTTTGGAAAAGAGAGGTTGTTACTCTCGAAATGAGTAAAGTCTCTACCATTTCGGACCGTTAAACATTTAACAGTAAGCCCACCAATTTTACAATTTACTATGTTTATATTTAAATTTTGAAATATAAATGAATTGATCTGAGATTTACCGTCTCTTGTCATTTATTTTTGTTCATTCTTATTCCACCTTCCGGTTTTTTTCAACATTGCTTTGCTTCTGCCTCGGAATTCTCACTTTCATATTTAATTGTTTACTAGCAATGCTTCAAGCAAATTACCATTTCCTTTTATATATATATATATATATATATATATATATATATATATATGCTGTGTGTTTCTGATATTTTAAGTCTTAAATATGTTAGCATATATACTTGCTTGTATTTTAGTTTTGGTGGCATTCACTCCAGTTCGATTGAGTTGGCTTGTTTTATTAAAAAATGTTTTTTTTTACCGATGGGTCACCACCACTCAAGGATAAGGGTTAGAAGGATTGTTGGTTGGAACATGATCGCCATCACGAGGGGATTGGAAACAGTGGATGGAATGTGCAGACGATTACTTAAGAGAACTTGATTTTCCAAGATGACTGTTCAACAAGTATTTGTTCACATTAGACTTGAAGACGACCTTCCTCTATACATGCGCCACATCTCAAATCATAGCAGCTCAGGCACAGCGATCGTTAACAAGGTCGCATGAGATTATCATCCACTCATAATTCCACTGTCAAAAACCAACCATTTATGGGTTAGAGTGCATTGTATTGGCCATGAAAAAAGTTTCTTATGGATTTGTTTAAGGGAAGTGACCCAAATCATCTCTGGCTTTTAGTAAATCTATTATAGCACTGAAACCTTCCCGACCATGTCATTTTCTTCGAATAGATTGTGGAATGAGCACACAACAAAAGAGACAGTCAGGAAACTGACACATGTCCACAATAAATCATTAAACAATATAAAAAAAAAAACAATAAAAAGACCACAGAACATTTACAATGATATAACATATATATATACACAAATTAAACAAACTGGTTGATGCATTATTGTTCATGGCAAATTCTCAAAAAGTAAAATCCTATATATTTCTTTATTTGGTAAGAAATAAAATAATAATGTACTATATATAGGTAGTTTATTAGAAGGCTGTATCAATGTGGGAATATACCGAGGGTTGTAAGAACGAAAACTTAATAACAAGCGATTGTCTTAATTAAATCTTACTTGCTTGCTTTTAGCTGTCCTCCTTGATCATTTGAGTTTTATATGACACCAGAATCTCACAATATTTCGGGTTTCTTTCTGACACGGATTTATTGAAATCTAATACTTGTAAAATGATACTTGCATTTCTGATTTAGATTTTCTAGATGAAATAACGTGCACTACATTTTGTACATATATTTTTATTTATGAAAATAAATAGTGACAGCAGACAGTAATTGGACACGTTCATGTGCGCATGTAGGTATGTGAATGTATAAAAACAGTCATACAATTTTCGAAACGTCAGACTATTTTGGGAGACATTTATGCATTCTAAACGATGGGGGAAAAATGTGACAAGATTGTTTACAACTTTACTGTAAGAAATCGAATATAAAATATGAGTGATGCTTAAAGAAGCCTTGCAGTATTCAAGGGAAAAAATTGTTATTATCGGCTTAACATTTATCTTTTATTTTTTTAAATCGACTTATTTGATCAATTTGTCTCATTGTTATTTCTAGTATACTGTATCGATTTTGTTTCATTCATCTGTAAAAGCTTGTTATACGTGGCCAGGTTTTGCAAATGTTTCCTCTTACTACTTGAACCATAGTATACGCTCTCTGGAGTTTAGATCTGGCAACTGACCAAACCAAAATATTACAAAACGCAACCACTCAAACCATAATATGAAAAAAGGTACTGAAAAATAAGAATGAGGAAATTGCTTTTTGAGGGGCTTTTTTTATTTCCATTCTGCCACACAAATTACCAAACTTGGATGCAACTCTTTCAGACTTATATTTTAGTGCCATTTTCTATTAATGGACACCTCCATTATATCTCACAGAGGTAAAAGTCTAACATGAATCTTTGGCATGGCCTTTAGAGGCAGCATTATGAAGTGTCAGTACAGAGCTCAAAACCTGAATTATTACATATTTAAACGAGCCGCCGTAGTTGCCAAAATTTGATACATATTTGAATCAGTCAGCAACAATCTTTACAGACAACGGTAGTTTCTGTGTTAAACGCTTTGAACAACCATCAAAACAGCCATCTTACAGTTCTTCTACTTTAAATGATGACGTTTCAAAACTCTGAATTCTTGTACTAATTTTATTTTAATGTTTTGACTATACTTTGTAAGTTTAATAATTAAAATTTATATGAGACCATAAATAACAGACGTCAGTAAATATTTAAAAATGGTTAAACTTTAATGAAAACATACGTTTTTTATTCAAATATGCCAGACTATTCTATAACCTTAGTTCAAGCTGTTACATTTTCTTTTTAACTTGAGTTCACCCCAAACAAGGCACTATTACTCTGAGATGGAAGGGGCTACTGCGGATTGAGTGTCAGAAATTAAAGGGGGCATCTTAAGAGAGGATTTGTGCGGTGAGATGTTTGTTTACATTACATTTAAATTTCTGCATGTCGGTACAGTTAGGGAAACAGGTAGCAGGAAGGGAGTTCCAAAGGCTGGCAGCTCGAGGAAAGAAGCCACTGGAGTAGAAAGATATCAGGCATCTCGGGACCTCTACAGTAAATGGATGGGATTTAACTAATTGTCGATTTAGTCGGGTGTATTTATGCTGAGGGGGGGGGACCAAAGTAGGAAGTTCATCAGAGGACATTCCATTGAAGTATTTGTAAAACAAGCACAGGGATGAAACATTGCGGTGATAGGACAGGGGCTGGAGCTTGGTGGATAGTAAGGGACCTATTAGATTAGTGACTCTTTTTTGGACGCTGTCTAAGAGGGAGAGACTAGTAATTGGCTATAATTTGAATCATATTTGTTCTGTTTCAGGACTTATATCGAGACATGTTTGCCTTATAATGTTTTTCAAAATTTTCTTTCATGTTTGCATTTTTAAAACATTTACCTCCAATAATTAATATGCAATTGTTATTGGTCAGCCTTTCTGATGATAAGAGCGATATCTTTAGAAAAGCCATGATTTAAAGGTCAATTTGTATATGTATTCCTGGCTTGAACATATGATGAGTTAATTAACTTGTAAATTTTGCAAATTCTATCTATTTCATTACTTCGTTATCTGTATGTATATATATATATATATATATATATATATATATATATATATATATATATATATATATATATATATAGGCAGCAAGTTGTTATTGATATAAGTCTGATTGAAGAGAACAAAATTTTCTCTTTTCATAATTTTTTAAATTACTGTCTTACCTAGGCGAGCAAGTTTACAAGTGAGTCTCCGGTGGTAATTTGTGAAGTATAGTTCTTTTATCGGCCATATCAAGCACTTTCGATCTTCGCTATCAAAGTTTTCACTATGTTGTTGTTTTAGATGTTTTTATTATTTTGCTTAGTAGTTTTGGTCAGAGAAAAACGGTGTCACTGAATCTGTTGTTTATTTAGGTATTTGTGTTCATTTTTTTTTTAATTGATTTTTTTGTTTTTATACCCTAACCGCCTATTTCAAGTTAATTCAACTTTACACAACGCCAACTTTTTATATACTGCTTATGTATATGCGACTTCAATGAAACGGTAACTAATTTGCACATTAGTTTTAAAAAAGGACATTTTATTAATTAACTATTGTTATTGTTTTTTTAATTCAATGGTAGTTTTGATTTTAATATAACAAATGGTTCTGTTTTACAATATTGTTTTATTTCTTGGACAAATATTTTGCATTTGTGTTCAAATGTTCCATTAGACGGATCGACTTGATTTTTCAACAAGTTGCGATCTATTTCTAAATTGCAAGTGAAAAAGCAAATTGATTTCTTCTTTTTTCCTTTCTTTGTGGTCATATTTAAATGATAAATAAATTTGCATCGAAATTACCATCCTATATGAATAAATAAGAAAGATTTTGTTTCGTATTTACAGCAAAGTTATGAATGAAATGTTATTTAAATTAATGTTTCAAATATGTTAAATATAGTATGTATATTTTTTGATTTCGATATTTACTTCAACGGTGCTGAATGCATGAGTTAAACATATTATGACAAATAAGCTTATAAGTGGATTTTTTGCATTGTTCTTTTTACAGATTGTTGTGATGGGATACCGGACTCCCCTCAGTCACTAATAAGTGAACGAGTCTGGAGAATATATTTATGACTATGAACAGTAGTATGTATATTCGACGGTATTCGAGTGTATTAGGTTAATCCTATTGGATTACTGGTAATGTTATTGTTTTGTACAAGATATACGTTGTAATAAACCATCCTCTTTTAAAGACATTACACTCTGGTTATTTTTGTTATTATAACTTCCAACCAAGTTATATCAGCTGGTGGCAAGAATTTCGAAAACGAATACATAAAAGATGTGATAAAGTCAACTATATTAACTGGCAAACAAGGATTCGAAACGAAACCGAATTTTGGAATGTATTCAGTCACGTGCATGCTTTGTTTGTATTCAGTAAATACATGCAAGTCACATTGTGAACGAAATAATCCAACTGACGTTGATTTAAAGATATCAACTGCAAACGTTGTTTGCTAATCGAATTCACACTACTAAGAAGGATATACCTCTACAAGGTACAAAAGAAAAGCTTCCAACAAACAGTTGTTATGGTCGGACGTACATGTGTGCTAACGAACAAGGATTACTGTGGATTTGTTTTTTTCCAGTACAACTAAAAGACATTTAAAAAAAAAAAAGGTGTGTCAAAGAGGAAAACCTTTTTTTAAAAAAGTAAGAATACTTTTATTGTTCGATTTTTTAAATAAATGTATGATGGATCGTGACTGAAATTCGAACTTGAACCATTCACATTACGAACTATACAAGCTAAAAGTTCAATAGAATACTTTTTAGTAACTAATAATAGTACACTCACTGTTATTACTTTTTCTAAAAAAAAAATGGGGTGGTCAAGTTCTACTGAGTATTTTCAATATGGCACAATTTGTCGAAATGACTAAAATGCTGTGTACAAGCATGCAACAACAACAACAACAGCATCAAGAGTTACAAAAACAAATACTACAACAGCATAAAAGTTTCGAAAAAATTCTGAAACAGACCACCGGTGAAAGAAAAAACAATTTTATTTTTGCCGAAGGAATGGTAAATTTTTTATCTGAATTTGTATACGAACCTGATTCAGGCGTTACATTTCCAGCATATTTCAGACGATTTGAAACGATATTTACTAAAGCGTGCTCAGATTGGTCGAATGAAGAATGGGTAACTCTGTTATTAGACACTGGTAACAGAAGAGAATACCAAATATACGAACTTGATATTGCCCAGAAAAGCTGATAAAACTATAAATATACTGTCGAAGATATTCGATGAAAGAAATAGTCTATTCTACACGTGATACAAATGTCTTAACATCGTGAAAACGGATAACGATGATTTTTTGGCATATGCAGGAACATTAAACTCTTTGGTTCAGCAATTCAAGATAGATGAAATCCCCAAATATTGTTTGTTCATGGACTAACAGCCCCTAAGTACAAAGAAATAAGGTCTAGAATCTTAACAATGGTGGAACAAGACACGAAAATAAAGTTACAAAGAGTGACAGAAGAATGTCAGCATCTCATTATGTTAAAAGGGATAATACCCAAATTGAGGACAAAAGTGTTGCCAAATTACAACGCATAAAAAACCATAAAACTCCTAAATTCAAAAAGACAGGAAAATATAAAACGTGCAGAAATACTAAGCATACTAAAGATGTATGTTGGTATGAGAACAAATTCTATGAATCTTGCAGAAGGGTCATAAATGGTTTGTTTGCCGCAAGAATAAGAAAAAGAATTTTGAAAAAGTAAACGTTGTGTTATAAAAGAGAGAAATCCAGAAAAGTGAAAATCGAAAATACATAGATGTATGTATAAATGGTCATACAATCACTTTTTTTACTGGATTCTGGCTCAGACATAAGTGTTATTCACAAATAAACATGGAGAAAAATTGGAAAACCCAAATTATCTGAAACCAAGAAAATTGCCACAGGGGTTTCACGAAACAAATTAAACTTTAAAGGAGAATTAAAGTGCGATATTTCTTTCTGTGGCAAAACTGCAAAAACAAAAGTATATGTGATTCAAAGGAATAATTCATGTCCTTTCGGAATAAACTGGGTAGTACTATTCAATTTATTTGAACTGCCAATGAACACTTTTTGCAACAAAATTAACAGTGCAGAAAAGAAAAAATGTATTAAAAATGAAAAATTCATGAATGAATTGAAAGAAGAATATCCCAGAGCTTTCTCTGAGAGTTTGGGTTTATGTACATTGATAGAAGTCAATTTGAACATAAAGAAAATGTCACTCCAATTTTTAAACCAAAGAGAAACGTCCCTTTTTCCTCCTTAGACACAATTAACAAGGAACTGGAAAGATTAGAATAAATGGAAGTTATATCTAAGGTAGACCATGTGGACTGGTCGTCGCCCACCGTCTAAGTCAAGAAGAAAAACAAAAAAATAAGGGTTAAACGATTGCTTGAAGGATCATAATTATCTACTTCCTTCACCAGAAGACATTTTCTCGAAGTTAAATGGAGGAAAGATTTTTTTAAATCGATCTATCTGACGCATACTTGCAAGTTAAAGTGCACAAGGAATGCTCAAAATATTTGTGCATAAATACACATAAGGCCATTTTCAAGCTAAATATAGTCCCTTTTGGCTTAAAGGTCGCCCCAGCTTTGTTCCAGCAGATTATGGACACTATGTTGGCGGGTCTTGAGTTTACTATCGTCTATTTAGACGATATTCTAGTCAAAAGTAAGAACGTTCATGAACACAAAAAACACATCAGAACTATGTTCAAACGACTAGAGGAATTCGGTTTCAAATTAAGTCCCGGGAAGTGTCAATTCCTCATGGAAAGAATTAAATACAAGTGATAGACAGTGAAGACAGAAAACCGGACCCACAGAGGATCGATGCAATTAAAAATATGTCTGCACACGATACAGTTGCAAAACTACAATCGCTTCTTGGGTTGCCCCAATATTATGTGATCTACATTCCAAAAATGTACGATTTAAGAGTCTCTCTTAACGAATTATTAAGGAAAGACAAAAAATAGATACGGTCAAAAGATTGCGAAATAGCTTTCCAGAAAATAAAAAAGTCTACTCTCAGATCTAGCCAGGCTTCGAGGACTCTTCTACCAACTGAAAAAATTTATAGTCAGATCGAGAAAGAGGATTATCGATTGTGTTCGGGGTTAAAAATACCATCGCTTTTTACATGGTAGATCATTTATACTTCAAACAGACCATAAACCGTTAGTAACTATATTTGGATCAAAAAAAGGTATTCCTACTCACACTGCTAACCGTTTACAGCGATTGGGTGTAACCCTACTGAATTATCATCGCATCTAAAATACATGGGCATGCTGATAGACTGTCAAGATTAATCCCCAAAAATGAAGAAATTTTACAAGAGACAATTATAGGAGCACTAAAAAAGGAAAAAGAAATATCAGGTCTGTTGTTAAACACTATCAGAGAATTACCTTAAACATTGGAACAAATAAAAAAGAAAGCTGAAAAAGATGATTTTATATTAGAAATAAAGGACCAGACGAGATTGAACGAAAGAAAGAAAAGAGAACCCAAAGTTTACCTTTCTCAATATGCAACAACACTGTAATGTACACAGATAGATGTGTAATACCTCAATCTCTACATAAAGTTATGCTGAAAGAATTTCATACCGGGCATCCTGGCATGTCCCTGATGAAATCACTCATGCGATGCTACATATACTGGCCAGGAATGGACAAGGAAATAGAAAGTTTTGTAAAACTATGCCGAGGTTGTCAATTGGCTGCAAGGGCACTTCCGCTCAAAACGAATCCTTAGCAAAAAACGGATTTGCCGTGGGCATGTCTACATATAGACTATGCTGGACCGATTAATGGATATTCTTACTTGGTGGACTCTTTCTCGAAATGGTATTCAAGTGCAAGCATCCTACATCTAGAAACACCATCAGTGCATTAGATGAAATTTTCAGTCGTTTTGGGGTCCCCCGGACACTGGTCAGCAACAATGGTACGGCGTTCACAGGAAAGAAATTTAAGGATTTTTGTACTTCTTTGGACATTGAACACATTACTACACCAGTATATCATCCTAGATCGAACGGTCAAGCCGAAAAATTTGTTGACACGTTTAAGCATGCCTTACAAAAGAAATAAATATATGGACACAGAAGAAAAACTACCCAGAAATTTTTAGCAATTTATAGGGTGACTCCTAATAGAAACAACGACTCGAAATTGTCCCCTGCAGAACTTATGTTCGCAAGAAAAATATGATCGATTGATACTTTATCCGAAGAAAAATGTTGCTAAAAAAGAAGAAGATGTAAACATAATAAGATTCTCCCCAGGAGATAAAGTATATTTCAAAAATTTTCAAGGTGGAAAAATTTATTGGATGGATGGTATAATTCAGAAAATTATTGGCAAAGTAGTCTACACCATAAAAAGTCAAAAATATGTGTGTAAAAGACACATTAACCAAATTAGACCACGATATGCTGAAAATAATGAAAAAAGTGAGGAAGAAGTCCCAATTAGGTTAATACTATTTGATTACCGGTAGTGCTATTGTTTTGTACAAGATATACGTTGTAATAAACCATCCTCTTTTAACGACCTTACACTCTGGTTATTTTTGTTATTATAACTTCTAACCAAGTTATATCACAGATGAACACAAAACAACCACTTATAAGCTAGTGTTACATAGTACTGGGCTTAATGAATTTTTGGAGTTAAGTGTAGATATAGAATACATAGGGTTACTTAAGTATGATTAACAATTGGTTCACATGTTGGCCGATACTAGCGTAGATATTGGATTGGTTAGTTTAAATCATGCGACATAAATCTGAATTCGAAGTAAGATCAGTTGCAGCTTAAATTGTAGCAACAAAAGACATTTAATATAAAATTCTGCTAGATAGAAGCTCTAGATCCCTGCGAAGATAATCCCGTCTGAAAGAAGTCAGATTTAAGGTAAATGATGATCCATAGTTAAGATAAATAAAGTATATTTTAAGATACAACGTTGTCATTCTCTTTCTTAATGTTACAGTTACCAAGAGAAGAAACAGGAGAGCAGCATCACTCTAACCAAATCGAAAAAATGAGGGCGGGACAACATACATTAGCTAACACCGAGTTTATATTACAACTAGTAATTATTTGAAATTTACAATAATTAAAATTGTCTAAAAGGATTTTGTATAATACAGTGACTCTTGTTCACAGGCGCGGATTACTAAATATGTTTATGCACAGATGGTCCAACCACACAGGAGAGGGGAGGGCATAATAAATGGCAAAATAATTTAATTAGCAGTAAGTTGTTACATATTATATTCATTCTTCGTTGAATGAATGTAGATCTCTGTGTACTTCTGCTTCCAGCCCTGATTCCTTATATTATTATTTATTTTTATTTTTATGATTTTCAATTTTAATTGGCTCTGGGGAAATAAATTAAAAATAATTTTATGGAATTTTAAAAAAAATTTCTTCAATTGAAGAACATTTTTTTCCAACTTTACAGTCACTAGGTCATACCAAATCAGAATATTTATTATGTCTTTCCCTTTTGGCTGGGATCACAGTGTCCTGATGCTGCACTTCATCTATTCTGTCGTCGGTCAGTAAGGATATGTCCTTTTAGACTGAGGGCATTTTTATTTTTGTACCAATCAAGACTTTCCCTTTTTGAGGAGTTGGATTTTAACTAACCTTGTGTCTAATTCTGCCCTCGTGGAGATGGGAAGTAAATAGGGACTTGTAAGTGTATCTTTGGTAGTTTATGAGTTTTAGCCAGACATAAAATACAACTTTCCTCCAGATTACTCAATGTGCACAATATGCCTCACCATATAATATTTAATTGATACTAAGTTATTGCTTATTATATTAGTTTCATTCAGCCATTTTATCTTATTGATGAAATGATAACTATGTTGGTTATAATTCATAATTGATTTGTCTTGACTGTAAAACGATATTAAACAGTAACAATAATCGAAGCGATTGAAAATATTATTTGTTTAATTGTTTGAAGGACCTATTTTTATCATTGAAATGTTTTTTAACATTTCTGAGTTTTTAATTTTCATTACTTTATTAAATATCTTTTTTATCTCCTTTTATCTTTTACAATAACGAGTTATAAAAATTGTTATTTTCGTGTGTTTTGAGACCATAGATGTGTAATGTGAGTCTTCAAAACAAGCTCAGTTCTGATGATGTCAGAGGAAGATTAAATCTGAAGAGTATAGGGAGATGTGTGCAGAAGAGTAGACTTCGATGGAATGGCCATGTTGAAAGAATGGATGAGAGTTCTTGCAGGGTCAGTTCATATAGGAAGGCCAACAAAAGAACATGGAAAGGAAAGATAAGGATGAATTTGAGAGAAAGAGGGGTAAATAAAGACCTGGGCTCAGATTGTTTAGTTTAGAACGCAATTTGTAAAAGCCTTCCAACGAATGGCAACATGTAAAATTGATGTTAAACCAAATATAATGATGACGACGATGATGATAATGATCCTCATTTTGAAAACCTTTCCGAGCCAGAAGGCAAGAAAGAAATCTTTCTCATTATTTTCTGCAAAAAAAAGTGACAGAACACAAACAGATTTCTGTCAAATCTAATAAGACCCCCCCCCCAAAAAAAAACTCCAGAAGATAACATGTTTCAATTAAGAACCTGTCATTGTTCGATTAAACTATCTACTTTTGAAAATCATCATAATATTCATTCTGCACTCAGAATATTCAATTCACTTGATAACAGAATGTTAGAAAGACATTCAAGTCTCTTTACTACTGTGTTTTATCAAGTTGCCTGTTTTATTATTATTTTAGCATATGTATAATAGCACGTGCGATACCCATTCTTCATCAGTCGCCAACTCGAGATTTTAATACAGTTTCGGTAGCTAAGGCAATACTGCCACCCCTGTTGTCACCAGCAGCTTTTGCCACCGGACAGAATATAAAAAACAACATATTTTCATCTTTGCAGTTTGAAAATGTATGACTGAAATGCCTTTACGTTGGTCGTTGATGACCTGACATTAAAACGATGTCTCAACGTGAGAAATGACATATCGTGCACATGTTTTACTGTTGGACTACTAAATTCTTAGAAATTCGCAAGAGTATTGATGTTCATCAACCAGTTCACTGTAATTAACTAACGAAAATTCTTTGTAAACATTTCATGGATAACATTTATTGAAACTTATAAATATTGTAGAAACAATTCAATTATTGTTTTCTCTTGGAGATTTTGTTTGAGTAAAATCATATTCTTTAGATCAGAAAAATACAACAATTGAATCATTCAAATCATGAGATAAAAAACGGAAGGCTTTCAAAAAAACGTTTTTGAATTGCATCTGCTCCATAAAGATGTTTTCGCTGAAAAAAAAAAAACTATTAAAATTCTTAATATCTATCGTATCTGTCCAAAAAATATACATCTATTTTTCAGATCCTTAGAATTAGTTGTACAAAAATGTAACTAAGTAAGTCATTGAATGGGGTCTCACTCTAAATTAATGAACTGAAATATTTCCATTTTCTTATTCTTCATTAAAACTTCCCATCTATGGAATACAATACAATGGGGCCGCTTCTCTGCAGACTACAGCATAGTTGTCTTCAAGTCCAACGTCAGCAAATACGTGTGAAGCCATTCTCTAAAGTAATAAGAAATTTGTACACCCAATTCATCGTCTTCATTCCTCTCATATTATTGTTTATCACCCAACTGACAATCGTATTACCCCTTATTTTAGAGTGGCCTTTGACCTTGGTAATTGGAACATCATTAGTATTAAAAAAGAATCATGTACAAAATGTGCAAATCTAATTATAATAGAGATATTGTGTCTGTATTCTTGTAACAATAACTTAGAATATTATTTAACATCGGTTTGACATCAGTTTTACATAATGGTATATGTTTAATGGTTTTTGGAAACTGACTTTCAAACTAAAGTATCTCTGAACAAATCTTTATTTATCCCTCTTTCTCTCAAGTTCATCCTTATCACTCCTTCCCACGTTTTCCTTGACCTTCACCTGTGAACTGACCCTGCAACCTCAATTGTTATACATCTACTACCCACGAACTCTCATCCATTCTTTCAACGTGGTCATGCCATAAAAGTCTATGGAGATGATAGGGATTGGAGTAATGGTTTTATGTTTTTTAACCTCCTTTGAATCAGTTTTTGTCATGATTTCTCCCTTGCCTATGGTCTAACAAAGATTGTTGACAAACCCACTTGCGTACCCGATGCTGATGGACAATTTGCAAGTCTTCTTTATCTTTTTCTGACAACTTGCCCATAACTGTGCTAATACACCGTTATGTCTCCACTGGGATCTTCCGATTACTCAGTTGTCTCAATTAAGATCAAACAAAGTGCAACAAGACCTCTCCCTTTCCATCGCACAGTGTATCGATACTCTATGGCTGAATGGGACAGCCTCAGGTCGTTCATATCAGAAATACCCCTGCATTCCATGTTTATAAAAAATGTGTCCTCTATCGCATCTGACTTAACTGATTGGTTAAATCGTTGGTATATAGAACTTCATACCCAACAAGAAATTCCAACAGAAACAAAACAGCCAGCTGTGGTACGCCCCAAAATATGCCGCTGCCATTGCTCGCAGAAACCACTATTTCAATTGTTTTCAACAAAATAGATGTTCTGAAACTCGAGCCACCTTTAGGACCGCCAGCAACCACTGCAAAAGGGTTATAGAAAACGCGAGAGAGTCATATGCCAAATCCGTTAAGTCTAAAGTAGCTGAGCAGAGACTTAGTTCCCACGAGTTTTGGCAAATAACAAAGTCCTGAACATATGCGTGACCTATTGCTAGGAACTTTGCATTAAACTCCCCCTTTTGTGATCAGGGCCGCCTACCCCCTAAGACTGAAAATACTCTGAGCAACATCAATATATCCGTCCAGTACATTGCCCATTGCCAAACTTATCAAGAACATTGATGCCAGCAAAGGAACTGGCCCTGACAACATTCCAATCATAGTGCTTAAAAAGCTGCAACCTGAACTAGCTTCTATTCTTACAAAGCTGTTCAATCGTTGCTTAAAGGAGAAATGCTTCACAACAGCTTGAAAAACTTTATCAGTCTGCCCAGTATTTAAAAATACTGGGGATCGGTCTTCTGCATCTCAGTACAGACCAATCAGTCTCCTGTGCATCATGAGTAAGTTGCTTGAATCAGTGATAAATCGAGAATTTGTCAACCACCTCAATAAAAACAACTTACTTAGAGACAAGCAATATGGTTCTCATCCTGCAACATCACACAAGATCAGTGAATCTATTGACGGGGTCTTCGTTTCTACAGTAATAGCTCTTCAAATATGAGAGGCGTTCAATAAGTAATGCCCCTGACCCATTTCCCATAGCAGTAGATTAATGAAACTTGGCACAGTTATTAGTCTTTCTCTACATAGGAACCACCCAGAGTTATGCATTTCTCCCATCGTTTGATGCAGCTCTGGGCCCCTTTTTTTAGAACACCCCAGGTTGGTCCTCCAACCATGTCGTAACTTCAGAAATCAAGGCTGCATCATCTGGGAAACGCTTTCCTTTCAAAAACAACTTCATGGCTGGGAAGAGATGAAAGTCAGAGGGTCCAAGGTCAGGAGAGTAAGGGGCATGGGGGAGGATTCGATAGCCACATGCCCATGCTTCTGATCTGGCGACATGCAAGTTGTGGACCAGAGTGTTGTCCTACAGGAGGGGGATACCTTTCATCAAAAGTGAGATATAATAGGCTCCTGTAATTGTGGTACCCTTTGCCAGGAAATCTGTCATCTCTACTCCGTCCTGGTCCCAGAAGACTGTGAGCATGACCTTGCCAGTAGAGGGCTGCACCCTTGCATTCTTTGAAGGTAGTGAGTCCAAGTACTTCCACTGCATTGACTGGGTTTTGGTCTCTGGATCATAGTGATAGACCCAAGTTTCATCCTGTGCAATCAGTCTTTTGAAAAACTTTGACTCATCTTCTTAGCACATCTCCAAATTCATCATCGACCACTCGACGCATTCTTGCTTCTGGAAAGGTGTGAGCAACCTGGGAATCTATCTGGCAGACACCTGATGCATATGCAAATGGTCATGAATGATAATTTTCAATAGACCCTGTACTAATCTTGACCTCTTGGGCTATTTGGCAAATAGTAATGCGTCGATCTTCCAAAATGGCAGCTTCAACTTGACGGACAGATGCCTCATCAATGGCAGAAGAGGGACGACCAGGTCTGGGAGCTGTTTCCACAGACTTCCCGACATGTTTGAATTCAAAATGCCAGCGTTTTACAAGGTCATATGATGGGTCATCATCACCATAAGTTTCTTTCATTTCATCAAAAGTCTCCTTTTGTGTGCATCCTTTCAAATACAAAAACCGGATCACTGTGCGACACTCAACTGGCTCCATTTCACACCTGACTCAGTTCAAACACCTGTAAATCAGAAACCACAATGAGTTCAGAGCTGTTTTTGCAACAGAACCCATACACATATAAATCATTACACATGCAAAATTTCATCTAGATCAGACAATGGGAAGTGGGTCAGGAGCATTACTTATTGAACACCCCTCGTAGCAAAGGTCTTTGACAGGGTTTGACATAAAAGGTCTACTTTTCAAGATTGCCAGCTATGGAATATCTAGAAAATGTCTTCTCAACCATCAAATCCTTTCTCTCTGAGAGGTTCATAAAAGTAGGCGTTGATGGACAGGCTCACAGAATCAATGCTGACGTGTCTCAAGGATCCATTCCAACCCTCTTCCTGATCTTCATCAATGATCTCCCAAATCACATACTAAGATAATTTGTCGACATTTGTGCAGATGACACAACAATCAATGGCCACAATTTGAAGAGCAGCGATAACCAAGATTTTTCTGATTATCTCTCTTCCAACCTTGGGCACGTAGTACAATGGGGAAAAAGGTGGCTGGTTACTTTAACGCGTCCAAAACCAATCTTCTTTCTTTTCACCACCAACGCTTGATCCCCACTAAGCCCCAATTAAACTGACTAGCTCCCGTCTTAAGAAAGCCCCCTGCTTTGACAAGCTTCTGGCACTGACCTTCACACCAGACCTGAAATAGAAGATTTACATCAAATCAAGGCGATCCATAATACAGGCCTGGCAAACATGCGACTGGGGGCAGACATGTGAATACCAAAATTACTACTAAATAATAATTACTGAAAAAAGTTTTAGCAAGAAATTTCTTAGTAATGTCCAGTAATTAGCAAATATACATATTATAAGGAAGCAGCTTACAATAATTGATTTATTTCCATCAAATCAATTGTAAAAAGTACAAAAATATAAAAGAACTAAATTCACTTTATTCACCATGAATTAGACACATTTTAGATATTTCAAAAAGCATGAGTTAATTTGTTTATATTGACGACTTGATTACAGAAAATATAATTGCATAATACAATCAGAAAGCAAAATCAAATATTTTATGAACTAAATAATGTTCAAAGAAACAATTTTGATAATTTTTACAAAATTTATGTTTGTTACCTATACAATTTGTTTTTACAGAAGATGAACGAAATGCTTATTTCTTCATGATACGATAATACATATTATACACAGTCTTAATAATAAAATCAACTTACATTAACAAAAACATAAAACCAATAAAATATATGCAAAAAGGAGAAAATGTAAAACATATCTGATAACTGCTTGGAAAATTATGCATTATCAATGCTGATTATGTTGTCATGAGAATTGTATGAACATTTTTATTTTATAAATAATATTTTAAGATCATTTCAAAACTTTTAGTGCTGGTTCTTGAATTGCATTAAGTGAATCAAACAAACAATAATTTTTGAAAAATATATTAGATAATATAAACCCATGCTCTCTTTTTATATTGAAATTATGCATATCAGAAACTGACATGAGATTTTACTTATAATAATTATTTTATCTGAAGGGAGAGGATCAATCACTCAAATAAAATTAAATTAACAAGCTTAAATACTTTTTAAGCTTCAATTGTATTATAGATACCGTGGAATTGTATTGCTCATTTCGCTCTGTATTCGCCCAAATGTTGGATAAAATTGATTTTTGGTCCGGTCTGAAATGGTACATTTGTTCTGGCATAAAATTTTTATTTATTTTTAAATAAACTCTTTTTTAGTTACGGGTATTTTTTTAGCAAAAATAACTCTTGTTTGACTATTTAATAATGGGAGATATTTGTGTTCTGTACTTAAATTTGAAAAAAACGAGATTCTACTTTGTTTAGGCGATTACGTGTAAACATCCTGAAAAATCTGGCAGAAAGAAGAAAAACAAACAATTATTTAAGAATTTAGAGTATGGATTGGTTTTATATATAAAATGAATGTAAAATGATCCCTCTATTTCTGGGCCATTCTAGTTTTTTTCAGAGCAGTTAACGAAACCATTTTTACCAATAACACTAAGTCAGAGCGGCAAAGTTGTAAAATCACACATAATCGCTTTAAAAAAATAGAACCACTACTCGCCCCTTATCTCTAAAAATAAACGCACAAGATTTATCTCTCATAGCAAAACAAAAATGTTTAACTACCTTAAAACGCTAGAATGACCCGGAAATGGGGGATCGTTTTACATTAAATTTATATGCGATAATGATCCCTCACTATAAATTCTAGTATTATGTTTTTTTTAAATTCTTTTTACTAATGCTTTTCATGGTGTTCAAACATAATCGCTTAAAAAAAGTAGAATCTCATTTGGTTTAATGAATAATTTTCTAAGCCGTTATCAGATATATTTTACATTCCCACCTCTTTTACATATATTTTATTGGCTTTATGTTCCTGTTAATGTAAGTTGATTTTATTATTAAGACTGTGTATAGTATATATTATCGTATTATGAAGAAATAAGCATTTCGTTCATCTTCTGTAAAAACAAATTGTATATGTAAAAAATATTTTTTTAAATGTAAAAATTATCAAAATTGTTTCTTTGAACATTATTTTGTTCATAAAGTATTTGATTTTGTAAAATGTTGAATTTGCTTTCTGATTGTATTATGTAATTATATTTTCTGTAATCAAGTAGTCAATACATAAACATTGACTCATGATTTTGAAATATCTAAAATGTGTCTAATTCATGGTGAATAAAGTGATTTTTTCTGAATCTAGTTCTTTTATATTTTTGTACTTTTTGCATTTGATTTGATGGAAATAAATCAATTATTATAAGCTGATTCTTAATGATATGTATAGTTGCTAATTACTGGACATTACTAAGAAATTTCTTGCTAAAACTTTTTTCAGTAATTATTATTTAGTAGTAATTTTGGTATTCACATGTCTGTCAATATTCATGGACCCCAGTCACATGTTTGCTAGATCTGTATTATGTATCGCCTTGCATCAAATTTATTGTCAAGGTCGCTGGGAAAATGGTTGGATCATTCTACCACTCCTGGAGGTATCGCACTCCTGATGTAATCCTTTACCTGTATGAAAGCCAAATACGTCTTAAGATAGATGTACTATTGCCATATCTGGGGAGATGCCGCTCAGAGCACCCTTTCCTGCCTTGACAGATGACAAAACCGACTTTGAAATCTAGTGAGCGATGCCTTTTTCTCCTCCTTACTACCTCTTTCTAACAGAAGAGACGTTGCTAGTCTTTCTCTACTCAATTGTTATTTTCATGGCAGGTGCTTGACTGAGGTTCAATCTATACCCCCTATAAAACATTCACAACAAAAACTCGTCTAACTACAACCATTGTCAATAATTCCTATTTTTCTCTGTCTACCTAAAACTAAACGAAACTTCCATGAGCAAAGCTTCTTTCCTAGAACTGTCCGTCTGTGGAACACAAATACCTCAGGGCTGCTTCCCAGCTGACTACAACATGGTCGTTTTCTAAGTCTAAAGTAAACGAATTCTTGTTGAGTCGACCTCTTAAATAATCAAATTCTGCCCAATAACCACAATCATTACGAATCATCACAGTGTTGTCTCACCGTCCATCTAACACTCATTAACCATTATCCTCGAATGGCCTTTGGGCCTTGATAAGTGGTGACACTAGAAAGTATAATACTTATTACTAACAATTAATTGTACACAATAAGGTGAACACAAGTCACTATTTTACCCATAGCTGGGGAGGAGGATAATTTGTGTGTTCATGTCTTTCATATTAATGCTTTATTGAACACAACAGATCTGATAAGACGGGTAAAATTAATACCTCGAACAGAATAGTTTTGCCCCTCTTTTATTTACCCTTATGAAGATTAAAATAATTATATGATGCTACTAAACCTTGTGTCTATAATCCGTATTCTAATTTTGATCAAAATCCATTACATGATTTTGATTCTAGAAAATATCTAAAAATGATTAAAGGAGTCTTAAAAAGAAATTGAAATTCAGAGCATCTTGCTTAACTGTTGTCTAATCACTATGGATCAAATTCAATGCAAATCTGATATATTTGAATTTTCAAATAGGAGGTTGTGCAAATCTTTTGCCCCCTAAAAACTGTGAATATTTATTAATTGCTGGTTAGTACCTATTGTTAAAATTTTAGAAAAATCGGAGGTATCTAAATTTTCACAAAGGGGTTCCACCCTCTTCATACTCTTTTTGCATGAAACTAAATTGAACTAAATATAGCCCACATTACCCACCCTTACGTCTAGCAGCTGTATTCTGAAATTCATAATGATTGGTTAATTAGTTTAGGAGCGAATTCTGTACATACAAATATATAAACATATAAATATACCTAACTTTATATATATATATGTGTGTGTGTGGGGGTGATGCACCTTGCGTTGCCCTCCTGTCAAACATAAATATGATGTTTGGAAAATAAAAAAAGAAAAAAGAAAACGTTTATTTGATAACGTACAATTCAAACTCGTTGTCAACGAAAAAATGTTACCTACTACATAAAGTCAATGAACTGAGCTGCTGAATATTTGCTCATACTGTTTCTGTTAACCAATCAAACCTGACCAACAGACAACGTAAGGAAAAAAATTACTTGAACTTTTTAAATAACACTTGACCACTCGTGACCCCTTGGGTCAGTATTTGTTATATATATTATTAAATATTTATGAAAACCTTTGAGACCTTGCAAATATTCGTGAAAACCTTTTGAATTTTTCAAATATTTACAAAAACTAATATTAAATTTTTCAAAAAGTTTTAGTAAATCTCTCTATATAAAACTCAATGTCTGTATGTGTGTCCTATAGAAAAAAGTTAGAGAATCTAGATAAAATCTAAAGTATATTCTTATGTAAAATTAACCGACAAAGATAATGGAAGTGTTCCCGATTATCTAAATGCACACCTATGGGGGCTATGAGGCAGATTTCGTCGGGGGAGGGTCGATTATTTCAGCTATTTTCAGTTTAATTTCAATTTAATTATGTATTAATTTAAATAAAAAACAATTATATTATTTAATAATTTGTAAAAAAAAAAACTGCAAACTATTCCCCCCCCCCCCAAAAAAAAATGCAAATCATTCCCTAAAATTCAACCGGAAATAACATCAGAGGGGGGCTGCTGAAGGGGGGAGGGGCATTAAAAATTAATAGATGCTAATTCTGGAGAAATTCCGGTACCGGCCTTAATTCTGTCAGTATGAGACAAGTTCTAGGAAAGAGGAGGTCCACTCTCCCAGGCTTTACCTTGATACCCATGTCATTCTTACAACTAATCCGGAAATGAGTTGGAGGAAGGCATCTCTTAACTTATAGTTCTTTGGTACAACAGGGGTACGTCTCTAAACTTTTAGTTTTTATTACGACAGGAGCGCGTGTCTAAACTTTTAGTTCTTTGATACAACAGGGGCACGTCTCTAAACTTTTAGTTTTTATTACGACAGGAGCGCGTGTCTAAACTTTTAGTTCTTTGATACGACAGGGGCGCGTCTCTAAACTTTTGGTTATTTGGTACAACAGACGTTTACATTGTGATGTCATAATAAACCCTTTCTCTCTACAACCTTTCTCCTGCTCTAGCTTCTTTCTCATTTCCTTTCTCTGCCCCCCTCTTTCTCCCCTCCTCTCTTATTTCTCTTTCCTCCTCTCTCCTTTACATATTTACATCATTCCATTTCTCATATTTATCATTTCAGATGACGGGTGCATAGTGATAAGCAAGTAAGCTAACAATATCAAAGTTGAAATAGTATATAGAACATTTATAATTTTTCACCCAGCATAGACTTAGAAGAGCAAAGTGTACAATCTCTTCTGATACTGTACTTGTTTTTTTCTATCCTCGGACAGTCAAATTTGAAATTTTTTGTACATTTTTGTTTCAATCCATAATGCCTCTTTTTGGGGAGCTGGATTTTACCACATTAAAAACGATCTTATGTCTAACTTTTCCCTTGTGGGGAGGGAAGTAAATAGGGATTGATATACCAGCTAGTTTACAATTTCAGAAAAACATAGCATAGCACAGATTGTGCAGGGAGTATTTTCTCAAGGACAGCTTACTTATGTTATACAAGCATTTGTTGGGTAGTTGGGAAATAGAGTACTTGTAGAGAAACCGGGCTGAAAGCTCTTCAGAAAAGAATAAAAACGAGACCCAATATAAATAAATGACGAAGGTTATTACATTTCAAATGCAATATATAAAGAATAGATTTCACTTAGTAATATTAAATCTTTCGTATTGCCAAGGATTCATGTTCGCTGCTGCTTTTCTCATCTTGTTTTTAATTATGTAAACAAACGAGGATGATGTTACAAACTTTCATTCAGTGGAACTTAATTCATCTAACTAAAACAATGGAGAATCATTTTTTTGTAATTTTCTGGTGTGTGTGTATATATATATATATATATATATAATATCTCCATACTTATGTGTATTTCCTTTAACAATGATATACATATATTTATGACAATGCATTCATATACAATTATACATACAAGCATAGAAGAACACCTATACACATGTGGATACACACAAAATTCAAGATACATAAAACTGTAAGTGCATGAGGAATTCAAAATCCCCCCCAAGCCTATCTCCCTGTTCTACTTGTACGTCTCTTTCTTTAGCTGCCCGTTCCTTGCTCTTTCCATAAAATCAATCTACTTTATCTGAACCCTCCGCCAACATCGATATGCAAAACAAAACAACAAAATGCAGCTAGCTCCTCTCGTGTATCTGTCGTCATCTCAAGCCAAGCAACGTTCCGTAAAAGTCATCTGGCAAACAGGGAAGCACTTTGAGATTTAAAATGAAATCAACAACAACAAAAAAAACAAAACAAAAACGGGTCTCCTTTAGATTTGTCCATTCAATCTGCACGTTCAGCAACGAAAATGCGTTTTCAAGTTTAAGCATTACAGATCAACGAAAATGCTTTTTGAAACTGGGGCATTACAGACTAACGAAAATACTTTTTTAAGATTAAGCATTACCGACCAACGAAAATTCGGTTCAAACCTTAAGCGGCGCAGACCAACGAAAACACTTTTTGAAACGTAAGCATTACAGACTAACAAAAATACTTTTTTTCCAAATTAAGCATTACAGACTAACAAAAATACTCTTCAAAATTAAGACGGATAGAAATACTCATAGTCATGTTTGAGCCACATCTAAAATAAGATACGTCCATTTAATCTGTGCATTAAGCTATGAAGAGCAACAGACGGACCAATACACAAAACCACTTAGAGATGTGAGCAAGTATCTAAAAAATCTTCATGTGTACTTTTTCTGGTAATATTTTTATTGCATGAATTTGTTACTCAAAATTAAGGTGACGAAAATAGACTATGATAAAAGTTAAAATAAAAAAACAAAAGAACAAAACTGCTCTCATTAATTAAATAAAGTAAATATTCTTTCTCTGATGCTGTATCAGCATTCCTTCGAAATTTTCATGTGGGGATCAGAAGTAGATTTTTTTCCTTTTATTAACCCCAAACAAGACACATTGCTAGTGAGACGTAAGGGGCTACTGTGATTTCGAGCCAGATTTATAGGGGGCATCCTAAGTTGGGAGTTGTGCAACAAGATGTTTGTTCACATTACATTAAAATTTTTGCCTGTTGATACAGTCGAGGAAAAAGAGAGCAGGAAAGTAATTGCAAAGGCAAGTGGGTCAAGGAAAGAAGCTATTAGAGTAGAAAGGCCTGGGGACCTCTAAAGCGAAAGGGTTGGAATTTGCTGATCGTCGGATTTATCAGGCGCATTTACATTGAGAATGTACAAGTGCAGTAAGTACATCAGAGCACATTAACATTTCTGCATGTTGATATGTAGGGGCCATCTTCCGGGAAGACAGACAAGAAAAGACATAAACAGAAACTGAAGAGAGTTCCGATGACGGGGGCTGTATAGGTCCTCTTTGGTACAGATGTTCTTCTGATCTTCTGTAATACAAACATTAATAAATAAATATTTGGGGGGGGGGAGATAAAAAATATTACGCTCTTATTTTATATTTTACTTTATAATCGAACACTCTGTTGGAATTCTCTCCCACCAACCTTACATATATATATATAAATTTTCTTGAAATTCACAGAAAGGTATATATATTAGCTCAATAGGTTATAATACGACTAGAGTTCTTAATCTACGATAATATAATCCTAGTTCATTCAAAAAACTTTTATTCATAAACAATTGTTTCAGCCTATTTTTGTAAATATATACATTTATGGTATACTAAATTTTACTAAACATTCATAAAAAAGCTTCATCAGTGCATAAAACACTACAGTCTGGCTGAAAAAAACAATTTGTGTCTGATAGTCATTTAATTAATAAAAATATATTTGTTCAATCACTACTTCCGTCATAATTAAGTCCTATTTTTTAAATTTATTATACATATATATATATATATATATATATATATATATATATATATATATATATATATATATATATATATATATATATGTTTATAATGGAGTTTATTATATATAATATATATATATATATATATATATATATATATATAATATATATATATATATTAATAATGGAGTTTATGTATCTGTTTGTCTGTCTGAAGCCAAAACTATACTATTTAAGACTATTGTACTTATTATGAAATAGTATAGTATATACTATTTCAGACTAATGTACTATCTTTAAATGCTCAATTCAGGGGCATAGTGTAGTGTAGTATATGTTCTGTTGTCATGATACCATCCTCCCAGGCATTTTCTCCCCCTTTTCTGAGAGGTGTGGAGGTAGTGTAGTATATGTTCTGTTGTCATGATACCATCGTCCCAGGCATTACCTCCTCCTTTTTTGAGAGGTGTGGAGATAGTGTAGTATCTGTTCTGTTGTTTCACATTATCATTCTTTGTTTTCATTATGTTGTTAAGACAAGGTGTTTTGTTGTAAATTGAAGTTAAGCAAAGTATATATCGGCCATTAGTAAATGGGCGACCATTTTGGAAAAATAAACTGCTGACTCATCCTTCCGGTCCTTCCGGAAGTGACGTCATTGTGAGAGGATTTTTTCACATTATCATTTTTTATTTTCATTACGTTGTTAAGACAAGGTGTTTTGTTGTAAATTGAAGTTAAGCAAGGCATATCCCAGCCATTAGTAAATGAGTGACCATTTTAGAAAAATAAATTGCTGACTCATCCTTCCGGAAGTGAAGTCATTGTGAGAGGATTTTTTTCACATAATAATTCTTTATTTTCATTATGTTGTTAAGACAAGGTGTTTTGTTGTAAATTGAAGTTAAGGAAGGCATATCCCAGCCATTAGTAAATGGGTGATCATTTTGGAAAAATAAATTGCTGACTCATCCTTCCGGAAGTGACGTCATTGTGAGAGGATGTTTTTCACATTATCATTCTTTATTTTCATTACGTTGTTAAGACAAGTTGTTTTGATGTAAATTAAAGTTAAGTAATACATATCCTGGCTATTACTAAATACGTAACCATTTTGGAAGAATAACACAACTGGTTCTTTGATATGACGTAGGCGCCTTCAATAGCATATTTAAACATGAGTTCTTTGATATGACCGAGGCGCCTCCTCAATTTGTTTTCTTTTCTTAATGTATGGGGAAGGGTAAAAAAAATTTTTTTAACTGAAAATATTAATATGTATGGGGGAGGGTAAAAATAAATTTGTTTGGGGGAGGGGGTAAAAAAAAAATTTTTTTTTCTGTAACTGAAAATATTACTATGTATGGGGAGCGTAAAAAAAAAATTCGGGGGGTAAAAAAGAACTTTCTTTTCATGACTAAAAATATTTCTATGTATGGGGGAGGGTAAAAAAATTTTTTTTTTATAACTAAAAATATTTCTATTTATGGGGGAGGGTAAAAAAATTTGGGGTGGGATCGACATTTTTTTTTTTTCATTTTTAACTAAAAATATTCTTGGATGGAAACAAAGAAAATCAATGTCTAACCACCTAAGAAATATGACTGGGGCTCCATTGGTTTACGAGTGAGCGTTCATTTCTGACGCGGCAGCCTAGCAAGAATATGCGACGGTGGGACCATATATTTGCTAGTATATATAATAGTTATATATATATATTTATTTAACATATAATAATTATTATTATCTAAAAATAATTATTTATTATTTAAAAAAGATAAATAAACTATATACTTAAATATGTGTTCAATCATTGCATTGGGTTATAAATAAAACACTATTTTTTATTTATGACTCAATATATATTTCAATCTCATAATTATTCTTGGCACCATTTATATTAATTTTTAATTCAGTAAAGAAAATTTTATATCAATCCTGTGATTTATTAACACATCTGATTAACCATAAGATAAGCTTTATATATATGTGTGTGTTTGTGTGAAATAGACAAACGGAAAAAAACAAAAACTAGAAGTTTGACCGGTTTCGTTTGTATTAACGAACGTCTTCAACGAACTAAACTGGTCAAATCTCTCGTTTTTCGTTTGTCTTTTTTCACACATTTTGTCTACCACGGCATTTCATTTTCATGACTTATCGTGTACCTTACTCCATATATATATATATATATATATATATATATATATATATTAGAATTATGGAATGTATTATCCAACATATGGAAAAAAGAGAAAAGAAAAACCAAAAATTGTTAATATGTTCATTAACATTTTTCTTATTACAAGACTTTCACAAGATGACTGACTTGAAGAAAAACATGGAAGTAAAAGATTGAAGTAAATCTTTGACTTTTATGTTTTTCTCCAAATCAGTCATTTTGAAAAAGTCTTGAAATAAAGACAAAACGTTGATGAACATATAAGCAATTTTAGGTTTTACCTTTTTTCATTACATATATATATATATACATACACAAAAAATGTTGAATAAAGGAAAATGATAATTTTTAACTGAAATAAAACGGTTAGCATATGGAATGAGTTGATGAGCAAACTAGTTACAAATATTGACACAGAAACATGTTTAAAGCTTTTAGGAGTTCCTTCATTTCGATTGGTATGGCAAGTGAACTTTATTTGTGTAAAGTGAACAATTTATACAGAGAAGCGACGAAGAAAATAAAGTGAGAGAATGGAGGAAGAAGAGCGTAGTGTTAAATGCTCGTATCAGCTCACCACTTGCTTAATACCAGTACTTATCATCACACACTTCCTCCTACACATCTCACTTTATTTTCCTTCTATTATCTCTGTATGAATTGTTAACTTCATATACACATATATATATATATATATATATATATATATATATTGTATCCATATATACATATACAGACTTAATCATGTTGACTCATTGGTTTCCATGAGATCACTGACAGTAAGCGATGCTGATCTTCCTTAGTACTTAGATGAGTGACCATTTGGGAATACCAGGTGCTGTATGTAAAAATACTTCATACAGGAGTATAGATGGATACCCGCCTTGCTGGGAATAAAACCGGAGGCAGTCTAGCATCCTATCAGGAAATGTGTTCCGTTTAATGAAACAAAACCGGAGATAAGCGCAGGATATAGTATGGAGAATGTGGAGAAAATGTTTGATCATAATACATATTGTAAATATTTGGCAGTACATCATGTTTTAGACAGATACTGTTAAAGACTATGGAATTACTTTTGTTCATAATTTTTTCTTGGTATTTTTTGTGTGCAATTCGTCTTGTTTCATTATTTTAAGTGAGGATAGTTTCCTTAATGGATCCATTAACAAGACAACTTACACAAAACCAAGAAAACTGATAAAAACGAAACATTTAAACATTTCCAAAGATGTGTGTGTGTGTGTGTGTGTTCAGGCATCAGTTTTCAATGGTTTATCTTGCAAAATATGATCAGCACGTAACTGAGAATGTGTTAGTGTCGGCTTGTATATATTTTGATGTATTTAGGAGGTGATATCAGTGATACCCCACTGAAAATTCAAATATCTCCAATTTACATAAGATTTGAACCATAGTTATTAGAGACCACTTCAAAAAGTTTCCCAAACATTTAAATACGATCTGAATATGTTAAAGTGTTGTAAGGATGCATAAAAAACACACAAACTCTTATTCGAAAAGTGTTGTATGTTATGTTTTACTTCTTTCTTTTTATGATACTGACGATGCTTCAACTTTTATAAATATATGCTTGCGTAGACTTTATGAATTCTTGAAAATAGCTTCTGGGCGTAATTGTAGGTTATGTGGTCTATATGTAGTTTAATTTAGTTCATGTGAATGGAGTAGAATGCCTCCTTGGTAATCAGTGTACCAATGGATTCAAAACCTATTAGACAGATGTTTATGACATTTGAAACATAGATAATAGATATTAAAGTCAAATTAGTTATATTTGATCTATTTTGGTGGGACGTAAATGAAACATAATGCCCTCCACACATACACACCTAAAAAATAAATGTACCCATAAATTTAAAACCTACTGATCAGTTATTTACGAGATTTGAAACGTAGATAGTAAATATTATAGGGAGTGTAAAGAGCTTTATTTGATTTATTTTTAAGGTGGCAGAATCCACCCATTGAAAATAAATATATCCGTAAAAGTTACGCCCTAGACATTACTATACAGTTGCAGGTGATGTTATACCTACTTACCCGGCCAATGCCAGGTAACCCTGCTAATATATATATATATATATATATATATATATATATATATATATATATATATATATATATATATACGAATAAACATATAGATAAAATGATCCGACGTAATGGAAAATGAAAAAGGAAAGCAAAAAACTATATTATTTATGTGGTCATCAACGTTTCGTCTTTATTTGTAAGACTTCAACAGGATGACGAAAAATGAAGAAAAAAATCACACAAGCATTAATTTGGTTTGCCTGAAAGTGGCGAGCTTCAGCTGGTTTGCGATTAAAAGAAAAGTAAAAAAAAAAGTGAGAAGGCAGTAACAAGCAGCAGCAGTCTATAGAGTGTTTAGGAGGTGGGAGAGACGTGCTGGTTGAGATGAGTTTATTAATTCGGCCTTGAAAGAAAGGTTTTTGGTCTGGGTCATCGTGTCAAAATGAACGTAGGGGCCAATGCTGGAAGGGACGAAAAGTCTGAGCTGGTGTGTAACAATTATTTACATGTGTATATTTAATTGTTACGCCAGATTCCGATATCTGATTTTTGTGCAGGGCTTAAGATTTCTTTTGGAGGTAAGACGTGTAAAGCTAAAGTCTATGCGCTGAAAAATACTTTCGATTTATTCAGTACCGATTGGATGGCTTTATTTGACTTGTGAGATATACCGATAAGCTCATATTTGAAACTCGGTAAAGGCCCCCTCCCCAAACACAAATAGTAAAAGTGAAAAACTTAAGAAGACTCTGAAAAAAGATTTCCCAGAGATATTTTCACAAGGTTTGGGAAGATGCATAAAAACGAAAGTAAAATTGGAGGTAATGGAAAATATTACCCCAGTTTTCAAACCAAAGCGTAGTGTATCCTATGCAGCTGTAGAATCTATAGACCAGAAGCTCGATCGCTTAGAAAAAAAGAAGTACAATATTCAGAGTGAGCGTTTTTATAAAAAAGAAAAAGAAAAATATTTGTGTGTGCGCAGATTTCTCAACAGGCTTGAATATGTGCCTGAAAATGCATGAATAGCCATTGATCAACGCAGAAGACATTTTTGCCCGTTTAAATGGCAGAAAAATTTTCTCGAGGGTTGTATTCTGTTTAATCGTCTACCTTTCGGAGTGAAATTAGCACCAAGTTTGTTCCAAAAATAATGGGCAATATGTTAGCGGGTTTGGATTATGCTATGGACACCGCTTATAACACATCTGCCTAGAGCCTGCGTTTGCGACTGACTTATTGTACGTAATTAAGTATTCTTAATACATTTCTTATTCCTTCTATTCCTGTCTTGTGTTCTTTTTTATTAATTGTTGTTACTACGATATAACACAAATAAAGAAACAGAAAGTATCAGCATGTTTCTAGTATCTCCTAGTGTAGTCACTTTTTTTAGTAAATCCTAGTTTAGTCACGTAAATGTTTATGAGTTAATATACGTATGTATTCTGGAATATCTGATATTTGGCTGTTAGTGTCAGCGATTAATTAACTTAGTTAAAGAGAAGATTCTTTCTTGAATGTGGCTTCCGGTTATAAATTTATAAAGAGGATACTTATGCAGTTTACGGACCCGGGCTGAAATAATAATGTTATGATTTAGAAAGCCATTCTGAATATAGGGAGGTGGGGGGAGGAGGCGATCAACTATTCTGTACTTTCCCATAACAATTTAATGAAGCAATGATGACGTAAAAATTGAATTTAACTTGAAAATCATATCTAAAATATAGCCTGATCTGCAAACGGCATAAGCACCATGAAGAGTCAAATAACGTATTACATGATATGGCTGATGTTATTTGTTACTTTTCAAAATCAAAATATAGTTTAAGTGTAGTGTCTGTTATAATATACATAATATTTTCTCTCTTCTGTCAGTGAAAGAGTAATCATTCTAGACTGGGGCAAGTTTTATTTTAGTCCCAATTTGGAGTGTCCCTAATTGGGGAGATGGATTTTCCCACATATGAAACAGACCTAGTGTATAACTGTGCCGTCATGTGGGGGCAAGTAAGCCCGGTTCGTAAACTGCATAAGAACCATAAAGAGGCAAATAACGTATTATATAATATAGCAGGACTTGTGTCCCGGCGTTGCACGGGAGAGATATATAAGTATTAGAGTATTAATTCATAAAAAAGAAGTTGAATTTAGATGATTAAAATAAGATTTATCAATGTTTTGAATGAAAAAAAATAGAATTGTCTATGTTTTGTGCAACTGCCTCCTCCACCTACGATTGTAAGTAGCGAGTTATTTGTAAAAAAATAAAAAATAAACTTAAGTAAATGTGATCCAAAAATATGCGTGACTGTTTCCGAGTTCAGTGAAATAAAAATGCTTCTAAACTGATGCAATTTTTATCCCAATCAGGAGTGCACTTTTTGGTTGTAGATTGCAATTACCAACAATAAAAAATAATGATGGGTTTTAATGTGTTGAAAATCCATCTCCTGGAGAAAGAAAGGAACAATTACCGCATTCTAGAAGGATTTCATCTTCACTGACAGAGGAGAGAAAAGAATAAGTTTAGTACTTCACTGACCGAGACGAGAAGAGATTAATTAACAGATACTGCACTGTAAAGGTAAGTATATTTTGAAACTTAAAAATGAATCAGTAAAAATAAATCGAATTAAATTAACCTTTTTGTTTACTGTAGTAAGTAAATAAAGAAATGAAGAGAGATAGATTGGGGGAGGGGGTCCTAAATACATCTACTGGGGATTAAAGTAAAAATTGCTGCAGTCTAGGAGAATTTCTTCCTCACTAAGAGAAGAATTGTTTTTGCTAATTGTAATAAGTAAACAAATAAATAAAGAGGGAGACTGAAACATAGAGAGCGCATGGTTATAATAGGTAAAAGTTAAAATGAAAAGATAAGAAATTATGTAAAATAAAAATCACCCAAAGTTTGGATTTATGCGAGAATTATAATGGGAAGAAAGAAAAATAATAAGAATGTACACTGAGGTTTTGCCATTGTTTGAATAATGTTTGATAAGTAGGGATGGCCAACAGTGGAACAATGTATCTGTTTTGTGTTTTCTGTATTACTGGCCAGCGTTGTGTAAAGAAGCTATTATGGGCCTCCATTACTATGAGCAAGTGGATGTTTTTAAACATGGACCTCTATTCGTGTTAGACTGTGAGTTGTTTTAAAGTGAGTTAGAAGCCTTGAAAGTGTTATGGATGAAAATGCCTAAGTGTTTATGGCCTAAAAATATAAGTGATAAAAAGTAGGTATATGTGAAAAATCAAAGATTCGCAACTGAAATGAGTTTTCTTGAGGAAATTGTTAAGTAAGTGACGCAATTTTGAATCAATGTACGTAAGGATTTATTCCATTCAGTAATGTAAACCGCAAATTCCGGAATTAGTTTAAGTGTATGTTTAATAGTTATAAGTAACAACGGACAATAAATAAGTATATGTAATCCGATATTCAGTGATTTTGAAGGAATATCAGAGAGCGGTTATTAATTGATGTAGGAATCTTGTATAGTATGTATGAAATTAATAGAAGGATTAAATGAAATATTTACGGTGATGATTCTAAAAATTATCCGATGTAATTTATTTCCAAGCATTAAATGGGAGAGAAAAGTTTTTGTTACCTTCTGTATGGAGTATGTTTTTTGTGATGGTGGCCGTAAGATAACATTTTTTGTTAGTTGTTGAAATAAGTCATAATTTTCTTGAAAGCATTCTCGAGTGAATAGGTGAATAGAGTGGTGAGTTTTGTAGCCTATGATACATGTGATTATTTTCTTACCGTCGCTGAAGGTACAGGGGAAAAACCATCTTTTATTTATTATATAATAGTTATATATATATATTTTTATTTAACATATAATAATTATTATCTAAGTAGTCTTCACTTTATATACATAGAAGAATAGATAAAACTTAACATATATTTAACACTGTTAATAAAGAACATCTTAGATCTATATAATGTATCACATATTATACGAGGCATGTCTAAAAAGTATCCGACCTTAGGCTAGAAAAAATATTTCAAATACCTGACGGGGTTAGGACCCTAATCTGCTTGCACACACTTAGCCCACCGATCCATCCATTGCGGGAAACACCTCTGGAAGTCTTATTTTGGAATGGTGTTCATCTCTGCTGTCGTGTTCTGCATTATATCTTCTCTAGTCTCAAAACAGAAACCTTTCAGTGGCATCTTCAATTTTTGAAACAACCAGAAGTCGCAAAGAGCAATGTCTGGAAAGTAGGGAGGTTGGCAGACGACTGGAATTCCATGTTTGGCCAAGAAATGTTGAATCAATTGGGATGAATGTGCAGGGGCATTGTCGTGATGCAGTTGCCAGTTTTTCGCCGTCCACATGTCTGGTCTTTTGCACCTAACTGCATCACAGAGTCGCCGGAGAACATCTTGATAGTACTCCTTTGTCACTGTTTGTCCTTCCGGTGCATATTCATGATGCACAATTCCATGGATATCAAAGAAGACAGTCAACATTACCTTGATTTTGCTTCACACTTGTCGCGCTTTTTTTAGCCTTGGAAACTGGGGATGCTTCCATTGCGACGACTGTCTTTTTGTTTCTGGGTCATACCCGTACACCCATGACTCATCTTCAGTTATTACGGTGTTCAGAAACCCAGGATCAGCGTTGGCGGTTTCCAGAAGGTCCTGTGCAACTTGAAAACGAAGGTTCTTTTGTTCCTGCGACTACAACTTAGGCACAAATTTCGCAGCCACTCTGTGCATGTTCAAATCATCATGCAAAATAGCATGTGCAAAATCTTTACTCACTCCGACCTCTTGGGCGATTCCTGCATGGTTGACGACTATCTTCCATCATCAAATTTTGCACCCTCTCAACAACAGCTGCACTCTCCGCTGATGTGCGGCCATTTTTGAATCGGTTGAACTACTCCTTAATCTGTGTTACACCTACTGCATCTTCTCCAAACACCTGCTGAATCTTACGAATTGTTGTCTTGAGAATCACCAAGCTTTTGACAAAATTTGATACAGTACCTTTGCTCACCACGTTCAGTCATCTTGAGAGAATCGGTAATCTGACGAACATGTTGTGTAGCACCTCACTCTGCAACTGACAGGAAGCGACTAACTAAATTCACACATGCGCATGAAGTTGTCTTACTCCACTGTGTAGAGTGGCGCCGCCCTATCGTTTCTATTTTGCACGGAACAAAATAACGGTCGGATACTTTATAGACAGGCCTCGTATATCTATTATTCAAGCAATATCCAAAAGATAAGTAGCCTTTTGAATTGTTTTCATTCACAGAGAAATTATTCCTTTTCATGACATTGCCTTAATACTTTGAATTTGATCGCAAGAAACTTGTTTTCCCTCAAACCAAAATACTCTCTCTTACTATACCAAGGTTTAACATTTTAAATTTATGTTATTTCTCCTAAAAGTATTTTTCCTGCTCTTGTCTTGTTTATTATCCCCTGTTATTGATGTGCCTTAATATCCCTATATATATATATATATATATATATATATATATATATATATATATAAAGATAGATGAAAGAAGAGTGATAAACATGTACGAATGTCCAGATTTATTTCAAACTTCAATTGTTCAATGCAAGGTATATTCTGTAATAAAATTATGTCTATTAGGAAAAAATTATGTTTATTATTCTTTCCTAATAAACATAATTTTATTACAGAATATACCTCGCATTGAACAATTGAAGTTTGAAATAAATCTGGAAATTCGTACATGTTTATCACTCTTCTTTCATCTATCTTTATAATTGCTCTATCTCGTATATTGAGCTTTAACCATTTCACTATAGGTTCTATCTACTAAAAGTTTACTTTTAGTTTCATATTTGATTATACATATATATATATATATATATATATATATCACTGTATTACTGTTTTTTTTCTTCAGCCTATTGTGTTTATTGATCTCTTCTCTTACACCCAAAGTGGAGTTCTTGACATAACTACTATTTCATTTTTATTAATTCCATTTGAATCTGGAAAATTATTGTTTTTACCTGGTGATAATGTATTTTCTTGTGTGACAGGTTATAGCCGGTCCATAACAATAAAACGTAGTAAAATACATACTATAAAAACTGTTTTGAGAAAACAATAAATTATAAGGAGTTGTTAATAAAACTACTCAGAAGTATAGTCTTAATTTGAAAAGAATTGTCATCTTCCTGATGAAATTGTTTAAATATACGTAACTGACCCAGAACTGAAAATACGTATTATTGAAAAAATATCGACAATTATTCTTATCAAAATTCTAAAAGGAATAAATAAAAAAAATTTCATAAAAAAATATGAACCCATAACACTGATGTTCTTCAAGGTGCCAACCAGACATTTCTTTTTAATTTTAACACCAAGATAATTGCTAATCCTAATAGCTTTATTTTATTTTCTCATTCAAGTCAATACTTTCAAGCATACATTTTCCCACAAAATATACTCCAAAATCAATGTTATATTTAGTTTGCACATAGTTTTCATATTGTCAAAGAGTTTTGGTAGCACAAAGTATACTAAGCAGAGGTTTTTGAGAAGTAACAATCATAAAACATATACATATATCTAGGGTGTGTGTGGAAAGTAACTCCCTATTATTAAGCGCTCATAATTTTCTACTGAAATATAATTCTTAGAAGAAATTAATATAATAAGAAAGTGTAGAGCATGGGGTTGCATTTAAAATTCAACATGGGCGCCAGAATTCGTTAAGTACACTGGGAAACGCAGTAACTGATTTTACAACTTACATTTTTTATATATACACACACCATCATCATATTCGGTTCATTTTTATCACTTCTTGCAATGTTTTCCTTGATCTTTCTTTTGTGAACTTAACCTACTACCTCAAATGTACTACATTTACTAACCCAAGAACTCTCATCAATTCTTTCTAAGTGGCCATACCATAGAAGTCTCCTATTCTGCACACATCTCCCGATACTGTCCAGATTTAATCTTCTTCTGATGTAATCAGAACAAAGTTTGTCTTTAAGACATATTATACATCCATCGTATCATTCTCATATCATTTAATTCCATGCAACGCATGTCTTCAACCCTCACTGGCTAGGTTTCACTTCTATACATCATCACACTGTGTATACATGCCTGATAGACTCTGCTCTTGATCAACAATGGAAACACTCTGCTGCTTATTAATGACAGGAGTTTCCTGAACTTACTCCATCTACTCAAAATTCTTGTAATCACACTAGTACCTGCTCCACCCTGTGCTCCAATAATATCACAAACATAACAAAACTTCTCAACAACCTCAATAACTTTTCCATCCAGATGTACTTCGTCCACATTTGAGTTCTCATTCATATCCATTGTCTTGCACACAAATTGGTCATCCTCTCCCAACCTACCAGTAATTCCACTTAACAAGTAGATCATCCATTGTTTCATAGGCAATTACTAAATCATCATCATACAGCACTTCTTCCTGACAACCCGTCCGAAACTTCTTGGACATTTTTTGTAAAACACAAATAAAAATTAACGGACTCAGTACAGAACCCTGATGTACACCTACTTTAATATTAAAGCTGTCACTAAATGTGCTGTTAATTCTAACACGACTTTAAGCATTTCTGTACATTGCTTGAACAACCTTCACTAACCACTTGTTTGTCCCTAGTTAACGGACAACCCACCAGACAATCTTTTTTTGCACTATCAAACGCTTTGTCCAGATCCACAAAAGCAAAATACAGGTTCTTGTTCTTACCAAGGTAGTTCTCTTGCATTCGTCTCAAGATAAATATAGCACCAGTGATACAGGCATACAAACAAACTGCACTTCATCTCTGCTTATATGACTTCTTATTTGCTGCTTAATTATTATCTCAATCACTTTCAGGACCTGATCCATCAACTTTAAGCCCCTGTAATTACATCTATCTAGTGTTTGCTCTTCATCCTTGTAACAATTCACAATTGTACCAAGTTTTTTGGTATAACCTCTACTTTTATGATCTGATTTGTCAAGTCTGTGATCATCTCAATGCTTATTTCACTCGCAGCCTTCAACATTTCTGCAACAATGCCTGAGGGTCCTTCAGCCCTACTCTTCTTCACATTACTCACAGCTTTTCATACCATTTGTTCCTCGATTCTTATAGCAAAACCAGATACTGTTTCAGCAACTTATAGATTTTCATGGTTCTATGAAATCTTAGTATTCAACAAGCCTCCCTCTTGTCTTGTTTACTTCATTTAATCAATATTAATGTATGAAATATGCAATTAATGTTAATAATAACACATCTCAGAAATGTTGTCAAATACTGAATCCATCGTATCAATTGAATATTTACCAATCAACTGGCAGGAAAACCTGACGTTGCTCGGGATTTAATTAGGAACACTATGCTCATAACACCATATAACGTTCTTTTTTGATTTTTACTTCCTTCTCCTTTGCCCTCTAATATAGTTGAAAAAAAACCCCCTGAAACTTTGGAAAACTCTCTAAGTGTCTTATACATATGGTTTCAATTTAATTAAAATCGGACATATGTATTATTGTATAGTTTTAAGGGGGTTATGTCCCATAGCTCCCTTAGAAATAGCGTATCCAGGTGTAAAGATTTGGGACCACTTACATAGTCTTTCCCGGAAAATTTTATACATATGATTTAAATTTCATCTAAATAGGATATATTTCAAGTTTAGAGAGGGGTTCTGCCCCCATAGCCCCCTTAGGCGGAACTGAGAGATTCGGGTCCACTTCCATTGTCTTCAACTTTACATATAAATACACTTTTAGTTTTTATGTAGATTCTCTAACTTTTCTATCTATAGGGAACACACTGACATTGACATTTATATATATATATATATATATATATATATATATATATAGATATGTATTGTTATGATATAAAAAATATATTATCACATACAATACTTTGCTAACGAGTTCTGATAACGTTTTTTTTTTTTCAGAAATAAGATTTAGTCATATTCATTGGAATCTCATTTTGGTTGAAACAGTTGCCATTAAATCAGAAGAACTGCAGAACCATCACAAGACACTAAATGAGAAAACCTCAAAAAGTAAGAATTCATGTTCTCTTTACCGTGAGTACAATCAAAGAAGTACTAAAAAGATTACACCGTTCAGCTCTTAGATGGTAAAAAAAAAACATAAAACAAATATAGAAAATAAAATCTCCGATTTATAGCAAAAGAAAAAATATAATAAAAATAAAAACACATAAAATGATCAATATTTACTCTGAAAAAGAATTTCCTTAAGTATAGTTCAGTTATTTAAAAGAATAAATAAAATAATGAAAAATAATGAAAACTAAAAAAATATCTTTAAATGATTAATGAAATATTGACATGCATAAATTTTCCAGCAGAAAAAACAGCTTGATATCTTGAGAAAGAAAATTGGAGTCGAGGGAAATATTAACATCAATGAATCATATCATAACGTTTCCCTCCTCAGTGGCAAGAAAATAGACAATTTTTATTAAGACTAAATTCACTCATCTCAAAAGGAAAACAATTTTGAGACTAAGTTAAATATTTTCTCTGCCCCCCCCCCCTCCCCGAAAAAAGCAGATTATCAAATCAAGTTGTTAAATAGAAAGCCGGAAAAATGATATTTGAATTTTTATTATTTACATTTAAAATGGCAAAAGTAAAAAGTAAGCTTGGGCCACTTTCACTACCAGAGCTATCAAATTCTCGCTGCAGTTCAAATATGCGTTAAAATGATGCAGCAAGTTAAGTAAAGTGAGAGATGTTACCAGTTCATTTTGTAACAGCTACTTTCTCAATTCTCAAGATATCTGGTGCCTCCCCCCAAAAACAAACAACAACAAAAAATCAAAATTAAAAAAATATATCTGGAGAAAGTACAGGATGAGGTAAACATTTTAGTTCGCCCCCCTCCCAACCCTTTAAACCAGTGGTTTTTGTTTTTAAACTAGTTTTATCAACAAGGGCCTAAAAACTGACTTCTAATTATTGCTTGTTTTTTTTAGTTCTTTGCCAAATTTCCTGTAACTTTGAAAATTCTATACAATCTGCCAAACTTGTCTCACCTGACCACTTTAAGAAAAGAAAAAAAAATGTCATAGCCTTGAGTGATGAAGCAATGGACAGAGTAGAGCGTGGTCTAATGGCCATTTCCAGAGTGAATAGGTCGAACAAATACACCTCTCTTTCTCTTGCCTACCTCAGTATCTCAATTTAAGTGCATATCTTTTTCTTTCTTTTTACGTCCATCTATTCTTGGCCGTTTCACTATCTGTCTTTCACTAGTTCTTTGTTCTCTTCTTTTTCGAATGAATAATTTCATGTCTGACTTGGCTTTGGAGATGTGGTCAGAGTGTGTAAGCTACGGTTTCATGGATATAGAATATATCATATGGGAGTTGAGTAGGTTGTTACATTGTACACAAAAAAATATAGGCCTGCCAAGATGTCTGAAGCCTCTCTAGCCTCACCTTTCCCACGACAAAAGAATATGCACTGGACACATACTAATGGATATTGACAAGTATATAAAATACCTCTAAATATTTTCTTTTAAAGTTTGATACAAAAGCATCCCACTTTCTTCAATGGGGACTAAAATGAAATTAAATGAAATAGACAGAAATTAATGAGCGCTGAACAGAATCTAATACATAGCATTTAGTTAATCATTAGATTAGAAATCATATTGTTATACGAATAATGTTATATTGTCTGAAAAATACACACTATATATTAATATAAATGTTTGTTCTGTTTTATGGCATATAAACCCTATTCAGGTTATTTAATGAAAGTGAGGGTTGAGGACATGAGTTACATGGAGAGAAATGATACAATGGATGTGTAACACGAGTGTAGAAGACAGGTTTTGTTCTGATAACTTCAGAAGAAAATTAAATTTGAACAGTATAGTGAGATGTGTGCAGAACAAGTGACTTGGATGGTATGACAATGTTAAACAAATAGATGTGACCTATGCTTTTTTGTTGTTTTTTTTAACATAGTTCACCCCAAACAAGGCAGGCCACCGCTATAGACGTAAGGGGCTACTGAGAAATAGGGTGTAGGTTTTGGGGGTCATCCTAAGTTGGGAGCTGTGCAGCGAGATGTCAGTTAACATTAGTTTTAAATTTCTGCATATCAGTACAGTAGTGGAAACAGGGAGGAAGTTCCAGAGGCCGGCAGCACGAGGAAAGAAGCTATTGGAGTAGAAGGCTCTCTGGCATCTGAGGACCTCGACAGTGAATGGATGGGATTTGACTGATTGTCGGCTTGGTTTAGTTAATTTACATCGATGGGGCACTAGTGCAGCAAGTTCATCAGAGCACAATCTATTGAAGTACTTGTAAAACAGGCACAACAAGGATACAACATTGTGGCGATGGCACAGGGGCTGGAGCTTGGTGGATAGTTAGGCACCTATTAATTTGGCAACTCTTTTTTGGACTTTGTCTAAGAGAGAGAGACTAGTGGATGATGCACCAGATGTGGCAACAATACTCCATGCATAGGCGGATGGGGGCTTTGTAGAGATATAGGATAATGTCAGGTGTGAGAAGTTTACTAGCACAGTAGAGGGAGCCCACCTTCTTTGCAGCAGCCTTGGCAATGTCTTCAATGTATTTATTCCAATTCATGTTATCTGTGAAGGTGAGGCCGAGGAGTTTGAATGCTGAACTCTCAGGTAGGGTGTTATTTGCCATGGCAATTGGTGGCTGAAGAGGTTTCTAGTAGTTATTGAAGGAAAGTGGCTTTGTCTTTGCATCATTACAAGTAACCATCCATTAATGACCCCAATCCACTACAGTCTGGAGGTTATTTTCTAAAGATTCAACCATTGCCTTGGATATGTGCGCATCTGTTTTTCCCACATGACGATAGTAGAGCATGGTGTCATCAGCAAATATACCTATCTCAGTCTCAATGACATCAGGGAGGTCATGAAAATCAGGAACAGTAGAGGTCCAAGGATAGATCCCTGAGGTACACCAGCATTTACGTCATATTGCTTAGATGAGTGGCCATCGAGGACAACCTGGATCTTTCTTTTGGTTAGGAAGGATCTAATTATATTCAATATTTGTCCAGTAATACCATATGAGTGAATTTTTAGGAAAAGCCCTTTATGCCAGACCTTGTCAAAGGCTTTGGATATATCAAGCGCTACCGCCCTAGCTTCACCTGTTTTGTCCAGTGTGTGATATATGCATTCAAAGATGACCATTAGGATATCCGCAGTAGATTGTGCTTGTCTAAATCCGTACTGATGATCAGAAAGAAGTTTAGCATTAACTATATGCCGGACTATCGTTAGATTGATTAAGGATTCAAAGATTTTAGCAAAGATTGGGAGTAGACTGATTGGGCGGTAGTTTTGAGGATCAGTTGTATCTCCAGAATTCTTGAAGACTAGTTCCACAGAGGCAATTTTCCAGCTATCAGGGAAACAAGATTCAGCAACGCATTTGTTGTAGATTTTCGAGAGGGCAGGGGCCATTTCAGCAGAGCATTTATTTATTACTGTTACTGGTATAAGATCAGACCCACAAGCTTTGGAGGTGTTAAGGTTTTTTATGATGTCTCTGACCTGAGATGGAGTGATGACCAGGTTATCAAGTGTGGCTTAAATCCGCAATGGGAATTTAGAGAGGGGGTGGTTTGCTGAGTCCAAAGGTGAAGGCTGGGCAAGTAGTTCAGCTTTATTAGTTGCCATGCAAACAACAACAGGAGGGTGTTCCAAACATTAACTCCTAGCCCATGCATATGTTTGTCAGAGTCTTTACTGTAGAGTTGGAGGTAATCAGTCATGTAAAAGTGGTGAGAGGAGATTGGGGATTGAAGGTTTGTTTCACTTAGTGCTAGAATATTCGGGGAGTTTGTCAGGAGAAAAGTTTCTATGTGGTTAATGTTGGTTCTAAGTCCCCAGATATTTGTGAATGCGAGCCTCAAGGGTGGAGGCGAAGATGTTTTTTGTTGAGTGTCTGGTTTAGGTTTGATTTTTTACTTTGTAAGTTCATGTTTGTTTTGAAATAGAGTAGGGTGTACAATGTGGGTGCTTGTTTTGTGTCAATAAGCTCGCACAACTAGTTCATTAGTCGTGATTTGGTCCATGGGGGTTGTGGTCTTGGGAAAGCCCACCGGGGATAACTGTAGGGTCCCTTTCCATGTGTGACATGGCATGTACAGTTACCCACGATATTATGCAACTGTTAATGGATCAGCCGTTCTTAGTGCTACCTAAGAGTTTGGGCTCTTGTACTGACAGTCGAAAACAGCAGCCAGACAAGCTGTCTAACCTGTACCCTCAACCTGTCAGAACAAGAGCGACCCAGACGAGACATGTAGGATTTAGTGACAAAAAACTTTCCCCAAGTTGCCCAGATAGAGAGAAAGAGAGACAGCGTTCATTGTCCTAGTCAGGAAACAAGGCCAGGCACTGGGTATCTTTAGAGGCATCCCAGCGCTGGTACCTCTGCGCCTGGCTAATAGACAGAGAAGAAGTGCAAAAACCGGGCGATAAGCAGAGCCCATCTACTTCTTAAGCAATTATACGTTTGCAAACCGGATACTTTGTTCGAGATTCCAGCTTCAGGAAGTTTGTCGATCAGGACTAAGGAGCCCTCCCTCCCCAACAGTTTGTTGCCAAGACATAAGTGGTTAATAGTAAGGTTTTATTATCAGAGTTTTCCTTCTCTTAGATGGATGACCTGACAAGGTCTATAGGTTTAACACACCAAGAGGAGGTAGCCTGCGCCCGTGTACTAGTCGGGCATTTAAGAGCCCCCGCAGGTAAAAAAAACCCAAAAACTTCCATATATATATATATATAGAGAGAGATAGATAATAAGTCTAGACGCCGCCTTCCAGAGATAATAAGGGACTGAAGATGACTTCCCTCTCGCTCTCTCATAAGCAAAATTTATTGTGGGGGCATTTCAACGGCCATTAGAGTGAGTGAGCTATTCTTTTCAATTTTTTTTTTCATCATTTAACCGCAAGAACATCGAAACAGGCATTTCTTAGGCCAGTAGGGTGACACAGAGACTGATGGAAGAGGAATAATTTACTATTTATAAATAAAATAAAAAGTAAAATAAAAACACAGAAAATAAATACAATTAAATTAGATAACAAGTTTAAATTAATAAAAATACCAGTCATATTTAAATCATGCAAAGAAAAACTTAGCTGAACTTTGGTGAATCTATTCAATTTTAGTGCCATGTGTTGGCAGCATTATTTGAAGGTCGGCCACTTTGAGTTAGTAGATGTAGTAGGGTCAGTTCACAGAGGAAAACCAAGGAAAACATGAGAGGAAGTGATACAAATTGATTTGAAAGAACAAGGGATGAACTAAGACCTGGCCAGAGCTAGGTTAGTTTGGAAGTAAATTTCTAAAAGCCATCCACCACATTCCAAGCATGTAAAACGGACGTTAAACCGAATATGAAAGATGAAATCCAATAGTTTTGGTAAAAGTCCTTATGCTTCTTAGACTTGTTATACATCATGTAAATGTATGTGTATACCACCGGGTGCAGTTTCATGTCATACCCAGAAGAGATTCTATTTAACTCATAGATGCGACCCTGACAAATGAAGAGCACCTGGGAATGATGGCAACTAAAAGGTAAGCCCACCTTCTTCAAAGCTCCCATATTGAAACCCTGACCACTGAAATTAGTTGTATCTCCCATATAAAGCCACCGTTGACCTCAAAGGTCATAACATATAAATCATACTTAATGAATCTATGCATTCGAAAAAAACATATCTACACTTAACTTTAAAAGCACAGTACTACAAGCAGTTGCATGCAGAGGTCTAGTGATGTCCAAGTTAAACTCTTTGAATGTATGCCCCAATGACTCAAGAATAAGTCTTAGTATTGAGAAATATTATAAGAAAGTGAGATAGTTGGAATATGATTGGATGCCTCCACCCTCCAAACGTGGATGCTCTGAGCCACTGACCTTTCACCCGTCCTCCTCTGTTTCATCACCGGATTATTTAAATAAAAAAAGGAATGCTTTGTCAATTTAATATTGCAATACATTTTTTCTCTGTATATATTTAATATTTAAGATATGTTCAAAATTCATATTGATGGATTGAAGCTTTCAGCATGGTAGGTCCATTTTCAAGAATAAAAGGAAAAGTTTGAATCCACACCGACAAACGGGCAAGAACTACATCTTTTGTACTTTGTTAGAATTATAAAAAGAATGAGCAACAGATAAAAAAGACACACAATGTTTACCTTATTTAAGGAAATATGCTTGCAAGTACGAATTTCACTATATATTAGAATAGTTTTCCCAGGACGGATAAAATTAATTCCACAGACAGAACAATTTTGCACCACTTTTATATGCTCTTACGAAGATTAAAATCAGAATATAATGCTACGAAATCTTATGTCTAGAATCCTTGTTCCAATTTTGATTAAAATTTTGATTTTGATTCTGGAAAATGTCTAAAATTTAAGGGGCATTTAGAAAAAATGGGAATTCGAGAATCTTTCTTAATTGATGTCTAGTGACTATGAATCAAATACGATTCAAATCTAAAATATTTGAATTTTCAAAAGTAAGATTGTGTCCATACTATACTACTAAAACCCCTTTGAAATACTTTAAAGAAACTGAAATCTAGGGAATATTTATTAATTAATACTTAATACCTATTGTTAAAATTTCACAAAAAGCGAGGTATCTAAATTTTACGAACGGCTTCCACCACATCTTTACCTTCTTTACATAAAACTAAATTAAACTAAATATAGGTCACATTACAACCCTTTACACCTAGCAGCTGTGTTCCAAAATTCGTTATGATCAGAGAATTAGTTTATTAGTGAATCTTATACATACAAATATATAAACATACACACATACCAAACTTTATATAAATAGATATATATATTCGTATACATACACACAATTATATGGTATTCCTGAAAGTTATGTTTATAGTTATATTGTAAAATTTGAATTAAACCTGCTGGTTATTCGTTATAATTAATTGGTACGGCACCATCACATGAAGAAAAATTCACAAAGATAAAAATTAAAATATTTGTTACATTTTTCAAATTAAATCTTATCAGGTACATGACAATGTTAATCCTGTTTCTGCCATTTTTTTAAATACATATGTTGTCTAATTCTTACCTTTTTACGGTTAATAATATTAACAAAGCCTAAATCTATATCACTAGAAATAGTTTTGTTTGATTTCCTGACTTTCTTTCTGATCTAAAATTGTGACTATTTTCTTTGTCTTTATTACCGGCCACCATACATATAAAGTGATTAGAGTAAATTATAATAGTTTTTCAAAAGATTTTCAATGTAAAAATGAACCGAAGCGTCTGGTAAATATAGTATTTCCATTGATAGTAGATTTTCTAAAATAAGATATAGAACTGGAAGCCATTTTTAAATCAGACACTTTAAACCTTTTATTCAAATGCTTTTTATGGTGGTGTCACCAGTAATAAATGTAAATAAAATGAAAAATGTACCTTCATTTTATTGTTTTTTTTTTGTGCTTGTTTTTTACTTTTTAAACACCCAAGGCTGCTCGATCAGCCAAAAGTTATTTATGGCTAAATATTATATTTTGACTGATATTGATTTTTTGTTAAAGAAAATTCTCCAATATTTAGCTGACATTCGCCAAATCTAGGTAAACAAATGCTAAATAAAGCGTATCAATTCAAAGCCAGAAAATGCAGCAACAAGAAAAAAAAATCAAACTTACATTTAAAACTACAGATTTTATACACTAGTGTCTTGCTCAAGTAAGTATTTTTTTAAATACAAAAATGAAAAGAAAAATGAGTAGGCTTGTTTTTAACCGCAGGGGGTCCATGAGAAATTAACTGTTTACCTTTGTTTTAGTAACACAAAAGAACAATAATACTTGACCTCTCTCTTTTAAATAAAATTCAAGTCAGAAATCACTTACTATTTTGGTAGTTTGAAAGCTTCAAAATTTATTTCAAACAAGAAGTGTCATGATAGTGTCATAACAGACATTAAAAAAAATAATCCTAGTTTTCTATGCTGATACGTTCTTATTTAAAAGTAATTTTGAATCCTTTAAAGTGTTGAATAGAAAGTCATGTATGGCTTGAATTAATGTTTAATGGTGTTGCCCCGGAATTATCTGAGTTATCGACCTTAGATTTATCTTGGCCAATGTTAGATACATTTATTATTGGTGACTAGCTTGTAGTTCTTGTGTGAAAATGGTCATTGCACCTGGCTAATGCTGAACGGTTCTAACCACCTATTCTTTCATAAAGACCATTAAAAGAGAACTCTTTTTCTGATGTGTTACTTTCTTTCCTTTGAGTCATTTCATTCTTCACCCTCCTTCCATTAGAATATATGAGGTTTATTCTTACATTATGTAAATTACCGACGATTGTTCTTTTTAGATACTTTAGAAAATTACATACCACTTCAAATCTAAAATATTGAGAGTTTTTCACGACTGAAATAAACAACTGAAGAAAGACAACTTTTATATATTGAAAATAATTTGCATGGTTTGTATTATTCAGATTACTGTTCTCATCTTGGATGTCATTCTCACAACATTCCGGTTGATGTAACCTCCGAACTTCTTCAGTTGTCCACATAGCACTTTATCCATTGTGCCATGAGTCTAAGTAATAATCAATTTTAAGTGAGAGTTTTCTGGAGATTGAAGGTTAAATCCTCAGTACGGGCGATACTAATAATACAATTAAGAATTACTTAAGACTTTTACCTGATGGAAAGAAGACAAGCTACTCCCGTGGATTAATAAATAAAGGGTTCCGTTTGAAATTCTGTATATAGGTTCAACATAAAGATTCCCAAGTTCAGCAAGTCGCACCTGAAGAAGGTCATAAGTTACATTGATTGAAACATTGTGTGAATAACATCCACGATGAGAACAGTAATCCAAATAATCCAATTGGCACAGGATCTTAAAAATATATTGATCAAATTCCGTTTGAAATATTTATATTAAAATAAAAATTTGATTGAACATGAAGTCTTAAAAGATTTAAATAATTTTCTGAACAGAATTAAAGCTGATGTAAAAATCAACAAAGCTTTTTCATACAATAATTACCAAACCGAGAAGACGAGTTAAACACTGCTTTAATTACTGACCGAGGAACATGAGTGCTTGCACTCCAAGCAAAATACTGATACTTACACGAACTTCTGTTTAGAGTAAATTCCCGTTACTCTTTTCTGTTCCAGAAATTTTTCTTGATTGAGTAAAAGATCCTAACTTGTCATTAAGAAATGTTGTGTATATTTTTGTACAGAGAGCTTTTGTCATTTGTTTGATTATTGTGCAATCCTTTAAAAGTTTGTTTCGACATATACAAACAGCAAACGCGGAAGTAATTATACTGGGAAACCGACGCACTCATATGGTAGCACCTGACACGAAAGTAATGTCAAATGTTCATTAAATATGAGTTGAAAAGTGTTGTAAAGGTTATGATTGGCATAAATACGAAACTAACATAAAGGGAAGTAATCAGGTATTGACTATATACGAAACTACGTATATAAGACGGGCAGTGATATCTGGAAGTGAGCGAAGAGTAAACGTCTCTACTTCCTACCGGATCCCTGTTAAACGCAAACCACTCGGCGTATTTTTAATTTAGTATGTCCTATGTAATTTAGGATATAACAAAAAGAAAGAAAAATAGGGATCGTTTTCTTATGTATATTGTAAAAACTTTATATTGAAAAAGGTTTAGGTTCGTTTTGTATTGTTTATAATTGGAAATCTAAATGTATTCTATTATAATTATTATTATTATTATTCTAATATAAGTATTTCTATTAGCCGTGTAATCGATAGCAGGTATAGTGATTAATATAAAGTGATCTAATGTATGGTGTAATAAGAAATATTTACTCAAACTAGATGTATTATGCATTTCTGAATAGAGTAATGAGGACTATGGGAAATAATAAACAAAGAGAAAAGTGTTAATCGGATAAAATATAAGAATCCATGAATTTGAATGAAACTGAATTTTTTGTTTATGAAAACGTAGCAAATAACTGACCTAAATCGCAGACAAAACAGATTTTTTAATATGTAGCTTTAAAAGCTATACCGGTAAAAGAAATAAGGAAAATTATGGTTCGACTTTACATATAATGTATTATCATCGAATCTAACAGACAAGTCAAAAAAGATTACTGGATTTAGTACAGTAATTTACTTTATAAAGCCTTTGGATTATTTGTTAAAACTTTGGATTAAATATCTAATCTTTTCAATTTCCATATTTATGGGTGACAATCTTGACACCTGTAAAATCCAGTGATTTAAGATATACGAATATTAAAATCTGTTTCTAGACAATATCTCATCCAGTAAAAGTATTGATTCTTGGGTTAGATATCCTTAATTTCGGCTTAATACAGACATTTTGTGTTCACTCTGGTGTACGTGAGGCTTCCTTTTAAAACAAAAGAAATCTGCATTATCGGACAACCGAGAGAATATATTCAAACTAATATTTTTTAATTAAAGGGTCTCTAAAAGACGACATCTATTCATTGCAAAAAAAAAAACGATGCGGAAAAATAAAATGTATATTTTCATTACTGAGAGACACACCAAAACAAATAACTAAAAATAAGGAGGTCAAATCTATCCTCTCTCTCTCTCTTTCCCTCCCTCCCTACACCCCTCCTCTGTCCAAAGCTAATGTTTTTGTATAGCAAATCATCTTCAAGTCATTATTTAATCATATTATATTGTATAGGGAAACAAATGAGTAAAGTAGAAACTTAAAACTTCCAATTTAAATCGTGTATTTCACAGTAAGTATTCATAATTCTCAAGCTGTTGACTCTCTTTGACATCATTACAACTCACAATAAGATTACAAGAAAGGATTACATAAAATGAAAGTCCAATTTGCTGTGTTATAATAATAAGACCAGACACATAAATAACAGTAAGTCTTTATAATCAAACCAAAGAGAAGAGCTGTTTCTTATTTATTAAATCTGTTTCTTATATCAAGTCTGTTCATTTATTAACACTTTTAGGTGGCATTGTTGCAAATCTGCTACAAAACAAAACAAAACAATCAGCCACCACATCTTAGTGCTGCTTTCAAATAAAAACTTACTCATGATTCATTGTAATTTAGTGCTTTCCGCACATGCTAGGAGATTTGACCAATTAGGCTACTGGCCAGAGGCTAAAAACAAACATCAACATTACTGACATTGTCCTGATGGCTTTTCAGAAATTTATTGCAGCAAATGCAAGATTTTCCTTTATCTCGGGAAGAAAGAAACTGTTTTGTTGCTTAGCCCATGTGAAATGAAGCCATAGAAGAACATTTTTTTAACTATGTAGAGTTGTAATAAACAAGATTCTATATATGTTTTAATCTTTGATATTTTTTAGGCTGAGGTGAAAATCTAGAATATTCGTTACAAATGAATTATCATATTTTTTGTGGTGCAGGCATGGAGATAATTGTTTTCATAAACTAGTTTAATTGGTGTCTAGTCATCCATTTTCTTTACAAAGGTATTTTTTTATGAAAAACAAAAACAAAAAAAAACAGAAAAACAAATTGCACCACTTATTAAACGGGATAACATGGTCAATAATCTTTTGAGCATGGAGCTAAGTTGTTTATTCAAGTGAAATTTCAATGCACATAGAAGAGGCAAAAGAAATAAGTGAAAAATAGATGGGCTCAAGTTTACCAATGCCAAATTGGCAAACTGAATTGAAATATAGTCAGTATCTATTACATTAATACACTAACAACGCAGGGAGAGAATAGTATAAATCCTTAAATTGCCTCTTGTTTGGGGTAAAATAGAAAATCATGCTCCATGTACAATATAGTATTTTATTATTAAGCGGAAGGATTGATATGCCGTAAAATAGATTAACTAAACCATAGAGATTAATGTCAATTAGGTTATATCATTAAATCGTCACCATGAAAAACAATTAGAAGTGGATTTTTTAAATAAATTCTAAATGTATAATTCTCAATGTGTAAAATAAGTGCTATTGTAATCATATGGCTACTTCCTGGATAAACTGATTGTTTCTGTCCTCTTGTATTTTACACTGAGCAGAAGAAAGAAGAATTGAAATGTTTTATACATGGCCGGAAAAAATTCACATGAAAAAGACTATTTTGCCTAGCAAAAATTCACAATACATTTATACTAGCCGGTAATAAAGTGAGTTAGAGTTTTCGTTTATACTGTGGAAATTTCAGTATATTTTCTAAGTAAGTCATGGGTTGCTTCCCTTTGTTTGACACCGTTTGAGGGTGAAGGCTTTCAGTTTTGCTTACGTGCCAGGTTGAAGGTCACATGGATTATTTTGCGTAGGAGTTGGGTTAGGTCGACGCCATTTTGTGTCACGTGGTTTCTATTTTTAGAAATGATGCATTAGTTCTGTCTCGATTGATATTGGCGCGAAGTTTAATCAGAACAGACTTGGACGCCTAGCAGTCAACACCTGTAAAAGCTGTTTCTCCGTCCTTAGGAGGGACGTTAAATTTGAGAAGAATTTCTACTTGAAGAAATTTAAGAGATAGAGTATCTCTTGGCAAGAATTGCCTTTTATGTATGAAATATTCTTCCTTCGGTCAACGAATATTTCCCTTTGAAGATGTTTCAGGTCAGAGACTTGAAATGAAGAATTTATGGAGAATTTGAACGAGATAAAAATATCTCCGGGCACGAAATTGCCTATATTGAAGAGCTTAGCTCCCGTGAACTGGAATACTTTGCTGTTGAGAAGATTCTGAATCAGAGATTAAGAATCGTAAAGTGTGATGCTATTTGGGACTAACTGTGGAAAAAATCAAGTATTATGTTTATTTGAAATTTGTACTGTTCTAGTGACGTATTTCTTGCGTTGGATTTATTATAAGAAAATTATTGAAGAAAAAGAAGAAAAAAGAGAACTTTGGGACAGACGTTTGATAAAATAAAAGAAGGTTATTTTTACCATGAAAATTGTGACGGAATTCTGCACGGTTTGTCAATTTTATTACTTTTGATTGTAACTTTGGTGTAAAGAAGAAAAAAGAGACTATTTGATTGATTTTGTAAGAATACTGACTTTATAGTAAGTTCATGTTTTAAAAGGATTTATTCCTTTGCTTAGATTGTGTCTATTTTGTTGTGTATAACTTTAATGTTAAGAAATCCTGATGTTGTAATTTTTTTGATTTTGATTTTTTTTGTACGTTATCTAGGAATAATTTATTTATTCCAGCTCTGGAAAAAAAGCAGTCCAAGCTACCTTTTTTTTGTAAATAAAACTTTATTTTAACTTTTATGAACATCTTGTATTCGTCCATTCCTTCTCTCTTGTTATAATTTTTTTTGTGATAATTCTCCTAGGTAACATGACTTAGTTTAGAGCGGTTTTCGTTAACACCCACGAAAAATCCGACAATACCTAATATTAACCTTTAAAAATGTGAGAATTCAACATTTTTAAAGTCATTATTTACTTGCCTCCCCATAAAGGAAAAATTAAACGCAAGGTCGTTTTTTCAATTTGCAGGATATCAACCTGTCAAGAAAAGGGCATGCCGAATGAGACAAAAATGGAAACGAAAATCGCCCCAATCGAGAGGGGCCCCTAATTGGATTTGTTTTAGATACAGGTTAAACTGAAAACAGCTCAAATGATTATTTTTTATCATCACCTTCATCCTATTTTGTCCTTTTTTTTTTAATTTTTCATCTCTGATGTGTTCACAATTTTTAGAAGGAATTCTATGCATGTTCATATTCTATGCAAGGTGATTGAGCTAACATTTTATGCAGGGAATTGAGAATTAAAAAGTAACTGTTGTTTAACGAAGCCACAATCCCAAATCATAATTCACAGAATAAAACAAACTTGACATTTCATACAAATATATCTGAAAAGATTTCTCATCAGGCAGTAACGAAAACTATAAAGCTTAGTTTTTCTGCTATCATCACAGACAGAGAGAGAGATAAAATAAAAACTGAGGTTTAAATATTTAGAAAGTCATTTTATCTGTTAAAACACGCAGAAGCAAATGTATAAATTTTAATGATGGTAAATATATTTTGTGGATGATGGGGTTAAACATTTCTGCAGGCATTCATATATGTTAACCTACATTGGCAATATCTATAATGTCTGTGTTTGTTTTGAGTTTAAATTTATGAAAGTAGTAGACAAAATCAAAACAAATTTGATTGTTCCAAAATATTTATTCTGAAAAAGATTAAATTGTGTATCTAATGGTTCTGTTTACATATTAAATACCAGTAGCAGACACAAATCTTGCGAACTGTGGGAAATCAGAGGTACAAAATGAGTGATATAAAATAAATTCAAAGTTTTAATAAGTAGATTGGATAAACAGGTCACATGATCTGGTGCGTAATGACATCAGCAAAAATAGGTTACATGACTAATTGAAAATTTCAAGTAATCGAGTGTTTATTAACCAACAGAAAACTTTCCCACCTAATTTAATAAGACCGGCTTCTGGGAGCCTAATGTTTTCCATTCAAACCGCTTTGGTTCCAGTAAAAATGTTTACTACACAAACCAACACATACTTTTAATACCAGTTATCAATCAACTATCTCTTTGTTATCTCAAACTATTTAATAACGAAAAGCTTTCTTTCCCTTATAAGCTAGCTAAAACAATGCCATTGTATTATTATTGACCGAGAACGGAAGACTCTCTTCTATCATATGTTTCTATTTACCGATATTTTTTATGCCACACACCATAACATCACAAAACAAAGAATTACACATCCCTTGAATAAAATGTGCCTTATTATTCTCCTTCATATAAGACTGTCTTTTTTGTATCTTTTAGATTTTGGATTTAGCACACATGTTTCAGCATAAAATACTTTGATTATAATTACTAAAAATAAAATGCATACAAACAAATGCAATGAAATGTAAATTATAATAAATTAAATTATTTTAAATTTTTCTATGGCAAAAGTTTACTTAAAAAAATTTAATAGCATTCATAAAAACAACTATATATATGAAATATTTTCATCAATTAAAATGTTCGTAAAAAAATTTGAACTTCTTTAAATTAAAAAAAATCTTAATTACACGTAAGAATTTAAATATTATTTTGAACATCGTAAGTAATTATTATATTTTAAATTTAATTTCATATAATATTTATTGTTAATAAATTCATTATATATTTGTAGCCGAAGGGCGCATATAATTGCTAAGGGTATATATTCGTACATATTAGTGTTGGGGTAGTACGACTGTCACTAGAAATACTTTTGTATTGTTAGCAGTGAACGCTGTTTCTGTGGATGGCGTTTCTTGTGGATGACCTATATAAATTTTCTTTTTGGTGTGTCATCATCATCATCATATTCGGTTTAACGTCCGTTTTACATGCTGACATGTGTTGGACGGCTTTAAGAAATTGATTTCCAAACTAACCTCTCTCTGACCAGGTCCTTATTTATCCCTCTTTCTCTCAAGTACATTGTAATCTTCCTGAGTTAGACTTCCTCCCATGTTTTCCTTGGCTTTCCCAAAAACGTGGCCATCTCATCGAAGTCTACTCTTCTGCACACATTTCCCTATACTGTACAGATTCGATCTTCCTTTGAGGTCATCAGAACTAAGCCTTATTTAAGACTCACATTACACATTCATCGTATCATTTTCAGATCATTTCTCTTCCTGCAGCGCATGTCCTTAACCCTAACTTCCTATGTTTCACTATCATACATCATCACACTGCATACACATGCTTGATAGACTATTCCCTTGGACGACAGTGGTAACACTCTGTTGGTTAGTAATAGCAGAAGTTCCCTGAACTTACTCGATCCACTCCTAAATCTTGCAATCACACTAGCACCTGCTCCACTTTGTGCGCCAATGGTATCACCAAAGTAACAAAAATTATTTTATTGTATTATTAATGTTGAATACATAGTGTTTTAATGCATAAATGCCTAAAAACTTCTTTAAAATATATATACATATAGAGAGAGGGATATCATTCACTTACGATATCGTGAAATGAAATGATTGATTAAAATAAGAGATGCAGAGGCAAATAAAAATGATGAAAGAATAAAGATGCAACTATTGCTTCATATGACTGTTGTGTATTCCCTCAAGATTTCAACCAAGCATTATGATTGGTCAATGTGATGTGTGACGCTCTTTGTCCATCAGTCACTAAGTTCTTTGTCATCTGAAAAGCAATATCTTTGTGTGAGATAATTTTGACGTCATCTAATATCAATGGATTGCCACTAATAATTTATCAATAAGATATTTATTTTCCAAGTGTACAAAGATATTAAACAGCATCATTCTAGTTGACCAGTTCCTTTTTCAAACAATTTGGAATCAGATGATGAATACCTCCCTTCAGACCTTGAACCGGTCTCTTCTTGCTATTCTCCAGCAACAATGGCGCAAACTGAAGTTAATTTGCTGTTTTATTGTGAGGCTAACAATTGGTGAATACTTATTATATCAACTAGAAATTTTGAAGTCCGAAATAGATGAACGTTTTCACTACTGAGTTTGCTTTGTCCGTTTCTTTCTTTTGATACTTCATATCTTAACAATGTGTGGTCATGACCTCTTTTGGAAAAGGAAGAAAATTAGCTGAAAAGATTTGCTTCATGAATGAAGTGTTCAGTTTGAAATTAATCAACACTTCCGAGTGTTATTCTATAAGATTCATCAATGGCGGTTCAAAAGATATGCGATTTGTTTGAATCATTTTGATTGATTGAAAACTAACATTGCAATAATAATTTCTAGCCATGATTTAAAAAATAATTTTTTATACGACTTTCAAGCCAGGATTAAACTAGTATTTGTTCTGTTTTCTTTCAGAGGCCTATTTTCCAAACATTATCTCCTCCAAAATGAAGAGGTATGGCTATCACCTGTCACCTGAGGCGCCCTCATCAGTGTATGTCAATGTGTCTAACCAGGCAATTTTTATAGGTAACTAGCGATCCCGATCCGGCGTTGCCCGGGATTTTTAAACCTAATGCAGGCTTTATTTTATAATAAGAGGGTAATAGCTGGAGTATTGGTAGTTGTAAAAAGAAAAATCCGTTATTTTTCGGAATATGAGAATTGATCATTTGTATTATTCGAACTATTGTTCTGATCTTGGATGTTATACTCACAACGTTTCGGTTGATGTAACCTCTAACCTTGTTCAGGTGCGTCTTGTCAAACTCAGGAATCTGTACAGAATTTTGAATGGTAACTTTTATTTGATCCATCGGTGTAGGCTGCTCTCGTTCAATCACCGATGATCAGATAGAAGTCTAAAGTAATTCTTAATTATATTCTTAGTATTGCCTGTTTTGAAGATCGAACCTTCAGAAGACTGTCACTTAGAACTGATTATTACTTAGCATTTGATCCATTGTGCCATTGTTCCATGTGGAATATAATTAAGAATTACTTAAGACTTCTATCAGAACTCACAATGAGATGACAATAAAGATAATATAATAGGAAGATCCATAAAAATCCTTTAATTAGAAATCCCAATGAAGTAGGCAGATTTTAATTTAGCTAGTTTCTGGATCATCGAAGTTAAGCGACGTTGAGTCTGGTCAGTACCAAATGGGTGACCATTTGGGAATGCTAGACGTTTTAAGTCATCTTCCAGCTGGGAACCGCATGTAAATTTCATATTTTCTTCAAAAATTTCTGTGTTAGTGGAATCCGGATACTTGTCTAGGGCGAGTACCACATCAGGTATTACCGAATGTATAACATAAATATATTTTGAATATTTTGAAAAATATTTTTTTTTCAAATAATATTGAGAATTATCATTTTTACTTGTTCAATATCATTTTATTGATTTTGCATATTTGAAAAACTGCCATGATTTACCAAAGACACTCTTTTCCATTCATAATAGGCTTTAAGAAGAACACACGTGGAAATGAAAATGAAACTGGTTAAAAAAAAGTGTTGTCAAATTAAATGTGATTACTGATATCACATTATGCATGAGTTAATGTCAAATAACCAATTCATAGAATGTAAGTATGTAAGAAACATCAGCCTACACAATTCACAAATAATCAACAGCAATCCTATCTTAATATGGAGAAAAAATAACGATAAATTACCAGTACATGGACTGAAAATGTAGTTGAAATATAAATATTGATGGTGTGGACAATTGTCTGAAGAAAAACAGTGTAAATGTTGCAAAGCTATTGCAATTAAAACGGAATCAAATCTCTGAGAGAGAAAAATTGTGTGGCTTGCATCCAGAATAATCACTTCATAGAACTCGTGTCATTTTTTCCCACATTTTACTTTAAGGAAATAATTTTCAGAGCGCAATTTGCATTGATTGGCTATTTAAATTTAAATGGTTGGATTCACGAGGTTTTTTTCTTCCTTTCTGACTCTTTCGGCAAAAATTGGAAATACATTTTTTTAAATAGAAATAATAAAAAAAAATTACGATACCTAGTGTGCACTTTGGTTAATTTGGAATGATCAGGAATCAAATATTTGCTAATCCTGAGAAAATTAGTCGTCTTTTAAATGTGCTACATTTCAAAATTTGAAAAGTAATAAAGCCCGCACAACAGAGGCATTGGATTTTTTTCGTTTAGCAAATATTTCTTCAGTTAACAAACTTAGAAATATTCGCTTGCAGAATCCAATTTTTTTATATATAATTACTATATAATATCTTTAATAAAAATCTTCTTTTTTTTTAAATAGAACACATAAAAATGTTTTTGTTATATGGCGAGTTACATAAATGAAAGAATCAGCTTCTTTTAACATTTTGCAATGTTTAAAGTTGATCTGAAATAAATTTAATCTTTCTCTCTCTCTCTCTCTCTCTTGACATTAAACCAAATTGATGTGTTTAAAAGGCCAATTGAATAGACTGGATTCACTGCTTTTTTATAAGCAACATTTTATGTGTATGCAAATTGTAAACAGAAAAAAAATGAATTGCTTAAAAATAGTACCTTATAGTAATATTGATTGCTTCCATCAAGGAGGGAGATATGTTTTCAGTCGAGTTTGTTTGTTTGTTTGTTTGGTTGTGTAACTAAACTTGATCAAAATATCGGTCATGGATATCTAAGTCAAAGGTCAAGTCACTGAAAAGTCACACTTTTGATGATAACTTCGGTTCGCTACTTGTCTGTATTGTAGCCAAAAGAGTCCTGCATCTTATATGACCTTGAGCTTTGAGCTTGACCTCCAAAATTTCGATCATGTTCAAAATTTAGATGGAATTTCAAATTTTTCCAAATTTTATGTACTAGAATTATAGGGTCTAAGAGCCCAAATTCTAGTGTATATTAAATATTAAATTGTTTTTAACGCCAATAAGTAGTTAAAGTAAAAACAATTGTTTAGGACTATTAAAATAATCTCCCATGCTATTGATAATGTTTACTCATTGATTTACTTATTCTTTATTATCGCTTATGTTTGAATTCATGTTTTGAAACATTATATAAAGCTATAATTATTTTGTTAAGGTTATGTTTTAAGCTCTATTTCTAAGAAAATCCAAATAGCTCAGTTGAAGATCTCAAGGTTTTGGTTTCGATTTCCGGTCATAGCATCCGCTTTATTTGTTGGGAATTTATGCAATTCATTTTCCATTTCTAAAAGTAATTCAGATCTCTGATTATTTGAAATGAGACAAATTCAGCAAGCTATTTATTATGTTTAAACAGATTGTGACTGACGGACAGACGGATAAAATCTCTATTATATAATCTATTTAAATAATCTGATATAATTTATATGGATCTGATGCTCTTTAATAACATCAACCATCATACAAAATTTCAGCATGATCAAAGAAATAGTTTTTGAGTTATCAACGTTTACATGACATAACTTCGGGAATACGTCATACAATATAGAGAAGTAAGGCACAGGTAAGACTTTGGCACATCCTTACGTTGTCAGGCAGGGGTATGCAGTATCACCGCACTTATGTTCCTGTTTTACATATAAGCACATCTTTTGGTTAATTTTACAACCTCAGATATTCATTCAATTGATAAGCGAAACAAATAAAATCTACAACAGAAATTTTTCTGTTGTTTCAATTATTTCAATCTATCTATATACTATTTAGTTATGGTATTTTGGGAGTTTGTCTGTTCTTACACAACTAAAAACATGTGATTGCTTTATAAAAAAGGAATAGGCAGAGTACACATTGCTAAGGCAGTAGTGTTTTTGATGTCAATACCATGTTCGAATCTGACATACGTTTCATGGATTTTGTTAAAACTGGATACCTGTTTTATAAATAAAAAAAATTAACATGACATAACATAAAAAAGCATTACATTTAGGGCTCTTAAAAATAAATTCTTAATCGCAAAATCTGACTTAATTGGTATCTAATTACTATGAATCAAATTTAATGCAAATCTGAAATATTTGAATTTTTAAATAGTAGGTTTTGCTCTTATTATGCCCCCCTAAACACCCTTCCTTTAAAATACTTAAAAGAAACTGAAATTTTGTGGAATAGTTATTTATTGATGTTTAATATTTCAAAGGTATCTGAATTTTCACGAAGGACTTCCACCTCCTTTGTATCAAAATAAATTAAACTAAATGTAGCCCACATTATGACCCCTTATGCCTATCAGCTGTGTTCCAACATTAATGATTAATTCTAGATATGAATATATAAATATATACACATGCTTAACTTTATATAAATAGAACTTAGTTTTATTTGGTCTGTCTATTTTACAGCATATCAATTTTTAGGAGTTTATTTAATGCTGATACAATTCATTGTATACGATTAGATGACCACAAGTTTCGATGACATCTATAACTGAGGGTAAATTCTTGGTTCATACTTTTCCTAACGCTATTAGTGTGTAAACACTGTAGATCCGATCAGATTTGAACTCGGCCGAGAATGCCATTTCCGGAAGATGAATTAACCAGAGCTGTTCAGAGTCTAACTTAATGTGCTGAATTAGTCTGAGATAAAGAGTGGAAACTTTCAAACAATTATTATGACATTAGCATTAATCTCTATTGTTTCTTATTATATAATCAATAAAAGTTTGCTTAATTATTTTTTATGTAACTATGTAATTATCTTTGGCGAGACTTATGGGCAGCTGAGTGTCTTTGGTCTCTCTGTAAAAGGGTTTGTTAGGACAACCTGACATGAGAATACTTAACCCTACAAGTAAACCCTGACCAAATGTTCAAAATAACATAGTATTCGAAGCCCAAATAATATCCCCTGGACACGGCTATACACTGGCTCATACAATGAATGGTCCACCTTCTAGTGATGTTACCTCAAGTAACAGCACTTAGCTGGATACTCCACCAGACTAGATGAATTTTTGTCCTGGAATTCAGCAAAGTTCAGAAGATATCACGATAAAGAGAAACTATAACATAAAAAAATTAATGTTCTTCACTGCTTTACTAACTCAACGTTTGGGAGGTAGAGGAGAATCATGATTGAACAACCGGATATCCATATATCTAATACAGAAATCAAGTGTTAGCCCCAGAAAGGGGTCCTTTGATTTCTGAGAACTTACTGAAATAAAATGAAAAAAAAAGTGAAAAAGATAAATATTAACATAAGCACCTTAATATACACCTCATAGGTAGGATGTTAGCTTAATTATTTTTATGTAGTTATGTTATTATCTTCGATGAGACTTATGTCCAGCCCTGTGTATATAATATGCACATATGCATATATAAGATAAATATTAACACAAGCACTTTAATCTACACCTGATAGGTAAGGTATTAATTCTTATCAAATGTGAGGAGAGTAGAAAGTGGATCTTGGGTTTACTTTCGGCAACCTCGTAACTTTCGCTTCCCTTATTCCTTTAGTCCTCACAATTCAATGACCGATGTTTCTGACAAAGGGAGAAGAATTACTGTTTTCTGGGTCGGAATCTATTCATTTAACACTTATCGTTGGCGAGTTTTTGACCTTGAAGTAGTATTTTTTGTAGCTTTTAGCTCCTTACATCAATTGGCTTAATGCCTTTTCTAGAGCGATTTCAATAAAAAAAGAATTCTGGGATTCAACAGTTGGAGTATTTTAGGGGATGGGTTATTTTACATTCACTTCCACTGAAGCAATGCTGGCCACATTCTAGGCCCCACTCCAGAAATCGAAAATGATAGAAAAAAAAAATAATGATAATAATGGTAATATAAGGTTCGTGGATGGAAGAATGTGAACAAAGAGGTTCTCATTCCTTCTCAGACAATAGCATTAACAGATAATTATTTTGTTTTATAATCATTTAGATTTTTCGATCTTTCTGACAATTCTTTTATTGCAATTGTACTTGGACAGCCACGAATTCCAGAACATCTGTTAATTCTTTCAACAATGACAATAAAATAAATTGTCAGAAAAATCGAAAACTAAATAACAAGATTATAAAACGGAACCATTCTGTGTTATTTAATCAAATATGTTTTAATGAAAACAAAAGCTGCTTGAATATTCTAGGTGTAGTCGTTCTAATAAAGATTAGATAAACAATTCTACTCATTATACATATTTATTATTATTTCTTTTTACTTTTTAAATATTTCATATTGTCACTGAGACGTATGGGCTACTATGATTACGAGCCAGATTTATAGGGGGAATCCTAAGTGGGGAGTTGTACAGCAAAATTTATTTTCTCTGCTTCAAAAGAAAAGGGATAAAAAAAGAGAACAATTTTTATTTTAACGTTTCTGTTTGTTTAATTTAATAGGAAAAAAATCACTGAGGAAGCCTTTTGAAAACATCTTGAAGTTATTATGAAGAGAAAAAGTATGTTTTGAAAATAGGCAGAAACAATTGTATGGATAAAGATGTGTTCTGAAACAAATTCAGAACATTTATTAAATTATCATATATTTTGATCTCTAGTAATGTGTACACTATTAAGCTATTAAGCCAACTTTTGTGTGAATTTAAATGAACTTAAATAATATATATGTATGGTTATATATATATACTAGCAGGACCCGTGTCCCGGCGTTGCCCGGGGAAATATAACAGCCTGATTTAAATTGTCCTTGGAACTTGTTAATTGTCATGGCAAATCACAATTTAACTGGGAACTGAAGCCTTTTAAATTTTATTGCAGAATCCGACGGAATAATGGGTATTCTGGGAAGGAATGTCAGTTTGCCCCTTGCCAAAGCAGTTAGTATTACAGCTTCTATCACATGAGGTTGCATGCATTTAACACAGTCTCGTTCCATTACATAGCCTTGGAGCATGAAGATTCCGGAGTAACATAATTGGGCATCCAGCTTTCAGCTGTGTGTTGGCATACCAGGCAATTCTAATGAATCTAAAAATTCTGTAGGGTATTGTACAGCCTGGACGCGATCGAGAATGGAATCCACAAAAGTGAACGTTACAGTTTTAATGTACTTCCACAAATATGGCAATTTAATGCAAGCATTAAGCTCATCAGGGGGACTTCTACGTGGAACAATAGGAAGCGTTTGTCGGAAGTCACCTGATAATAATATTGTTATGCCACCCATAACAGCATCACGTCTCTTGAGATCACGCAATGTTTTATCTAGAGCCTCGACCGCTTGTTTATGTGCCATTGTACATTCATCCCATACGATGAAGGAACAATTCTGTAAGACTTTTGCTGAATCTGACCCTCTTTCTATTTGACAAATTGGATCAGCATCTTTTGTTAGATAATGGCAAGTTAAATGTGGAGTGAGCTGTCCTACCACCAGGAGTACCTCCGGGTGCATCAAGGAATATAAGGCCACCTTGCTGATCTTCTTCAGTATTAACTACAGTACGAAAAATATGAATTTGCTCATTATTTAGTCGTGCGATACCATCTCGAACAATTGATGCTTGCTCATGAGGTTGATAACTAATTTCACGCGTCCATGCAGTAATGACCGGATGTGTATTAGATCGATTAGGTGAGGTAAGACCCAATTTTGTGAGTGGTTTACCATTGATCTTATAAGTCATATCTTCGATATGAACTAAAGCCATATTGAAGATGTCGTCTTAAAATGTTATATCAACTTCAGACTGTTGATTGTGTTTCCTAAGAAGGAAATCTTCACTAAAAGCTTATTTGTGTGCATCCCAAAGTAGTTTCGGATGAGACACTGCACATGATGTCAACATGATGGCAAACAAATGTCTCAAATTGTCGGCAGATTCAGATATAGATGCTTCCTGTAATGTAGCATCCCAGTGGTTATCATCCTCAAGTAGTCCATGTGCACTACATGCATCCCTGAATGTAGTCATAACTTGACGATTGATCGTTTTTAGGTCATTAAAGCTCTGTGAACCTCTAACATTGTGTAGAAGCATTCTCAAACAGAAGCAGTCAAATTGATTTGGATGCATGGTGTATACCCTGCCCTAAAACTTCTGTTCTTTTAACGCACGGATAGCCTGGAACTGGCTTACCCTGTAACCGTCGCTTGAAGACCTTAGTTTTAGTGTCCCAGGTATAATAAACTGGAACTTCTCAGTACAAAAGTGTACGTGGAAAAAAATGTGTTTGACACAATGTGAAGAAAGTTGTTAGAGTGGTTGAAGGTGGATTTGCAACTCTATCTGCTGCAGTACTTTCAGTAAAGTATATACGCTGTCCATTTTCTAGATGAACTGATAGGTGAATAACTGGGGGGGGGATGATGTATATGTATGTGAAAGTTAAGTATTCTCCAAATGGGTTCATTGGTTGATATGTAACGTCCCGTATCGTATCTCTTAACTTCATCATGAGCATTACTTTCAATTGTGAAGATAGCTTGATCACTACCCTTATTTACATATTTACAAATGTATTTTATTGATTTCATGCTGTTGCAATATTCAACATTGATATGTGCATCAAAAATCTCACGAAGCAGTTTATTATGTGGTACAACCCATCGGTTATCTACAGGAACTGTTATGTTGGCAGGTAGGGTAAGTGTCGTCTCAAAACCTCCAGCTAAAGGAGATAGTCGTCGATATTGTGAGTAGCCATTTGTATCCGATTGAGTTTCACTCAAGCTCTTACTGCAGTGTCCATCTTTGAGACAGAGTGAACCTCTGTTTCCATGAACCATATGGTGCCTAATGTAAAACCGGATCTGCCACTGGATCTTGAATTTCTGCACTGATAACTGAATCTATGTCAGAGGATTTCAATTTTTATCCTCTTTTCTGCCATTGAACAGTGTACATGTATAAACAATAGCAAGCAATTAAAAGTAAAGATGATTGTCTGCATGTAATGTTATAACAAAAATGTTTTTATTACTTATTGTTATGCCCCCCCCCCCCGTACACATGGTGGACCGTACATTTGCTCGCCAGAAGGTGAATCGTAACGTATTTTGCTCCCGTGACTCAATCGCAATCATGAAAAAAAAAATAGAGAATAGTCTTCATTAATAAAAATAAGCATATAATCGTAATTTTAGTGCCCCCACCCCCCATCCGAATACAAATTGTAATGCTCTGCAGCCTACATTAATTATATTTGTGTGTTTCAGTGGATTTTAATGGGGCTATGTAGGCCTCTGTAATTTTCCAAGGGCCCTTATCACAGACAGAGCCGGTGTTTAAAAAAAAATAAAAATAAAATTTCTGGTGAAATCAAAGTAAATTGCTTTCAGTATATATCGGACAGGCTTCGTTTAACTGTATTAATTTTCATATTAAGATTATATTCCCCATCGGTGGGTTAGTGTTTACGACGTTACAGTTTTTGGCGTTCGATCGCATTCTACTAAAACGATTTTTTTTTTAATGTTAAACATAGTATGTAATATAATATTTTTGATGTGTATTCTTTGTGCAAAATAAATTTGGTTCAAATAGTGTAGAAGTCACATGTTTGTTTTTAAAGTAAGTGATAGGTATAATTATTGGTATATATTGATTCTTGAGTTGTATATTTCTTAACATAAGGAAAACTTAAATATTTTTATCTTATACACTACCGGCAGACTTGCTCTTACTGCTACTACCGCTGTCAGTAATAAGACGAAATACGTGATATAAACAATGTGATCTCTCTGCAGCGTCAAACATTCAACAACAACTATTTGCACTAATGTTACGCCCGCGTCGTCTTACTCACTAACGGTAGACTTACTCTTACTGCTACTACCGCTGTCAGTAATAAGACGAAATACTTGATATAAACAATTTGATCTCTCCGATATTACTCACGGAAAATTGTTTCCCATTGTTTAAAAAATAATGCTTAGAGTTCCAATTTTAATCCTGAGTTGTATATTACTATCTGCTTGTCACCATAAGCTTTCTATATGATAAGTGTAAACTGAGCCCCCCCCCCCCCGGCAGAAACATAAAAGTTATTTGAAATATTGTTTAGTATGTAATATAATATGAAACTTGTTACTAATGTTAACTGATCTGATTGAGGCTTGCGAAGAGTAAACTAATGGGAAAGTAAGTAATACATATAAAATCGAATAAGAAATGTTGTACTTTCTGTCAGAAGTGTACTAATGTATTTATTAGCACAATGAAGTTAAATAAATCGTCGTGGTTGTGATTGTCATTGTGTTGAGTTTAATGTAATCTGTTATTCGCTAACGTGTAAATGCTACGTAGCAAGAATAATAGAATGTCAATCGGTTAATCCGTAACAGGTTTTTTGTAACATAGTACGCTAGTCAGATGTATTGAAGGGAGCGTCTGTTATATTTTATGTGCAACTTATGCTACTGTGTGGTGAGGTGAAGGCATATTTAACGTAAATAATAAGTTTTAAATTATCCGTTGTGTATTTGTTCCCGGTGTAGACTGGTAGCGTGAGAGGAGTAAAATGTTAGAGAGAAATGTTCTTGCTACTACCTGTATGGTGTCTGGTTTGGGGAGAGTGACTGAGTGCGGAACGAAAATAACAATTTGCCCGAGGTGGGTGTAATAGTTTAGAGTTTGCTAAGAACACGCTCGAGCGAATAAATTTGATGTTGTAGTGATTGTAGTAACCTATTGAGTTCGAGTTTATTTTCCTATTCGACGCGAAGGTACAGGGGAAAAAACGTCTTTACTTTATATATAAGATATATATATATATATATATATATATATACCACCGTCCACATACAGCACCTCATCACTCATGCGTTCATTTAAAAAAGTCATAAATTATCGCATTGTTCAATGAACTCAGCAGTTGTGAACACACCAAGACTAATCCCGCCTGAAGATGATTGAATGAATCAATCGAAAGTACTCGCCAATAATGAAACATAAAACTTACGGATCCTACATACAACAATTTGACAAAAATACTCGATGGGCCATCCGAAAAAATAAAATTAAAAAAGTTTTATTAGCAGAAACATTCCGTGTTGTTCAATAACGTTTCCCAATACATACATACATACATACATACATACATACATACATACATACATACATACATACATACAGAGAGAGACTAATAGGGAACCAATTATCAAGACTAAAAGCCACTTGAGAATAAGGGTTAGTGAGATAGATACATTGTCAGTTGAATGATGAATAATATCATGAGAGGATTGAAAATTATCAAAGGAAAGAACAAAATTTGATTACTTATGAGGACAGTTTATGACAGGTATTTGTTAGGATTAGATTGGAAGATGACCATGTTCTACTCTTTAAGGATGCAGTCATATGGTAATATGTTCCACAGATTGGAAGTTGTTATAATATAAGTTTTAAAATATTAAATCATAGCAATTTTCAAAAGAGTGGAATTTAAGTTTTGGTCAGATTTTGGTCAGATTATCGCAAATGTTGAGTAAGCTTATTTTTCACACTCTGATAAATGATATAGAGTCGCTTTTAATACAAAGAAGATTTCTAGGAAGGGGCTAAAAAATATAACTAAAGAGACCTCGAGATCGCTGCTGAACCCCTTCCTTTTAGGGCCTGCAGCAAACTTCGACCCACCTCGGTAAGGAGATTTAGTGGTAGATAACACAAGCTCTGACAAGAATCGTTTAGCTTTTTTAAAAGGATTTGTTCTTGAAGTGTTTTTGAAGACTAAAGAAGAAAGATGTGATATCAAATGACTTAAAATTGCTTACAGCTGTTTCAAGGCAATGTTTATTTTAAGTCATATTATAAAACAATTTTTTTTTCAAAACATCGAATCTTTAGAACAGAATTCCCTTAAGTACAAGATGTTCTCACTGAGAACAAAAGTCATTTTGTTTTCAGTGAAAGCAAAATACAACTTGCTTATTCATTGGAATTGTGCGGTACTTTTTAGCCTCCACCTGATCATATCAGACTTTTTCTTTCGGTTTTATTTTTCTTTGGGTAAAATGTTCCAGCATTAAAATTACGCCAATAACATCAGAGTAAATTTCATTGTAGAGTCACATTGTCAGCCAAAGAAAGATTTATGGTTTGGTGGAAGTCAAAAATGAGGTTCTGCTTGCACGATCCCATTTCCGAAGATGCAAATATAAAACTCAGACAAGGTCAAGAAAGCCAACAGAATATGATATTTATCTGCAAATAATATACACGCATAAATGCTTTAGCCACTTTTCTTTATCTTTCTAATATATGCATACTAGCAAATACATCTGCTTCTATCTAGGGAAAATACAACTTTAAAAAATGGCAGCACAGCATCAAACTTTACAAGTTTTATAATTGTTGATTTGATTTCTGTAGAGTGATTGATGAGTAAAGTAGGCAAAGATATATACTGCACACACCTGAGGTAAAATAGCTATTACTATATATGCATGTTTGAAGTGAAAGCATCTAAATACAATCGCATTAATCTAGTATTTCTGATATGGCATACAATCTGTACTAGTCACTATATTTACCAAGGAAGAGTTTTAAATAATATCAGTGATAGAGATTGTGTAGATCTAAGTTTGGAGGCATGCACTGTTGACTCCAAACTTCACCATTTTTCTCTCTCTCTCTCTTTACATGATTTTGATTCTAAAATTTAAGGCTTAAGTTTAAGGGGTCTTAAGAAAAACTTAAAATTCAGTATATCTTGCTTAATTGGTGTCTAATGACTATGGATCAAATTTAATGCAAATCTGAAATATTTGAATTTTCACATGGGAGGTTGTGCCTATATTATTCTCAGAAAAACCGTTTGAAATACTCCAAAGAAACTGAAATCTGAGGAGTATTTATTAATTGATGTCTAATACCTATTGTTAAAATTTCACAAAAAAAATCGAGAGAACCTGAATTCTCATGAACAGTTTCCACCCTTTTAACCTCTTTGTTTAAAAATAAATATTGCTCACATTACAACCCCGTTTGCTTAGCAGCTGTGTTTCAAAATTCATAATGTCGGTTAATTAGTTTAGGAGTGAATCTGTATGTAAAAATATATAAATAAATACACTTACCTTACACATACACACATATACACACACTGAGAGTTGCAGGGTTGCCAGGTCCAGAGAGACCCGGGTTATCTCTATTTGGAGTAGTAATACCCCCCAGTGGGAGGTCAACCCACCGGGGGAGGGGACATTAACACCCTCAGCCGATCGGCTTCGATGACCAGGCCCTTCACACTCCTCCTGACCACATCCACCGATCGTTGCCAAACCTTTACCACGAGGAGGTAGTGTAACAAGAGAGTTTGAATTACTTACTTGGGAGAGTTTGAATTACTTACTAGACACCATTCTCGAGTGTCTCTAGTCTCCCTGTACAAAGGTTTGTCAGAGCAACATGACATGAGGATACTTAACCCTACAAGTAAACCCTGACCAAATAGTCAAAGTAACATAGTATTCAAAGTCCAAATAAGATCTTCTCGATACGGCTATACACTGTCTCATACGAGGAATAGTGCACCTTCTCCTAGTGAGGTTACCTCAAGTAACAGCACTTAGCTGGATGCTCCACCAGACTAGATGAATTCTTGTCCTGGAATCCGGTAAGACCAAAAGAAAGATATACTATAACAGTGTACTGGTCAATTGGGGAGAGGAAAATTAATGTTCTTAATCTGTTTACTAACACAATGTTTGCCAGGTAAAGAGAACTTTAATGGAATATTCGAATATCTATGTATCTCACATAGAGATCAAGTGTTAGCCCCAGGAAGGGGCCCCTTGATTTCTGAGAACTTCGACTGAAGTAAAATGATTTTTTTTTAAATAAAAATAATATATATATATATATATATATATATATATAATAAACGAGTTATGAGAGTAGAGCCATACATCAGTAAAAGGGACAGATGATAGAGTTGGCTGTCTTGTTATCCTTCTTGAAGATATATTGAGATATTTATTGATTTCGCATTCACTTTCTTCGGTCTTTTCATGGGGGAAATACATAACTGCCTTTGCTGGTCATATTTTGGCAAGATTTATAGTCTTTTGCTACTCAGAATTGTGCAATTTTTAAGACTCTTCAAAAAAGGTGGCTGACCAATACTGAAATGCTCTGCGAAAGATATATTTATGTAATATTTACAAAAGATCATGAGACTAGATTCTTCATAAAAGAATATATACTAGACATAAACGGATCATTATGTTTGTGCGTGCATGTAAATATAGATGTATGTGTCTATGTACACCACAGTATGTTTAAAATATCTGCCATGCCTTTTTGTTAAATAATATTTTAATACTAGTTTCTGCATATATTTCAGATTCACTAAGGTGTTATGCTTATTTTTGTGTACGTTTGAGATCGAAGAAAATGTTCCGTTTTCTGTATTGGAATCAGGGAGTAGTGGAGATAAAAGAAAATGATTATCTCCGTTTATAAAATTATCTGATCAAATATCGTGTGTGTCTGTAACTACGAATAAACATGATTTGTAAAAGTTAACGCTGAAGAACTCTTTTCTAAATACTCACAGAGACATTAAGAAATATTAGAGAGTGGTTGAATCAACATAGAGTGAGAGATGCGAGAGAAATACGTAGATAGCTAAGTGAGAGATGGGTGACTTGTGCAGTTAATTACAAAATACGGCAAATAAAAACAATTAAAATATACTTTTTTCTAAACATATTTTAATCCCAGAGTATATTTTGCATATATTTTGTGTGATTAAAATATATAGAAAAAAGTCTTAGGAAACAAACCTTGATTAACTCAGCTTTGTTTAATAATAGATTGCCTTTGACTGTTAATAAACAGAGAGAGAGAGAGAGAGAGAGGGGCGGAAGCGAAAGTGATAGACAGCATATAAAATAAGAATGGTGGAAATGGTTCAAACAAAATACAGTGAGATAGATTGAGAGTGATAGACATACAATTAGTAAAATATAGATTATTTAGTGAGTCAATTAAAAATTATGGCAAATTAGAACAATAAAAATTGAAGACTAAGCTTTAATATAATAGATTACTCTTTCATATAAAGATTTATATTATTAGATAAAATATTGCATATATATTTTTTGTGTCTGTATTAAGTTCAACAGTTTTCACTAAATAGTTAGAGCTTAGTAGTAGTATAAACATCTACTTATGGAAAGATAGCTACAAAGAAATATTTGCGTTTCATTCCACCAAAGGAATCCTTCAGACTAAGTGCAGAATTTAAAATTCTATCATTCCTTTCATAAGTAATTTTTTTTTATATATGGTCCCTACTGCTAAAATCTATTGGTTATTATTGTATATTTAAAACGTTCCTACCCATCTACACCTCTTGGTAACTTCAGTTAAACTTAAAGCTAATTGGTTTTTATTGCCTATATAAAACACCAATCTTTACCCACTTCCATCTATATACAAATCCTAACTAATTAACTGTAATATTTAAAGCTATTTATTTTTATTACCTATATAAACTACTTACACCCATCGTACTCCACTCCCACCATTCACTAAAGTGCTCAACTGACTTTCCCTGATATTTTAGCTACTTATTCACAAGTAGGTTAATCAGACTGTTGGCATCAGCCATAGATGTTTCTTTTAGGCTCCCATTTGCTCTAAACATTATTTTTATAATGGTGTCTTTATTTAGTAGTTATCTCAAAATAAATATATATAAAATTAAAGAAAAGCAAAATATTGAAATTGTTAAAACTTCTTTAATGATCATGTAGCCGAAAGTTCAGTCAATTTTCCTCCGGTGTATATTATGTTTATTCGTTTGAGCCAAATTTATAAATAAGTGGAAAATATTATTTTTAAAGAACTTTTTAAAAATCGAAAAAAAACTTGCGTTAGAAAAATGATATAATTTATTTTTAAAATTTGGCTCAAACTAATCAACATAGCCCAAGGAACCTCTCATTGATTGAAACGCTGACTATATGAGGCAAAAAAGAAGTTTTAACAATTTTATTTTAAATAATAGTCAAACTGTCAGGTGCTTCTTCTATCCAATCCGATCTGTAACATATACATATCACCCCGATGAGAATGCACACAGCTTTGTATTCTCACATCTAGAAGTGAATGGTTCACTGGCATGAATAGTCTCACGCTACAAGATGACTGCTGCAAACTGAAGATTTTAGTATAATATTTATACATGTGAAAATCTGCATTTCACATCGGGGGGGGGGGGTGAGTTGCAATTTTATTTTCCTTCGATGTAAACATGCTTTTGCTTATAAAGTAAATGGATATCTATGCAGGAGAATGCCATCCATTGAGAAACAGCATAGTATTTACTATGAGTAGCATTCACAGATTACAGATATCTTACAAGCTGGTAGCTTGCTTTAGTTTTATTAATGAGTTACTACTTATCAAGGCTAAAAGCTACTCGAGAATAAGGGTCAATGAGATGGCTAGTTTGTCACTTGAATGATGACGAATATGAGATACTTGAAAATGATGAATGGAATGAACAAAATTTGATGACTTACGAGGACCGTTTATGACAAGTATTTGTTAACATTGTACTTGAATACAACCATGTCGTAACATGTAAGGAAGCAATCCCGTTGTACTGTGGAAAGAAACTCTGTTCATGGTAATTCTAAGGGATGCCTTCACACACACCAAGGTTCACAACCGTAGTTTTATGTCATACCAAGGACAAAGCTTGCAAATATTGTTAGGCTTGTGTAAATTCTATGCTACAAGAATTATTTTCTTACATGACATGCCTAAAATGGCCGAAATATGTAACGTGGCTTTTTGGTTGACACTTGTGTTTGCATAGGTAATACCATTATTAAATGAAACAATTAATCATCTTAGGGGATGGGAACATGGGAAATTTACAAAGAGAAAAATAAGACCCGTATAGGATACGAACATGTACCCATGAAGAAGAACCACCCTTAACTGGCGTCGGCTAATATATTCCATTGTTTAATCATAATCTCTATCTATATCTATATAAAGTTAGGTATCTGTATACGTTTATATAGTTGTACGTACAGGATTCACTCCTAAATTAATTAACTGATTATTATGAATTTTGGAACATAGCTGATAGGTGTAAGGGGGGTAATGTATGCTATATTTAGCTTAGTTTAATGCAAAGATTGTAAAAAGGGAGTAGAAGCCTTTGTGAAAATTCAGATAATTCCGATTTTCAAGAAATTTTGACAATATATAATAAATATTTCATAAATTGCAATACTGACGAGTATTTTAGAGGTGTTTTAGGAAGCATGATATGAACACTACCTCCAATTTGGACATTCAAATATTTCAGATTTGCATCGAATTTGATCCATAGTCATTAGCCAACAATTAAGCAAGATTCCCCGAATTCTAATTTCTTCTTAAGACTCCTTTAGCTAAGTCTTAAATTTTAGATACTTCCGGAATAAAAGTCATGTGATGGATTTTGGTTAAAATTAGAATAAGGATTCTAGCCATAACATTTAGTATCATTATATCTTGATTTTGATCTTTATAAGAGGATATAAAAATGGTGCAAAAACTGTTCTATATTTAGTTTGATTTAATAGAAAGGGGGAAAGGTGGTGGAAGCACTTTGTGAAAATTCAGATACCTTCGATTTGTGTGAAATTTTAACAAAAGGTATTAGGCATTAATATTATCAGTGAGCAATCACTGATGATGACTTGTGTGAGAACTCCTAGTGAATAATAATAATGATAATTAAAAGGCATAACAAGAATGCAGAACAGCTGAAAAACATGAAGAAATACCTCTAGGAAATTGAAGAAACAGAAGTATAAACTAATGAAGAAACTCTCAAGATGCCGTAAAAGTGGCAAACTAAAAAATATCTGACCACGAAGGAATACATGGATTCATATTCAAGAAATTCACTACTTTTAATAAAAGGCTACACAACATACATACATGAGTACACAACACAGACATACTATAGTAGATGACTAAAGAGAGAACCACGTTAATCCAAAAAAAACACGAGAAACAAACAATCTCAAGCAACTACAGACAAATTTCTTGCCTACCAACCACGTGGAAAATATTAACGGTACAACTTAGTGAAGAGATCTATCACTCCCTTAATAGCTTTTTTGGTGGGAGGCGGGGTAATTTAGCAGAGGATGTTCATCTTCAATTATACCAAAATAAGAATCTATTGTTTTCTCATAATCTGGACAAATCATTGCTACTAAACTTCTGTTTTCATTTGTTAATGAGAATAGTGAAAAGAGGTTACTAAACATTAAACAATAAGTTTGTTGTTAAACTTTACAAACAAGGCATTTACTTCGCTAATTCAAAAAAGTGATTTATTTTTCACGGAAAATGTAAAAATTGCCAAAAAGAGGTGGGAGAGAGAAAGGGGGGGGGAGAGAAACAGAGAGGGCAAATGAGCGAGCGACCCTCTTCCTCCCTCCCTTTTCTCTTCTCGCTTATGCTCTGTAGCAAGCACGGGTAGTTTCACTTAAGGTGTTTTAGTTATTTATTTGATTTCTTTATTAAATAACTTTAATCTATTAGTTAATATCGACAAAAATCCTGCATAAATATAGTAAAAATAAGAATACAATTTCCAATTAATAACACTTAACATTAATTTATTACATATTAGGTATATTGGTTGTAACGGATAAATTCCAAAACTAATGAACCGATCATTATGAATTTTGTAACACAGTTGCTAGGCGTAAGGGTGGGTAATATGGGATATATTTCGTTTAATTTAATACAAAGGGGGAAGGACCTTGTGAAAATTCAAATACCTTTGATTAGTGTGAAATTTTAACAATAGGCATTACACATTAATTAATAAATATAAATAATTTTGGCTTTTCCTTTTTCCAAATATATATATATATATATATATATATATATATATAGATATTGTTTATGTTACATATTTAGCTATTTTCTTGTGATAATAACAGCTTATGAAAACCTTTATGATTATGCACTAAGTGTTTGAGAGAGTTAATTCCCTTACATTATGTCGCCTCTATTTTTAGGGATGTATATATGTACCATATATATATATATATATATAAAGTTAAGACGTAAGAAAATAACAACATGCATCACAGGCTACTAAACTCACCACTATATTAAGCTTATACACTCGAGCATCTTATAATAAATTTATGATTATTTTCTCCATCTAACACTAAATATTACTTTTGGCCCACTATCGTAGACTCTCTCCAAAAATACTCCAAAGAGGTGGTAACAAAAACTTTTCCCTCTAACACTTTACTACTGACATCTACACCGGGAACTAATAAACTACGCCTACTTTTTAAAAACGTAACCATTATTATTTACTATTCATCTACTATTAATTTCATACATGATACAATTCATTACGCACACATTTAATGGATGCTCCTTCACATTCCGCTGATTTTCAAGAATATCAGATTACGTTATTTCTACCTATTATGTATACACTTATTCTCATTCCGGTTTTTTAGAGAATACATTTAACGAACATAGTTAATTATAGTGTTTTGTGATTCAACATGGCAATTTCATATATAACATCTTTAAGGGTTAAAAATCTTCTTCCAAATACTTACAGTGTAAAACGACCTGCAGTGTTTATTTCAACAACATTCAATTGTTGATAGCACGCCAGCCAGTAATCATTTTACTTTTTATTTAACTAAACTTAAATTAAAAACAAAATAGTAATAACAATTCCCTTAAAAACAAAACAAAACCTTGACTTAAGAAAGAAAATATAAATATAATTCTACGTTTTAGTAATTTACAATAAAAAAAATTCATACCTCTACAGAATTTGAATCGAACTGTGTTTTTTTTGTTTTTTGGGGGGATATTCTAAGTTTAGTTCGGCTAAAGTCCGTTCGGTTCGGTTCATACTTCTACAGAATTGTAACCGAATTGTTCCTTTTGTGTGTTTATACCTTTACATCTTATAAATCTTCTTCCAAATGCTTGCAGCATAAAACGACCTGCAATGTTTATGTCGACAACATATTTTTGATAACATGCCAGCCAGTAATCATTTTAATTTTTATTTAACTAAACTTAAATTAAAATCAAAATAGCAATAACAATTATCTTAAAAACAAGACAAAACCAAGACTTAATAAAAAATATAAAAATAATTCTACGTTTTATTTATTTACAAAAAAAATTCATACTTCTACAGAATTTGAATCGAACTGTTTTTTTTTGTTGTTTTTTGTTTTTGTTTTTGGGGAATATTGTAAGTTTCAAGTTTAGTTCGCTAAAATCTGTTCGGTTCGGTTATAATTCTGAAGAAGTGGTCACTGAAGGAGATATCATTCTACACTGGAGATATCCTTCTACACTGTGGCAATTTATATTTTTGTTACACTCAGAGGTTAACATTTTCAGTAGTTTACAAATTTCATTTAGTCCCGGGCAACGTCGGGAGACGGGTACCTGCTAGTTATATATATTTATTTATAGATAAAATAGTTTTTTTTATACATCCCTAAAAATAGGGGGTGACATAATGTAAGGGAGTTAACTTTCTCAAGCACTTAGGTAGTGCATCACCATAAAGGCTTTCCTAAGCTATTATTATCGTAAAAGACTAAGTACGCAGCATAAACATTTATAAACGATAACACTATAATGTATTTCAGACAGGAGCTTCGTAGCTACTAGCAAAGCACCCGATTACAGTTCGTGTGGTTGAGGTTTCGAATACTGCAATAATCAACCACACTGATGAGCTGCAGTAACAGCAAAACATGTGTCCGTTGACAACTATTTTATCTCTCTCTCTCATTCTTCCATAACTATAGTTTGAATCTCGACTAAATATAAATAGAACCGATAACTAAATTTAAAAAAAGCAAACAACTCTCCTGATGACAATCTATGGGGACCGCGATAATGACCTGGGGTCCTTCCTCTGTTTATTTAACTCAGAAACAAAACAACTTGCCGAAAGCAAAGAAAATAACCAACTGAAATTGCAAACAAAAATAATTCTGCAATCTTTAACAACACTTGTGTAATATATATATATATATATATATATATATACTAATACATCAATATATATATACTAATACATCAATATATATATACTAATACATCAATATAAACATTTAGAAATAGAGCACATCACTTATAATCTAAAATAACCGAAGTAATTAAAATTATATCTGACTTATAATAAAAATAGTAAGAAGGCTAGATTATGAGTACATCAATAAGTAATTGAAATAGGTTTTTTCATCTTGGTTTTTTCGATCTGTATTAATTAGGTGAGAAATGGTAAATAGTAAGTAAGATATCCCTTTGGTAGGAGTATAAACTAATAGCACTAGTATCATCTTAAATATTATGCGAAATAAATGTCCAATAGATAAATGAAGAAATAAAATAAATAAATAAATAGATAAATAAATAATGTGTGTATATATATGTATATATATATGGTGTATGGATGTGTATGTTTGTTTATTCGGATATGTACATATATATTGTGTGTGTATGTATCTATGTGTGCATATATATGTATGTCGGAGGTTTGGATGTTGAGCATAATAGTTCCGATTCACTTATATTGAAACCTTAAGCAATGGAAAGATACAAACATATTATAACTGAACTTCGATGTTAAGCTTTCTTTTTATGGGAAACGATTTTGATATCATATTACTTAACACAAATATTTAGAGGCTTGTAATCTGTTGAAATACAATCATTTCTGTAGTGGTTGTTTGTGGAGTTTTTTGTAGATGTTGATTGTACGTTTTTATTTGCGTTCGGATCTCTTAATGTATGTATGCAGGTAGGCATGTTGATAAATAAGTGTAAGAGTAGGTACAACCTAATATTAGATTTAAAAAAAAGAAAAAAAAAGCTTCATCGTAGAAAATAAACAGGAATGATCTAATTCCTATTTTAGTCACGTTAATTGTTTAGAGTGAATTGGGTTTTTGACATTATTTTTAGCCTATTTGCATTTAATTTTTTAGTTTAAGAAGTAAAAGAAATACTTGTTTTTTATCGTACATATACTGAAGAAATATTTCGATATGTGTGTGAGCGTATGTGTAGGTGTATACATGCATGTATGTGTCTGTATGTATATATATATATGTATATATGTGTATGTATATATATATATATATATATATATATATATATATATATATATATATATATGTATATATGTGTGTGTATATGTATGTATATGTATACTTATGTTATGTGTGTGTATATATGTGTGGTTGGTATGAATTTATTGATGGATACTAAGCATATTTGTGAATGTATATTAATAAGCATAATGATACTTAAAAGAAGGGAGAAAAACGACTAAATAATAGATGGAAATATTAATGTAAGACTCTAATTGTTTACATTCGTATATTTGTCTTAGCAATTCACTTGATAGTACGATTTAGAAATAAAACATAGTAAAAATTAATGTTTAAGGTACAGATCCCCGTTAAACTACTTTTGAATCCTTAGAACACTTTAAGAAATTAAATAAATGAATAAATATATAATGCCCATTCTATATTTCGAAATCGTAATCTGGCTAAATATGGAGGATATATTTCGCTGTAAATATAACCCCCTTAGTTTCGCATTTTAACTAGTGGCTTACTACTTGAGTGATGAATTTCTGGGAAGGTAAACTTGTCTCAATATTGTTAGAAAGGGTTTACTAATAAATACTATATAAATTCCATATAAACACTTATGTAGAAGAAACTTTTTTAATAGTTGATTGAATGGACGGTTTGACACATTGAGACTAGCTCTATAATGATCTGCTTAAATGAGTTTCGCACCATAAACATTCAGGTAACTTTAATAAAAAAAAATAAAAATAAAATTAAAAAAATAAATAAATTATCTTCAAATAAACTGGAGCTTTATAAATAAATTATAGTACATATTAAATATTTTATCAAATATTACCGAATTAAAGTTTTTAAACTGATCGCACTAATTTTTTTTTGGAGGAGATACTAGCTTTGAACGAAAAAATAAAAAATAAAAAAATAAAAATAAAAATAAAAATGGCAGATTAGTTTGATCGTACACATGTGAGTGTTTGCTCTAAAATTTTTGTTTGTTCTTTTGTTTATTTTCACCTTAAAATGAAACTGATGTATGATGTGGGTGTTTTTCAAGACACTCTAATCTAAGAACTCTTATTATTTGTGAACTTTTTCTGATGATTTTGTAGTGTTGCAGAGACGATATTGACATACAAATGTTGTTTGGCACAAAACAAATGAAACGTGAAATGTGAAAAAAATAAAAATAAAAGTAATAAAACAAACCATGGTTATTGGAATATAATAAAAAACTGTTATATATATATATATATATATTTATTGTAAAAAAAAATTAAGTCATCCATAAATACCTATTTCGTCGGATCACGACTCTTCAGTAGGGCTAGACGTAGCAAGTGTATCCACATTGAAATTTTAAACTATAAACACATTGTCATCTCTATCTGACTAGCGATGCCTTACCTCCACATTAACATACTCGCTGATGACAGTACAGGGAATTTATATCTATTTTCTTTGTTTACATATCTTTTGCAGTACTTGGTCACCTCAGAGACATCTATTCTTTATATATACATATATAAACACACTAACACGCCGCTAGGTACAAATGTACTTGTGCAAGTGATTTTATAATTTTAGATATATTTTGAGAATCGTGCAGTTACAGCTTTGTATAGTTAAGATTTGCTACTATTAGACACAATTGAAACTGTAAAAAAAGGATTGAAAATTTTGCATTCAAAACATTTCATCTGATCACTTTTCCTCTTTCTCTAGCTTTGTCTAAGAACTTTTCATGTCCACTCATATTGTGTATATATTCATTAATATATATGCATATATACACACACATACACACTTTCTCATATATGGTACAAAACTGTATTGTAATGTTAAAAAATAACTACAAGAAAGAATTTCATTTTGATTGTGTCTTAGGAGTATTTAGTTCTATGATTCCATAAAACCAGGACTTAAAAAATGAATTAAAATTGATTTCAGACATTTTCAAAGGCATCTGTGATTGGTATGTACAAAAATTACATTCTTTCAAACAGTTCGTGTGTGTGAGAGAGACAGACAGATTAATTTCTCTCTCTCATATATATATATATATATATATATATATATATATATATATATATGTGTGTGTGTGTGTGTGTGTGTGTATACAATACAGCACTCAATAAGTCTCAGGCCTAACAAATTTAGACACAATTCGAGAGCTGTTTATCAACATAGTCTCCTTCTTGCGTGATACACCGATTCCAAAGTTCTCTAACAACTTGATGCCTTTTTAGAGAACGATTTGTTTTGAGCCTCAAAATATGCCTCAGTTTCCGATATCACTTCATTGGAGCCAAATCTTTTCCCCTGAAGCATTCTTTTGAGGTCTGCAAACAGCCAGTAGTCATTGTTGGCCAGATCTTGAGATTAGGGGTGGTGCAGAAGCAATTCAAAGTGAAATTCATGTAATACTTTGCCATCGTTACTATCTACTTGTGACATTGTGCATTGTCTTGTTGAAAGACAACTTTCTTCTTCCTCATTTGTAGGCGTTTTTAGCAATTTCTTTCCTTCAGAGTACACCAATAAGGCTATGTAATATTTGGTATTGATCGTTTTTCCTTATTCAAGGTAATCGATGAACAAAATACCTTGGGCATTACAAAATACAGAGCCAAAAATCTTGTCTGCTGATGTTTGCGTCTTCTGTTGCTTTGGACAGTTTTCACTTTCTGCTGTCCACTCAGCTGACTGCTAATTTATTGTGTTTGTTCGACTGTGAGCAAACGCGGCACCCACTTTGAACACAGCTTTCTCCTTGACAAATGTTCATGCAAAATGGTGAATATACTGCATTCTAATATCTTCAACTCCTCTGCCATCTCATGCAACTTCAATTTATGATCAGCCAAACCGAGTTTTTGGATATTTTTCATATTTTCTCAGACAACTGCTGACTTTTTGACGACATGAGGATTCAGCTTAATTTGTGTCTGTACAAGCGCGTTTAAAGTCAGCATACCACCTCTTCACCATTGTTTCCGATGGAGCAGCCTCCGAACAATATTTAACAAGCCATTGTTTTGCATGAACAGTACATTTTCCCATCAGAAAGAAATGCTTTATCAATGCACTAAATTTAGATTTTTCCATTATTTTGAAAATTTGCAACAGATGTTTAACTTAAATAAATGTAAATTGTTAGCTAATAATCTGTTTGGGCTCAAATTTTGGCACGTGCCACTTGAAGGCTATTACTTTTTAAAAATCATTCAGATTTTTTGTGATTAGTGACGCCATCTATATGGAAGACCGGGACTTATTGAGTTATGTGTTATATATAAAATATATAAAGCCTTACAGAACATTGAATAACATATTATATGAAAACTAAGAAAATGAAAGAATAGATGAAAGGTATGGATTGATTGTTCCTTTGGTTATTCGAATACAACTATAATATATATATATATATATATATATATATATATATATACTCTGAAGCTTGTAATTCAACTTCATTGAGCTTGCAATTTGGAACATTTTCGGATATTATATAAAAAAGTTTTGTAAAACCCATAAATAAATATATATATATATATATATATATATATATACCATATAAGCTTTAAAGAAAACAACATATTATTCGACTTTATATATATACTAGACCACCCGTGACCCGTTGGGTCAGTTTGTTATATTAGCTATGGAATTCATGTATGTGCGTGACACTTGTGGAGAAAACAAAAAAACTATTTGATGAAATTAAATGTAATTGTTTAAAAAAGAATATAGATAGATTTCTATGCGTCGTTCTGTTTATTATAATTGTTTTTTTTTAAATTATAGTTACTGAATTATAAGTGGTTGGCCATACTTATAGGTAAATATGCACTGAACAGGTGAGAAAGGAAGGGGGTACAACCGGCTGTCTCGCGTACGTAACGAAAACAGAGGGAGTAGGAGTGGTGAAATCTGTGAGAGGAAAAGTGGGAGGTGGTTTCGTTCACCGCCGCTATTGATATTAATAATGATTGTTGTTGTTTTGTTTGTTTGTTTTTGTTTTTTAAAAGGGTGGAGCTTTTTTGAAACTGCGACAGACTTTACAAAGTCCTGCCGTTGAATGTTTTTAGCCGTGGAGAAAACAAAAAAACTATTTGATGAAATTAAATGTAATTGTTTTATATTTAAAGCGATATAAACATTTCCAGAATGAAAAATTTCATGCGTTCGTTAATAATAAGAGTTCAACGGAATTGGAATAACAGATTGGAAGACGATGCTATTTACGCATGCGCAACCGGATGTTGAAAACCGGAAAGCTGAAAGCTGATTGCAAACATACAAGACAATAGAGTTTTAGTAGTATATAGATTGCCATATAATCTTCAACACAAATGAGATAACTCAACTTTTCATCTATAATATTTCCCATTTAAAACAAAAACATAATATTAATAATTCAGATAGAAAACCAAATTCCCTCTTTTAGAATAATCTGACACTGTACAAGTGAATGTATGATGTCTCAACACTGACATCATGCCCATTATGTTTTTAAAAGACCGCGAGAATTAACCTCTTGTTCAGTTTGAATGTATAAGGATGTCTGGGATAATAATAAGCTTCTGTTTAGCGGAAAACACCAGTTGCCTTTTAAAAGAAGCTGCTTTTAATTATATATATATATATATATATATATATATATATAAGTAAATTTCGCGTACAACAAAATCGTAGGATAAATTTCAGAGGAAACATTTTTTTTTTAATCAATGAAACGGGTAAGTGGAAAAAAAAGAAGAAAATTGTTAAAATTTTCCATAAGGCCTTATCATCTGACCCTCTAAGAGGAAACGTCAGAATGATAAATTAAAAACTAAGAAAATAAGGAATTTTAACAATTTTCTTTCTTTTTTTTCCGCCCGCCCATTTCATTGATTTAAAAAAAAAATGTTTCCTCTGAAATATATATATATATATATATATATATAGGCAGCATTTTCTCTGTAATACAAATATTGTTGAATATGACAGACAACTTATGTATAGATATCCTTGGGTAGATCCTTTCCATTTGCTGAATCAGGATCTTTGTTTTGGTGGGGAATTAGCTGATTAATCTGCCATAACTGTAGGTGTCCCAAGTACTTTCAGGCCTATTCGTGTCCATCTTCAGGGGAATCAGGTAAATACCATGGTGTTAATGCTAATATCAATAGGTAGTTTTAGCCGGAATCATATTATTAATACGGAACTAAAGTTAGAACTATAAACATTTTAGAATAATATCACTAGTGTTAAAGTTAATTCTGTTAATGGATAGTTTTTTGGTTTAGCTGTACAATGCTTCTAATATATAGAGCTTTTGTTATTATTGGTATTTTCTAATATTGTGGTGTTTTCTACTAAGGGTTTTCGAAATTGAGAACGGGGGCAGGAATCCTGATTAGTAAGGTATTGAGCTAAGGTAATAAATGCATTGTTAACCTCCTCGACTAAGTTGTAGTAGTCAAGCCAACATATGTTTTTTTCGCTGTCGGAGACACAGTCTCCACATAGGCATTTAAACTCATATACGCGGTTTGTCCTATCTAAAACTCTGATCGAGTATATATATATATATATATATATATATATATACATACATACTCAACCATTCGTGACCTGCTGGTGAAACCCACCATTACATATATTATTAAGTATCTTTAGAAAGAAAAAGATAAAGTTATCAGCAACCAATAGTTTGACATAGTTTCAGTGTTGCTTTTCGAACATTTAGTATGATGAATGGACTAAAGTACTTTTTTCGGACTCCTTTATACACTAATTTGGTCCCTGCTGATCAAAAGTGAATGCACATTAATGAATGGCAATAACCGTTTCATAATCAATCAGAATATGTAAAGTTTGTAAGGGTATCTTTGGCCAATTCTGAACACATATCCAAACACACATAGACGGAAATAGAAATTTTCCATGTATAAATAGATTACAAATTTCTTTTCTATTGATTTATTTTCATACATGGATGAGAACATATATGTGGAGAAAGTATATCTGGATGGCGAAGCTATTAAGGTTGTTCAGAGGTTTTGTTACTTTGGAGATACCACTGGAGCACAGTGTGGAGCAGGTGCTAGTGAGATTAAAAGAGTTAGGAGTGGATGGGGTAAAGGTCAGGGAACTTCTGCCATTACTAACCAGCAGAGTGTTAAGATTTTAGACCAAGAGCAAAGTCTCTCAGGCATGTGTACACATTGTGATGATGTATGGAAGTGAAACCTGGCCAGTGAGGGTTGAGGACATGTGTTGCATCGAGAGATATGATATGATAATGATATGATGGATGTGTAATGTGAGTGTTAAAGACAGGCTTAGATCTGATTATCTCAGAGGAAGATTCAATCTTAACAGTATAAAGAGATGTGTGCAGAACATGAAACTTCAATGGTATGATTACTTTGAAAGAATGGATGAGAGTTCTTGAGTTAGTAGATGAAGAACAGTTGAGGTAGCAGGTTCAGAAAAACATGGCCAAGAAAAACATGGGAGGAAGTAATAAGAATGGACTTGACAGAATAGGTTAGTTTATAAGTCAATTTCTTAAAGTGTGCCAGCATGTAAAACAGACATTAAATCGATGATGATGATGATGATGATGATGATGATGATGATGATGATGATGATGATGATGATGAAAGTAGTAGCTTTGTGTATAAATGAAAAAATCTGGAGGACACGACACTGATAATTATTTTTGAAAAAAAATTGCAATACTTTTTTTAATTTCTTAGAATGATCTGGTCAATTTCAGAAATAGTTGACATTTTTTATTTGAAATATCAGAATTATTTGAAGCAAGTTATTGTCAGGTTTTCTTTTCATCATTATTAAGACTTATAAATGTGGTCTTATTCAGTCTCTGCTGTGTATAATTATCTTAATGTGATTATTAGTTCGACCTGAAGTTCTTCCTTTTTTCATTAATTATAAAAAGCATCAATTTTTACTGAATCAATAAAAAATCACATAGAAAACTGAAGTATGATGAAACTAAACATTATCCACAATTCACAAAAAAATATTTATCCAATAGTTGTTGAACTATTGGATAAATATTTTTGCATAAATCTTTTCATTATGTGTCACAATGAAAACAGAAATCAAATGATTATACAGATTGGTGGTAATCATTAATCCCTGGTAAACATCAAATTTGGCACCAATCCAGACCAGGCACAGGAATCTTCTCCCTTGATCAGAGTAAAGTATGGGTTTGTTCTGTCTCAGGAGACCATTTTCCCAGGCATTACCTTTTCCTTTGGCAGAGAGGATTGGTTTATGTGTCCTAATCCTAAGCCCCTCCTTGCTACCGGAAAGTGTTGACGGGATTAACCACAACAAATTTTGCACCAATCTAGACCTGGCATAGGAACTTTCATCCTGAATCGGATTGAATTATGGTTCTGTTCGGTCTCATGACGTCATTCTCCCAGAAATTACCCCCACCTTTGGGAGAGAGGATTGGTTTAAATGTCCTAAGACATCCCTCCTCCTACCGGGAAGTGCCGACGGGTTTAATTACAAAAATTTTGAACCAATCTAGACCTGGCATAGTGGGCTTTCATCCTTAATTGCAGTGAAGTATGATTCGGTTCGGTCTCAAGAGACCATTCTCCCAGACATTACCTCCTTCGAAAGAAAGTGGATTGGTTTATGTGTCCTAAGACCTTCCTCTCCCTTACCGGTAAGACGTGACAGGTTCAATTACAACAAATTTTGCACGAATCCAGACAGAAATTGATTTATTCCAGGTGGTCTGAAACGTCTCTATCTTGGAAAGTTTTTGTTTTTGTTTTATCGAATATCAACCTTTTTCGGGTTATATAATGCCGAATTAGGTCATTTTGGTAAAAGTGTTTATGCTTCAAGTTCTTTAAATCTTTAAATATTTATTAATAATGTTTGGTTTGGTTGCTTTTGTTTTATGGAATATCAACCCTTTTCGAGTTATATAATGCCAAATCAAGTCATTTTGGTAAAAGTGTTTATGCTGCAAGTTTTTATATCTTCAAATATTTATTCATGGTGTTTGGTTGTTTTGGAGAGAGAAAAGATCAATGTTTGGCGCATTTTAAGTCTTCAGACAGCCTGATCTGGTATCACTAAGGCTCCCTATTTGAGGGAGCTATAATCCCCACTATAAACTCATGGCACATCTAACCTTGCTTTAGTGGAAGGTAGGTAAATAAACAAATTGCTGATCTTGAAAAATTCTTCCATTTAAACAGAAAAAATTTCTTTAAAAAAGAACGGTCAGACATTACCAAATTTGGCTTCTCTTAAATGTTAAATTTTACCTGAATATCTTGCGTCAATTCTTTGGTTTGTCGTCGCTTGTGTCTTAGTTCTTCTTGCAGTGATCGGAGTTTTTCTTCCAACTGTTCTATTTCTGACATTTCTTCACCTGTTAAAGAGAATTAACATAAATGTTTAAGTTTTTTTTTTGATAGATTTTTATTTTCGTATTTACTATATAAACAATAAGAATTACTACTGGCTCCAGTGAAGTAATGTTTTCAATTGCTCATGTGATGTGAGACAATAACTAGACACTAATACTTTAAAATGTTTTTTCTGTCTCCAAAAAATATCTAAAATCTATCATATATAATCTAGTGCTTTGTTAAATTGGGGTGCAGTGCACAAAAATAACATGAGCCCATTGATATTTACAGAAACTGTAGAAATCAAATTTGTATGGTAAAACACTCGATTGGAGCTTCCTAATAAACAGAATAGCAATATAGTGTGTTGACAGTGCAAAGAGACCATCAGATAAGTGCCCAAGACTGGCATGTGCCTGCTGCAAAGAGACAGTGACTGCGTGCAGGAGCGAACCTGGGACTGTTTGACTTCAAAAGCAATGGTTGAAAATGTGAAAAGTAGTCGACATTTTCAGCAGTTTAAAAAGCTCAATAAAAAGAGTCATATTGTGATCTGCAAAGACTTGTTTGATTCCACACAGCTAACGTCGTTTGTGTGTAGTTAGAGTGTTCCATCAGCGTTCGCCCAGTGCAATTCGACCTTGGATGTTTTTTCTTTTGTTATCCTTCTGGTGTACATTTCCGGTATCCAGGCTGTGCTTGTCCCATGAAGCAAGAAATCTGCCTATCTACTAAAAATACTGATACAACTACAACATATAGACAAAGAATAATAATCATTTTTTTGGGGGATGATTTTAATCAATGGTTAATTCTATGTCACTTTTCACAGTAAAGTGAACAATTTAAAAAATTGGAAACAATCATTTTTAAAATCATTCTCTATTAATTATACCATCCTCTAAGTTTTTGTAATTAAATAATATTTTATTTCCTCAATTTTTGAAAGAAGCCTTTCATCCTCCTCCTCCTCCTCCTCCTCCTCCTCCTTCTTCAGACGAGAATAATATTTTTTTTAAAGTCTTGAATGGATGTGTCCATCTAATCTTCACGTTTAGTGATAAAAACTGATAGTAATGAATTGCTATTTAAAACTCTTGAGCAAGGTATTCTAAGCTACAATCTCTGGTTCACCCCTGAAAATCATTCACAGCAAGTACCCGCCTATCTATCACCACTGCAAAGAACTTTCCTTTCTTCCTTTGTGTTCCTAAGACCAAATGGAAATTCAATAAACAGAGCTTTCTTTCGAAGAACTTCCCATCTGTGGAACACAATAGCATGGGACTGCTTCCCTGATGACTACAACATGGTCATCTTCAAGTCGAATGTCAACAAATACTTGTCGAGTCGTTCTCTAAAGTAATCAAATCCTGCCCTTTTCACCCATTGTTTACAATCCTCTCATAGTATTGTTCTACATCCAATTGATAATTTCATTAACTCTTATCCTTAAATAGCTTTTAGGCCTCGATAAGCGGTGACTCATTAGCATATTAAAGAAAAAGGTCATTTTTGGTAATCGAAATAGTTATATAGCTACAGCCGATACTTAAGACAGTTCTCAAGCTCAATTCGGAATAATAAATATCAGATGTTGATTTTCAAGACAAGCTGTTTGATTTAACACCATTGTTAGTATTTATTTTGTATTTATTTGTTTGTTTGTTCTCTCTGGGCATTTCCTCTTTTAACTAGATTCTCATTTCAACCCTTAAGAATTGAAAAATATATATAGGTTAGGGTTAGGGTTAATTTTCAAAACATATATTGTTGCATAGATATTTGCACTATTAATGCATCAACATGACGATCAAATTCTGTTAAATATTTCACTCGAAAGTTCCAAAATAATTCTCTCCTAATTAGTTTTTTAACATTATTTCTGTATGAATCCAATTCAGTATTAAAATATGCGATTGTTCTTTTTCATTTGATTTGGAAAATTGTTCAATAATATATTATTCTATTAGGAAAAATATTAATTAGTTAATAGATCTAGTTTTTGAAATAAGCTTCCAGCGTGAAAATAATAATTTTTTTCAATGTCCACCATAGTTAGAAATGCCATTATTTACTTTGAAAACATTTTATTAAATCATATCTCATTATTCTCTTGGTAAAGTAGTTAATCCTAATTTTTCCTGAAATTATAATCTCTTACAGTTTATTAGTTTTGTCACTCTTCTTTGTATGCACTCCTAATTGAAAATTACAGTACAATGTACACTTGAATCCAGGCCTGAGTGCAGTACTCTATATGAGATCTCATTAGAGATTTAGATATCTTTAAAACAGTTTGACTGCTTGTAAATATACCTATTGCTTTAATACTCTTTTGATATATACAGCAATATTACGTTAACACACAAGTTCTCATTAGATCACCAAAGTTAAGTGACATTCAGCTGGGTCAGTACCAGATGGGTGACCATTTTGGAATACCATGCACTGTATGTGGGAGGACGGTGACATCTCCCTGCAAAAAACTGCAAAAACTAACAGCGCCATCTTGCCTGACTGGGATATACATGCGACTGGAATTTATTATTCCCTAGAAACTTCCTCGTTCAGGGTAAATGCCACACCAGGTACCAGGTACTCTATTGATCACTCACTATTTATTCAAAAATAATCATTTTTTGGGTTTTGAAAAATACTATTTTCCTTAGTAAATGCATATATTACTCTATTTCTACTTTGATTGAAGTCGTTTTTCTTCTTTCTTTTCTTATTAATCTTTTTCATACAAGCAATGCAACAAGGTTGACTTAAAAACTGAATCGTAAAAATACTCGAGAGTGAGACAAATGAAGGCAAATCCAATTCTTCTCTTTTGAAACCACTGACATCTGACATTTTCGTGGGACTCCTCCATAAAAAATATGTTTTTTTTTATCAATGCTTTCAAGCAAATATCTTATTTTCTCATGGAAGCTGACATTTATGAGCACTTATGCTATCGTTTCTTATTTCGAACCAACTTGACATGTCCACAACAGGCAACTACACAAAGTTTCACAAAAAAACAACACTCTTCACATTCAAAGTCAACACAAAAATAGAAATAAAAATGCTGAAAAATTAACTTTCGCAAAATGTCAGGTCACATCTCCCCATGGTCATTTTGAAATCTAAACACGAGTCGAAAATAATCGTTAATTTTGTTTCAATCGGCAGAGGGCCTTTTTTGCTGCTAAGATAAGTTTACACTTGCCTCCAACACATGTCATCAACTCAAGCATCTATCGTTATATATCTATTTATATAAACTTTGGTATGTGTATATGTTTTTATACATACTTAAATTAACTGACCGATGATTATGAATTTTTGAACACAGATGCTAGGCGTAAATGTATGTTATATTTAGTTTAATTTAGTTTCATTACAATTTGGGTAAAAAGACGGTAGAAGCTCATTGTGAAAATTCAGACACCTTATTTTTTTAAAAATTTTAACAATAGGTATTAGACATCAATTAATAAATATTTCCCAAATTACAATTTTGGGGAGTATTTTAAGTGGGTTTTAGGGAGCATAATATTGGCACAACCTCCCATTTGAAAATTTAAATATTTGAGATTTGCTTTAAATTCGATCCATAGTCATTAGGCACCAATCAAGCAAGATTTCTTAAATTTAAATTTTTTTTAAAGACCTCTTAAGCTTAAGCCTAAAATTTTAGACATTTTTTAGAATCCAAATCATGTAATGGATTTTGATCAAAATTAGAATAAGAATTCTAGACACAAGGCTTAATATAATTATATCTTGATTTTAATCTTCATAAGGGAACATAATACGGCACAACTGTCCTGTTTCGGAATTGATTTTACCTGTTCTGGGATGGATATTCGTCTAGTATATAATAAATATAAAAAGGATGCATGATTGGCCTAATGTATACGACTACACGCTATTTCAAATTCAAATCCAATTGCATCGATTTCTGTCTCCTCTGGACTCTATATCGCTCAGTAGAGTTGATGTCATCTCCATTGGTAATACTCCAGTCACATTGCATACCGCCTCATCAGTTAATGTTTAAGATCCTTGGCTTAGATGCTCCTACTCACATTGTCCATGATGTTGTAAGCCTGAGATCATTAGGGTTTGGGTCTTGCAACATCAGAAACTTTTACACAGGTGATCTATCTGATATTAATCACATACCAGCTTGTGGCCCAGGTGCTAGCTATGAAAACATATAGGATTCCAACAGACATAATTTAAATGGCTAACAAAAATTCGCTATATGTATTTTCTAACAAGCAGTGCACCAGATCAATATGGTAGGTTCCAATTGATTAAATTTCCGAATTCCATATAGCGAAGAGATATACAGGGCCTGTCTAAAAAGTATCCGACCATTATTTTTTTTCGTGCGAAATAGAGACGATAGGGTGGCGCCACTCTACACAGTGAAGGAAGAAACCTTCATGTGCATGTGTGAATATATCACCGCCTTCCTGCGCATTAGTCACTGCCTGTCGGTTGCTGAGTGAGGTGCTACACAACATGTTCGTCGGATTACCGATTCTCTCAGGATGACTGAACATGGTGAGCAAAGGTACTGCATCAAATTTTGTCAAAAGCTTGGTGATTCTCAAAGCAAAACAATTCGATGGGTGTAACACAAATTAAGTAGTGGTTAAACCGATTAAAAAATGGCCGCACATCAGCGGAGAGTGGCCAGCGTTCTGGCAGGGCCCAAACTGCTCGGAGTGCAGATGTTGTTGAGAGGGTTCGAAATTTGGTGATAGAAGATTATCATTCAACTGTGCAGGAGATCGCCTAAGAGGTCGAAGTGAGTAAAGATTCTGCACATGCAATTTTGCGTGATAACTTGAACATGCACAGAGCGGCTGCAAAATTTGTGTACAAGTTGCACAGGACCTTCTGGAAATCACGAACACTGATCCTGGGTTTCTGAACACCGTAATAACTGGAGATGAGTCATGGGTGTATGGGTACGACCCAGAAACAAAAAGACAGTCGTCGCAATGGAAGCATCGCAAGTCTCCAAGGCCAAAAAAAGCGTGACAGGTGCGAAGCAAATTCAAGGTAATGCTTACTGTCTTCTTTGATATCCGTGAAATTGTGCATTATGAATACGCACCGGAGGGACAAACAATGACAAAAGAATACTATCAAGATGTTCTCTGGCATCTCCGTGGTGCAGTTTGGCACAAAAGACCAGACATGTGGACGGCGAAAAACTGGCAACTGCATCACGACAACGCCCCCGCACATTAATCCTAATTGATACAACATTTTTTGGTCAAACATGAAATTCCAGTCGTTCGCCAACCTCCCTACTCTCCAGACATGGCTCCTTGCGACTTCTGGTTGTTTTGAAAATTGAAGAAACCACTGAAAGGTTTCCGTTTCGAGACTAAAGAAGAGATAATGCGGAACGCAACGGCGAAGATGAACACCATTCCAAAAGAAGACTTCCAGAGGTATTTTCGGCCGAGGATGGATCGGTGGACTAAGTGTGTGCAAGCACAAGGGTCTACTTTGAAGGGGATTAGGGGCTCAACTCCGTCAGGTATTTGAAATATTTTTTCTGGCCTAAGGTCGGATACTTTTTAGACAGGCCTCGTATACTGAGATGTATACCAAATATATATATAGGTATAATTGATTTCTCAGAGATCACAGAAACTACAGATATATATGTTATATATAGTATCATACAATATTCTTAGTGAGCTTAAACTCTAATGCATTTTTAATAAATAATCTATGCTTAAATGAATGTTTTGTACTTCCTCTCATAGTTAAGCATATATTTTACTCTCTAATTTAAAACACCCTTAACGGATAGATTGAAATTGTCCTATTTCATTTCAAGAACTGTTTTTGTTTGACACTGTAATAAACTGAACCAATTAATGCATATTCAGGTGGAATGGACGAGTTCACTACTATTTCATGTGTTTCAGAATTTTTGAGATGAGGATTGATAATTTGTATTATTTGGATTATTCAGACTATTGTTCTTACAAATTCTGTATGGATTCCTGAGTTCAACAAGACGAATCCAAGATGAGAATATTAGTCCAAATAATCCGAATAATCCAAGCAATACATATTTCTTGTGTATTTAAATTACGTCTTTGTCGTAATACTGTCTGTTTAGTAATCTGATAGATAGTATCCATTTTTTATGATCAATGAAATCTTGCGAAATTGCCTTATTTTATTTCAGGAACTGTCTTTGTTAGACATCATATTAAACTCAGCTAATTAGCACCTATTCAGGTAACATGGACTAATCCACTTATTTTTATGTGTTTAAGGAATTACTTTATTGTAATTGTCTGTTTGTTAAACTAATGGCATCCATTTTGTTATATTCAACAAACCCGTAAACCAATGAACATCTAGAACCAGGTTTGTCTCTTTCTATTTTTCATTGGCAGAATTGACCGATCAATCAATTTTTAAAAACTACTTTCCCTAATTGTAAAAGTAAAAATGTGTTTATTAAATAACTTAAGGTACAAAAAGAGCAAGTTGTTTTTCAGTGCTTACCATTTGTTTAATACTTGTGC
>OY744526.1:60981425-61071425 GCA_963556195.1 Sepiola atlantica
CTGCCGTGCTTTGTTCTCTGGTGATGTAACTCCTTATAGGCCGCATGGTTGAGTAGCTGACCTTGATGGTGTTTTTATTGAAACACTTATGTAAACTGTTTGTTGGAGGGAAATGTTTGTTTAATAATGAGAGAAAAATATGACCTACTCTTGATTTTGTTCTGCTGGAGAAGGGCGGAAAAAACTACGGCATGACACAAGGTTCCTTTAAACAAAGGTATTATTCACACCTATATTCCTTTAGATCCTTTTAGATAATTTAATTAATTAGAGTTGCATACCCTTAATTATGTTCTACATATAAAAATAATATATATAAATATAAAAATAATATTTTATTATTATAAATTTAATTTAATTTTATTTTATTTTATTTTTTCCCCTCTTTTAAGTTTGGTTTCTCATTAATTTAAACAACCAATATTGAGTTTTGATTGCACAGTTGTGTAAGTTCTTTTGTTTAATATTGTATTTTAACTAAAATTTATAGTAAACAACTGAACTCTTTATTTAAGTAATACCAACATTTATAGTAAACAACTGAACACTTTATTTAAGTAATACCAAAATTTATAGTAAACAACTGAACACTTTATTTAAGTAATACCAACATTTATAGTAAACAACTGAACTCTTTATTTAAGTAATACCAAAATTTATAGTAAACAACTGAACACTTTATTTAAGTAATACCAAAATTTATAATAAACAACTGAACACTTTATTTAAGTAATACCAAAATTTATAGTAAACAACTGACCACTTTATTTAAGTAATACCAACATTTATAGTAAACAACTGAACACTTTATTTAAGTAATACCAAAATTTATAGTAAACAACTGAACACTTTATTTAAGTAATACCAAAAACTACTTGATGAACTTGTTCAGCAGCATTTTGACAAAGATCTGACAGCACCGTGATTGGTTGGTTGTTAGAGTTGTTCATGGTCGCATTTCTTGTACAGTAGCACTGGAGGACTTTGCACCTGCAACTACCACGCTTTACACATTGATGCCTTAAATACTGTATCTGTCTCTATAGGGTGGGCCAAAAGTCAGGTTACAGTTGTTAACACTTAATCATTTTACCGTTATTAAAAACTTAGACAATTATTTACATTTGTTTGCATATTATGCATTCTATATTAAATATTTAAGCTCTCAAGTACTCAAAGTGTCCACCTTCAGTTGTGTCACCCTGTCGGTGGGGCCGCGAATTCGCCGACTGCAACCTCATGCAGAGGGGTACTTCCTCTTCTTGAAAATGGGGTCACCTGGATCTTGGTGGTTGAGCCATTCTTCCACTTCGGCCCTACTTCGACTAGATGGGAGATCAGAGATGTCCGATACGATCAATCGGCTGGTCACGTCATGCCCTTGTCAATCACTAATCATATTATTACCACCGGATTATTTAAAAAAATCTAAATCTTATTTCTCCTTTTTATTTTCTCCCCAAATAGATACTAGAAGGTGATGGCTGAGGGTCAATTATGAACAATATATGAACGAAAATTACGACCCAATATATTAATCCCAAGTCGAATCACCAACATTGCGTTATCAAGCATATCCCAATATCAATCAGCAATAGAATTAACAAAATTTCCTCTAACCAGGTAATTTTTAATAATAACAGTTATACCTATAACTACGCTGTACAAAATAGTGGCTATGTTAACACCACTGAATACCACTGTTATGTTAACCCCAACATGTTAACCCCAATATTGAATGTCTACTAACAGCTGAAATTACTCTTATTCCAACCCTATTGTTATACTACCTTTTTATTTAATTTTAATTTTATTTTATTTTAGCCAACCAAGTGTATGTGCAACATCCAAGTTGCTAATGGCATCATCAATGTCAGCCTGTGCCAGATCGAGCAGGTCAACAGTTATGTTTATCTCGGTCAAGAACGTATCATGAGACAATGGAAAAACCACAAGTTGGAATGCAGAAAAAGGGAAACTTGGACTAAATACGCCTCCATTACAGAGCTGACCAGCAACAAGACTATTGACCATGACATCAGCCCAATATGTTCAACAACAACATGCTGTTGGCCTTGCTCTACAGGTCAGAGACCTCGTTGACTAATGCAGCCAACCAGCAGAGGATAGTCGTTACCAAATGCTCAGTTGATCACTGCATGGCTGGCAACCAATGGAGCAACCGGGTCAGCAATAAACCTCTGCAGATGACGGAAATGGATGGCAGATGGTTACTTAGTGACTGCTCATTGACATTGAGCACTCACCTAGCCAACAAATTGCTACAATTTGCTGTGATGAGATCTGGGACGGAATTGGATGGGGATCATTCAGCACAAACATGCCGGGACCATTCATTGTGATTTGCACTGACCAAACACTTGCCATCAATGATAGATCAAATAAATAAAGACGATGAACACCAAAAAAATGACAATTATTCTAACCAACCGATGAAGCTTTTTTCTTTTGTACCTCAAAATAAATGAATTTCTATATACTTTTATATATAGAGAAAAACAAAACATTGAAATTGTTAAAAATCATATTAGCACATATAGCAAACGTTTTGGAGAATGAACCTTTCCCCAAGGTGCACCATGTTGAGTAGTGTGAGCCAAATTTATGAATAAATGTGAAACATTATTTTTTAAATAATCCTTTTTAAACAGAAACACTTGTATTTCCACGTTTTAGCATTTTATGAACAATGCTTTTAGAATGACATAATAAATAATATTTTTCACTTATTCATAAATTTAGCTCAAAATCCTCAATATAATCTACTCTAAGAAAGACCTAGTTGGCTGTATAAGCCAATATGTAAGTTTTAATAAATCAAATACTTTTAGGTTCTTAGACCTACAAACTTCAAATTGGCTACAAAATATACACTAACTCTACTGATTTTTTAAGAGGGAATCATATTTATATATTTGTTTTATTTAAACAAGTCTCCGGGAGAGCATGTAGCGCTAACTTTAAAATGCTTACCTCTGAATTTAATGATATTTAAACCGTAATCAGAATAAACACGATTAAATAACTTCTAAAACTTTAGCAAATTTTGACCAATTTATGACTACATTGTGGAATAACTCAACAAAATTAAACCTTTCGAATGTTAAATGTTTAAGCACTATTTTCACCGTTTTACCATAAAATAAATTAAAAAATTACTGCTTGCATCTTTTAAAGAGGTGTTTGAGGGTACGTGAGCACCGCACTGAATTATTTTTACCTCTGATTTTACTGAAATAAAGAATATTAGCTACTGACAAACAATTATATCGATTCTAAAATTTGGAAAAAAATTTGCACATTAAATACCACCTAATGAGAGCCTAACTTGACAAAATTTAAACTTTGCTAAGCCCATAACTTCAGTTGTATAATTTCTATTTTAAAACACTTTTTATTATCTAAATATGTTCATCTCTGATCTCTTGCACTTATTAAGGGCTCCAAGTTTGTCTCATGAACCTATCCCTGAAGGGATACTTCAGGTAGCGTACAATCTCTTTTTATAAATACATTCGATGGGCTCTGAACTTAGCTTATAGATTCATTGTCTGTGTCTCTAAAACATGGTTATAGTAAATAGTGTTACAGTCGATGGTGCAAAAATGGTTGTAGTAAGTAAATTCGTATAAATCAACACAGTACAACTTTGTTGAAAAGCTTGATTCGGTTGTTGGCATTTTTGCAGGAGGGACGACATAATGGTTGCCAACATCCCTAAGTGAAAGTGATTCGATGGAACCGACTGGATTCGAACTTGGCACACCCAGGTTGCCAGTCTGCCTGGTTATCAACTTTACCACCATCACATTCCTTGACTATGATAAATAGTGTTACAGTCGATAGTGCAGACATGGTTATAATAAATAGCTTTAGAGACGATGGTGCAGACATGGTTATAATAAATAGTGTTAGAGACGATGGTGCAGACATGGTTATAATAAATAGTGTTACAGTCGATGGTGCAGACATGGTTATGATAAATAGTGTTACAGTCGATGGTGCAGGCATGGTTATGATAAATAGTGTTACAGTCGATGGTGCAGACATGGTTATAATAAATAGTGTTAGAGACGATGGTGCAGACATGGTTATAATAAATAGTGTTAGAGACGATGGTGCAAACATGGTTATAATAAATAGTGTTACAGTCGATGGTGCAGACATGGTTATAATAAATAGTGTTACAGGCGATAGTGCAGACATGGTTATAATAACTAGTGTTACTGTCAATAGTGCAGACATGGTTATAATAACTAGTGTTACTGTCAATAGTGCAGACATGGTTATAATAAATAGTGTTACTGTCAATAGTGCAGGCATGGTTATGATAAATAGTGTGACAGTCGATGGTGCAGCATGGTTATGATAAATAGTGTTACAGTCGATGGTGCAGACATGGTTATAATAAATAGTTTTGGAGACGATGGTGCATACATGGTTATAATAAATAGTGTTACAGTCGATAGTGAAGACATGGTTATAATAGTGTTACAGTCAATAGTGCAGACATGGTTATGATAAATAGTGTGGCAGTCGATGATGCAGACATTGTTATAATAAACCTAATAGCACAATTAAATTACAATGATATGCAAAGCTATAGAAAAATAACAAAATTTAAAGTACAGGATACAAAGTGTTGCCAATAATTAGGGTAGAGCAGAAAAAATCAAATTCTGCAAAGTAGTAGCAAATAGTAATACATTCACATAAGTTGTTCTGGTAAACTCCGGCAGGTTTAGTTTAGTTTGTTTTACATCATATCAACTATATATGGGTTATTTAATGCTGAATAAAATTGCCAAATATAATTCTATAGGTACGATAATTATTTCTATTTATAGATCACATTACTCTTTGAGAATAACCAGATCCAAGCTGGAAAAGACTGGCAATACTACAAGCGACAGACGTATGCAACTAGTTTTGTATTGTTTGAAATATAATTGTCAAATGTAATTCCATAAGTAAAGTAATTATTTATATTCCTAGAATACATTGCTCTTAGATAACCAGAATGCATTGCTCTTAAGATAACCAGAATACATTGCTCTTAAGATAACCAGAATACATTGCTCTTAAGATAACCAGAATACATTGCTCTTAAGATAACCAGAATACATTGCTCTTAAGATAACCAGAATACATTGCTCTTAAGATTACCAGAATACATTGCTCTTAAGATAACCAGAATACATTGCTCTTAATATAACCAAAATACATTGCTCTTAAGATAACCAAAATACATTGCTCTCAGAATACATTATCTTAGAATACATTCGTCTTAGAATAAATTGCTCTCAGAAGAAAATCAGCATTACTCACAGATAACATCATTCCAAGGAAAACATTACTCCTAGAAAAACATTACTTTTTTTGAAAACATTACTCCTTGGCACTGATGATTTTCTTTGCTCTTAACGTGATTGACTCTGAGTCACCACCTTCTAGTATCTATTTGAGGAGAAAAAAAAAAAAAATGAGAAATAAGTTTTATATTTTTTGAAGAATCAGATTGAATAATATGGTTGGGGATACTAAGGCATTATATGACCAGCCGATTGATCGTCTAGCCAAAGTAAGGGCCGAAGTGGACGAATGCCTATCCACCAGGATCCCATCCTACGGCATCATGGGTCGTTATTGACGGCCAACAGGTGGCCCCGTTTCCGGGGGGGGGGGGTTCTTACCCTTCTGCATAGGGTTGCAGTCGGCGAATTCTAAGCCCTGCCGACAGGGCAATAAACTCTGGTAGGTATACCCCCCCCCCCCAAAAAAAAGTGTACGGTTTCACCACAAGTACTGAATTAAAAAATAATTTCAATTATCTCAGGATTCTCTTTTTTCGATGCAATCTGGCATGTGTGCATATGTCTATAAAGTTCCAACTGAAACTTTGCAGCCATTTATTCAATTTATAATATTTTACATTGCTTTCAAAGACTTATGTTTTCCCTCCTGATTTCCCATTATTCCATTCTTGAAGATTAATTTTAAGCAAACATATTTTCAATTTATATCGTAATATTACATTATTTGTCTAAAATGAAAAATTATATATATATATATATATATATATATATATATATATATATATATATAGCAAACAATAGAATTAATCCTACAATGTAATTTTGGACGTGTATGCACGTTTATAAAGTTTAAACTGGAAGTTTCTCGTCATTTATACAAACTGATGATTTTATAATTATTATCTTTTTAAACTCAATATGATAAAAAAAACACACCTTCAGAAACAACTAAAAAGAATAAGACTGAAGTTTTTGCTGTAAATATTCAGATTTGTTCCAGTAAACTGGAAAATATTAAAACATAAAAAATGGTGTTTCAAAATATTTAAAATGACAAAATAATTTGATAAAATGTATTTCTAATATAATTAAATCATGTCAATATTAAATTGTCGCCCAAACTGGGAAGAATTCATCTCAGAATAAAAATGAAATAAAATCACTAATTTTATAAAGTGAATGATGATTTTTAAAGACCATCTGCAACTTTTCTTTTTCAAACGAAAATCAAAAACATTTGATTCTTTTACCAAGAAATATTTTTTTAAAGAAAATCGATTATGGTTTATCAAACTGAAAATTAATAGTAGTTTTAGGAGAACTAAATGTTTTTAATAGCTAAAAATATTTTAAAATTCTAAAAATATAATGTTACATAATTTTTGGGGTCACTAGGTCAAATCAAATGTTTAAAATTTACCAATCAAATAATATTTGCTGGATATTTGAATTAAAGTAAAATTTAAATTACTTAAAGTGTTGGATCTTCATGATCGTCTTAGTGGCTTTATCTGGATTCCTACGTGTGGACTGTGTTACCATTTTAGATACCATTCTTCTTTATGATTGGAACCTGGATTTTGGATGAATGAATGACTACCAACAAAAGACTTTTCATAATATTAATTTATTTACTCCAGTCAACAACATATACTGGCTGGTTTGGTTGTATAAAAAAGTCCAAGAGGCCATATGTCTGCTAGCTTTTCATCCTCCTATTGCTTTAACTAACTTACTATTTCAAAATTACTCCTCTCTAACTTAACATCAACGTTTTGTATATGTACTCCTCCCGTTTTACTATAGAAAAAAGGAGGTTTAAGACATGGAAAGTAAATTGCACTAACAGTTCATTTATCAAAAAATGCTTACTATAATTTCCAAGTATTGACTTAAAAGAATTTATCACATTTATTACCCATACTCGGGACCAGAGTTATCTCCCGTAAAGAGTAATCGACCATCTCAATAGATGCTAATACGTTTATGCCCACCCCATTGTCAAGAATGAAAAAGAGACTGATCTCTGTCTAATTCTGGCTCTAAGTGGACAAAACATGTTTGTCATGCTTACTCTACTGTACCTTTACAGTAGCGTAAGCATGGGAAAAGTAAGCATTTATACTGCACAACGTATGGGTTCGTTTAACTTTTTGAAGTGAATAACATGTGCACTTTAATATTATGTGAACAATTATACTCTTTGTTTAGGACCCATTTCTGAGTTATTTCCATTAGATACCTTTTATGTATTACATGGCATTCTTACCGTCCTATACTGGTTGTCCCAGACAAACTGTAAATAAACTAAATGTCATTGTTATGTCACGGTTTCTAAATTATCATTTTCTTTCGAAGACACATGTTGTATATTGTTGATACAACAATATAGATACACACGTGTATTATCAACAGTAATATATGACATATAATACTTTCCACAGACACAAAGAATAATTCTATATTCTCCACATGTGTGAAGCCAAAACATGCTAATGTTGGAATATCGAATATTCTAGTTTTTCATTTGTGTTATTACAACGTACTTCCATGAGATGATTTCCGTTATGCTTTAGGATTCGTAAAAAGTAGAACAAAATGAATTGTGTTATCGCAAATATTTGGTAAGGTTAAAGATGTGAAATTGCTATTAATACAAAAAAATAACTTTAAAAAAAAATTGTCTTTTAAAGTAAATCCAAGAAAAGTAATAACATGCTAAGAAATTTAATATGCTAGGAAATTCGATATAGGTTGTGCTTAGTGCGGGCAAAAAATAAAGAAAAATAAAACATCCTTTTTCATGAACAGTGAATCAGAATTTTAAGTTTATCTTCTTTTAATTAAAAAGTTAACATTATGAGGACAATTTGCTATCAAATATGTAAATTAATGGAAATACCGAATTTCAAAGGCTCCCAAAATAAATACATGCCAGCCATTTCTTAATCCATTAATAATTGCTTAAAATGGCTGAAATATTATAAAATTGGAATATTTGCTATGCAACTTCATTGTTTTAGTTGCACATGTATTGGAAATGTAAATATTCAATAGCGCTAGGGCAACCTTTGTTCATGTGTATCATCCTTGGCGTATATTAAAACATGTTACACAAATGGATATACATAAAGTGTGAATCACGGAAATGACATAGAAACATGAATTCTAACCAAATGCTACAAAGTCTCATGATAATATTGAATGCACGTGTTATTCTGTTAAAGGAGTAATGAACACAAAGGTGTTTGGTACGCTGTAAAACTTACTCGTCCCTACAATACCAAAGTTATTTTAAAGCCTTTAAACTGACCAACAGAGATTAATATTTAGCTTGAATCAAAGTTTACAGGCAAAAGTCAAGTATTATGGTTAATCTGTGCTGCTAAACGAAAGGTAATCGTACGTTTTTACAGTGCAGTACATCTTCTTATACTACTCTCTATCTTTTCTGTCCTCGGTCAGTGAATTAGAAATCCTTCTAGACTGAAACAATTAAAATTTTTATCCCAATCCAGAGTGCCTCTTTTAGGGAAGCTGAATTTTAAAAACCGACCGTGTGTCTAACTCTGTCCTCCTGTAGAGGCAAATAAATAGAAACGCTAATAGACATGTTTTTAAACAAATGAGCCACTGCTTACCAAAGCCCAAAGGCCACTCAAGGATAAGCGTTAATTGAGTTTGACAGGTGGACGGGGATTAGTAACGATGGTTGTAAACTGATCAGAATTTATTATTTAAAAGGACGGCTTAACAAGAATTTATTTACATTGGACTTGAAGACGGCAATGTTGTACTTAGCCGGGAAACAGCCCTGTGGTACTGTGTTCCACAGACGAGCAGTTCTAGGAAAGAAACTTTGCTCATAGAAGTTTCGTTTAGTTTTAGGCAAACAGAGAGAGACAGAAAAATTATCGACAGTGGTTGTAGTTAGACGAGTTTTTGTTGTGAATGTTTTACAGGGGAGGGACATAGATTGAAGTTTAGTCGAGAACCTACCATGAAAAAAAAAACGATAGAGTAGAGAAAGAATAGCAACGTCTCTTCTGTGAGTAAGAGGCAGTAGAGAGGAGAAGAGGATATCACCCATTAGATTTCGAAGTCAGTTTTTTACTCTGTCAAAGCAGGAAAGGAAGCTCTGAGCAGCACCTCCCCAGAAGTGGCAACACTACTTTATCTTTGGACGTATTTGGCTCTTATACAAGTAGAGGATTGCTTCAGGAGTCAGATACTTTCTGGGACGGTAGAATGATCCAACAATTTAATCCTAACCCTTGGCAAAGGATTTGATGTAAGTATTCTATTTCAGGTCTGGAGTGAAGGTCAGTCCCAGAAGCTTGTCAAAGCAGGGGCCTTCCTCAAGACGAGAGACATTCATTTCAATTGGGGCCAAGTCGTAAAAAGAGAAGGGGAGCTCTACACAAACATTGTGCAAACAAAACATTAATCCTATATTTATTTATAACATTGAAAATATTTTATTACTTTTCTGATAACATTTTTAAACAGGATTAAAAGTTTCTTGCATCAACTTTTTATATGCACAAAATTAGACTTTTTTCTTAACAACTTTTTATTGCATTAAAATGTCCTCTTTAAATTCTGGACATTTATATAAAAACACTAAATCAAAATAATCCCCCAAAACATGATTACAATATATATATATATATATATATATACATATATACTAGTATAGGTAAAATTACTTCCATGAATAGAACGTTTTTACACTATTTTATGTCCCCTACGAAAATCAAAATCATGATATAATGATACTAAACCTTATGTCTAGAATCCTTATTCTAATTTTGATCAAAATCCATTACATGATTTTGATTCTAGAAAATGTCTAAATTTAAGGCTTAAGCTTAAGGGGGCTTTCGAAGAAACTGAAATTCAGGGAATTGCGCTTCATTGGTGTCTAATGACTATGGATCCAATCTAATACAAATCTGATATAGTTGAATTTTCAAATGGGAGGTTGTACCAACAATATTAGCTACTCCCTAAAAACTCTTCTAAATACTCCAAAGAAACTGAAATTTGGAGAATATTTATTAATTGATATCTAATACCACCTATTGTCAAGATTTTACAAAAGTCAGAGTTATCTGAATTTTCACAAATGGTTCCGCCCCCCCCCTTCCTAAATATAGCCAAATTTGGCCCCTTTACATCTAGCAGCTTATTCCAAAATTCATAACGATCTGTGAGTCTGTTTAGGAGTGAATCTTGTACATGCAAATATATAAACTTATAAAACTTCATATAGATAGATATATTGTAGGATATGATATACTATATAAAAAAACTACTATAAGATATCTTTCAAATACAAATACGTCTCTCTCTCTCTCTGGAATATGACATTGTAAACCCTTGAAAAGAAAGATGATATTAGAAAAGCAGCTCTACCACTGAAGATCACCATGAAAAAAAACTAATTCTATCATTCAATTACTCAAGATAATGTCATGAGAATCTATTTTATTTTGAATCCATTTACGGAATTTTTTTTTTTAATTCGATATTATTCAAAGAAGCACAAAAAGATTTAATGGAAAAATAAGAACAATAAGATCGTGAAATATCATATTCAAGACATCTCCAAATGTTAAGGAAAATTATAAAAAGTAATGGACATAAAAATAGAAAAGCATTAATATTTCTTTCTGGGCCCTTTTATTCTTGAAGTTCATCTGGCATTCCAAAAACGCTGACATTCCAAAAGGGATCTGACTTTTGTTGCATGCAGAAACCTACATCCCTTCTTACCTCATGAAGCAACTCTCAGCTCTCTAATTTCTCACAGTGTAAATGACAAGAGGTCAAGTGTAATTTATCTGATTGATACTTCATCCAAGTTGAAATGACATACTGTAATGGTTATAGGCACAAACTGAGGGATCGATGTGACAGGTTCGAGTCCTGTCAGGGTTAATGTATCACTTTCACTGATACACTTGAAAAAAGGTATGAACCCGTATATCCTCTCTCTCCAGCTATGGATTAAATAGCAAGACTCTCAAACCTTTGTTGTGCAACTAGTCCCTATTTACTTGCCTCCCCACGAGGGCAATGTTAGGCATAAGGTCGGATTTTAATGTGGGAAAAATCCAGCTCCCCAAAAAGGGGCACTTTGGATTGAGACAAAAATTTAAATTGTTTCAGTCTAGAAGGATTTCTCCTTCTTTGACCAACGACAGAAACGATGAAGTGCAGTAACAGAACAGATACGACACATTTTTCTAGTCTAGGAGAAGGAAAATTCTGAAATAACACTAGTCTTTCTCTGCTTATCCCGACATTATTTCTAGTTGTCTTTACTTCTCCTTGTAATGGGACTCAAGGAATGCCGGTTCAGGAAAAGTGCAGTTGATGATTGTTCAACCCTTGCTCCACTATAAACTTCTTGTGTAGGCCATCCTAACAAGTGGTGTCCATTGTCTCTCAAGACTAAATGGAAGCCTTTAACTTCAGCCATGAAATCTTAAAAGAATATTCAAGAGTTTATTTGCTGTACTGAACAACAAAAATAAGTAAAAATAATCATTACATATCTGAAATTAATCAAGCATATTAAATGCTGCAACCTCTCCTCCTAAACTTATAAAATACTTTGATTGCCATGACCAATAGCACCCTTTCCAAGAGTTTGACATTCTCAGTCAACATGAAATAGAATGAATACATAGGAGATGCTACCGAAAAGGTATGATTCATCTACTGGGCTATAAAACTTCTCACACCTGCCAGTATTCTATATGTCTATAAAACCACCATTCGTCTGTGCATCAAGTATTGTTGCCACATCTGAGCTGGTGCTCCAACCCCAAGCCTCTCCCTTTTGGAAAGGATGCAAAATACGTTTCTAACCTAATAGGTCCTGCACTGTCTGCCAAGCTCTAGCCCCTGTCACATCTATATAGTGTTGTATCCCTGTGTTTGTTTTACAAGTACTTCCATGGAATGTGCACCCATGAAATACTGCACATGTACCCCCTCAACAAAATACTCACGACTCACAAACTCGCAATAAAATCACATCCCTTCACTGTAGAAGTCCCAAGATGCCTGAAGATTTTCTACTCTAATCTTGAATTAAATTAAAGATAATTGAATTAATTTTTAATAATAATCTATTGTGATAATATAAAGCTCAATATATTGAATAGAGCAATCAATTCTAGATGTTAGATAATGGCTTGGACGCATCTATTCGAGACAGGTTTGACTTACGCGGTTGTAGCGGAGTCATTGTGTGCTGTTCGGTTCGATGTGTTCCCACGGATGCGCAGTGACATTGACGTGACCTTAAGTTCACCAAAGATCAAGAGTTGACATCACATCTGCGTGTTGATCGCGAGATTTGGTAGTGAGAGTTCCGCGTGGGAGAATTGAACTGGGATTTTGGTCAGAGACTGACTTTGGAGCGAGAGAGTCAACAACACCAAAAATGTAGCTGTTACAAGAAAAATTCCGAATGACAGAAATCTAAGAGCCTAAAACAGAATCTTCCATATTCCTCCCTCTCAAGTAATTAAGAATATTAACTAGTGATTTTAGTTAGCGTAAACTCTCTCTTGATCACAGCGAACTCGTTCAGGTCGGCTAATTAAAGTAGTTAAATAAAAGCGGCTCTTTAGAACAGAAAAAGACTTGTTGTATTTTAAGAAGTTGATTTCAGCCCACGAAGAACCGCCGGCGCGATGGACAACCAACGAAGATTATGGCGACGGCGGCGAACGTCTGCGGTGACACGATGCGAGCGGCAACAATAGCAGCACGACAGATAGACTTGGAGACGACGAGAAAAGAGAGAAGAGAAGAAACAAGGTTAGTAAGGCAGTACTAATAGTAGCGACGACGGCGACAGAAAAGCGCGCATGAGTAGCAGTATGGCAGCGACGGCGATCGAGAATCAGATCTGAGTAAATACGACATATCGCCCCTTTGAATCAACAGCGAAGTCCTACGAGAACCAAAAGAGTTTGGTGAGGCGAATAACTACACAATGTAACATAGAGATGAAAGATGAGAATAAAAAAATTGTAAAGATACAATATTTTTTAGAACATCAGAAGTTCAAAGCAAGGAGCTTCATATCCTTAATCTATGGATTTTCAAAGATAAACTCTTTTCATCAGAAGATAGAAAAAAAACGACAAGGTAATTGTAAATATTATCGGCAACATTTTCTACTCTAATAGCTTTTTCCCTTACCTTTGGAATTCCCTCCCTGCTCTCTGTTTCCCTGACCATACCAAAATGAAGAAATTTCAATGTAATTTGAACAAACATCTTACTGCCTCTCTCCCTCTATAAATGTGGCCCCTATCACAGTAGCCCCTCACGCTTGTTTGGGGGTGAATGAAAGTAAAAAAAAAATTTTTTAATGTAACACACATTAGATGCTTTCTAGATGAAAGTATTACTACATATTTATCAAAGTTTGTTTAAACAACTTTAGCAAATTTCTTTTATAACTGTACTCAGACATTAATGTTTACAGCTGTGATAAATTGTCCAATACCATTACGCTGGTTAATTATACTCTACTACTTTTCAGATGTCTATGACAAAAGGTTTTGTTAATGCTAATTTTCTCAAAGAATTGAACTTACCACCCATTGACTAACAAATATTGTTGAATTACCCTAAACCACCTAATAGTTAAAAATGAGCCTGACCATTGTTCATAAAATATTTTGTTCACATGAGAACATTTATTTTGTCTCTGCTGAACCACTTTACAACTGTAACAACACCTTTTCATACAGTATGAACAAAATTGATTTTTTTTTATGTTTGCGATAAAACAATCTTTTACAAGATTAAATAAAATATATACAAAAGATAGGAAAATTTTGTAAAAAAATATAATCAAACCTTAGATGCTTGCATTCAACAACTATATTTTATTAACGAAGATTTGGTATCTGTCTGTTTGAAGCCGAAACTATACTATTACTATCTTTTAATGCTCAATTCCGGGGAGGGGTGTAGTGTAATATCTCTTCTGTTGTCATGATACCATCCTCTCAGGTATTACCTCCTCCTTTTTCTTGGGTGGAGGCAGTATTGTATATGTTCGTTCGTCACATGCATGACTTCTTTTTTTTAGGTGGGTAGTGTAGTATTTGTTCTCTTGGCCTTTTGGTCAAGATCGAAGTGTAGTATCTGTTCCGATGGATACTACACCCTATAGACCGGTATCTTCTTGGCCTTCGGGTCTTGATTCCGCCGGTTTGTGGGTTTCTCCTGTGCAGTTCTAGAAGGTCCACCCTCCCAGGCTGTGCCTCCCCTCTTTGGGGTGAAGTAAGTTTATCGCTTACTGCCTGAGACGCCCATACCGAGGAATGCCGACGGGACTGCACAGGCATTTTTTGTAGGTCAGAGTGCTCACCTTCTCGGGCGCTGGCTTTTCAAATCCCACTTTCCCGACCTTGTGTCACATATTACTGCTGTGGGAGGAAGATAAATAACTTGTTCTGTTGCTATCAGATAATCTTCCCAGGCATTACCTCCTACTTTGGAGGGGCAGTGTAGTATATGTTCGTTCTTCATATATACTAGAAAATATATGCGTTTCATTAACATGCTTTGTTCTTTTCTTAACATTCTTGTTGAATCAACAATACCTATCTTTAATACCTATGTTATATACTATTAATGAGTCCGAAGTTATATTGTCCATCTCTTATGAACCAGGGTGTGTGAAGTTGTTCTGTTCTCTTGATTCTTCTCTTGGGAGACTGGTTCATTCATGAAGGCGATAATGATTTTAACTTACATATATTTTGTCAAAGTAACCAGTGCATATCCACTTGCTTACCTAGGAGTTTTTTTGGTTGGACCATACACATGCAAGTTCTAAACACTTCTATTTTTTCAGATATTACATGGCAATCTAACTTCACTTAAAAATTCAAACAGAAACTACCTTACTTTCAAATCTCACCTATGTCACATGATCAAGTTAAACAATCAGCTATCTACCCTGATATGTGTCTCCAGTTTATCAAAGCGTTACATCTCATCAATCATACCTTATAACCCCTTACACCTGATAAACCATATCTACACTTATAAAAGTATAATATTCAATATGTAGAAATATACCATAATTATTTAGAATACTGGCATTTAGGTACACTTCTGATGATTGGTAATGCTGTTAAACTGCACTAACATTTTAAACTAAGTATAATTCATTATCATTTATTATATATATATATATATATATATCTTTTTTATATATGAATGTTTTATAAACAACAAAGGTTTATGTTATAGTTCAATATTAATAAATGTTAATGTCATGTCAATCTTCCTTAATGAAGAGAGAACATTTAAAAAGTTCATCAAAAAAGTCTTTATTGGAATACCACTTCTGCTCTATACATATATCTACACATACATATTCTTGATATAAAAGCTATGCAAAATTATGCAACATTTTTTTTTATCTTGAGAGGGACTTCAGCAGTGCCTAAGAAGGTCACCCGTCCGGCTGGAAAAGCTACAGTATAATTCAATATTCATTTATTTTTTATTCTTCTTTTTATTATTATTATTATTATTTTATATATATTTCCTAATTCTTCAATCATATCATTCTAAAGGAAGGGAAAATATATTTTTTATCCCTAATTTATCTGAATGTTCAAATTGTCCGTAACCACATGGATTTAACTCATCGACATGAATATTTTATCGTTAAACATCGATAAGAACAAGTTTTAAATTCACATAAACAGTTTAAAAACATTTAAACTAACTAGTTCATGAAAGTGTTCTCTCTTCATTAACTAGGGTTTACACGACATTAAAATTTATATATATATATATATATATATATATATATATATTATGAATTCTCACAAAGATGTATACAGAGTGTATTGTCTTTATATTTGCTTCTTTCTCGACTTGCATCTCTTACTGCATTAGTAAACTGTGTCAGATCATCGAAATACCGGGTATTTCGATGATCTGACACCGGTTTTTCCCGTTTTTTTTCGACCCATTCGGTCTTTTATTGTTGTCTTCTGATAATGAAAGTTTTTCTTTCGAAAATTTAAGATTACCCTTTGCCTAACTGTTACTTACCGGACAGTATTTACTATTTGGTATTTAATCAGTTTTCGTGAAATTATTAATAAATCGTTTTGAGTTTCACTTTCTCCCTGCGTTTATTTCTTTTCACTTTTCCATCTTACGGCAACCACATCGCATTGCTATAGCTTCGGACAACTAATCTGCACTTACATTTACCAGCAATGCTTCAAGCAAACTACAATCTCCTTTTATATATATATATATATATATATATATATATATATATATATATATATATATATATATAGTAAATTGTAATTATATAAGTTAGAAAGAAATAACTCAAGTCAACAATCCAGTCATTTTACGTTATAATAAAAATAAATAAATTATAACGAGAATTGACTGGATTTTTGGCTTGAATTATTTCTTTCTAACTTCTATTATTGCTCTGTTTTTACATTGAGCTCTCCGACTCAAGATTTTCTTACAGAAATTCGTCTCTCTCATATATATTACAATCTACTAAGGCAGTAAGAGATGGAAATCGAGAAAGAAAAGCAAATATAAAGACAATGCACTCTGTCTACATCTTTGTGACAATTCATAATATTACTGCCAGATGCTGATTGTTAAACTTTATTGATACAAAACATTTCAGACATTGCACTACAAAGAAGGTTATGAATATTATATATAATGAGATGCATTATTTTTCTATCACTTGTTTGATTTTACATTTAACTCTTCACATCCTGTTGAAAGTGTGCTAAATCAAGATACTCTATCGTGCAATGGCTAAACACTGCTTTTTTCATTTAAATACTTGTAATGCCTTTACTTTTGCGCAGATTGTTATGAAATTTGACAGTAGGCATGGAAAAACGCTGTTCTTCAATATATGACATTTTCACTAAAAATAATGTTCTGCATGCATAGTTGTTATTAATTAAATAATAATAATAAACAGACATACTCATTAAACATTTTGAAAAACGTTTATACTGAGTTTCATGCCTATACACTTACTATACAGATATGGTCATATAAACAGATACTGAAATTATTATGATTGTATAGATGTAAATATCAGGAGGAATGGTAGGAGTTATTTCTCGTTAACTGCGATGTTTAAAAGTATTTAAAAATAGATTTAAACAAAAGTTTATCGTTTTGTGTGGTGTTGTGCGCTATGGAAATGTAAACACCATGTCTGGTTAGTGCGGTTTTGGGCAGTATTGGACGTTAAGAGTTAAAGTAATGTTACAACATATAGAGTCCGTACTAAGCAGTCTAAATCAATTATCCATCATATAATATGACAAATGTAAAAGGAAATCAAATGTTTAAAAATACAAGATATTTTATCACCATCTTTTATTAAGTCTGCAGACAATCGCAAAATACTTAATCAAATCAACAGATTTATAGGCGAGAAGAAAGTGAACTTTTGGTTTACTTTTGGCAGCCTCGTAACTCTCGCTTCCCTTATTTTGTTCTTTAGCTCTCACATTCCATGTGCGATGTTTCTGACAAAGGGGGAAGAATTGCTGTTTTCTGGGTCAGAATCTATCCATCTAACACTTATTGTTGGCTAGTTTTTGAACGTGAAGTAGTATTTTTAGCTCCTTACATCAAGTAGCTTCATGCCTTGTCTGGAGCGATTTTTATAAAATAAAAGATGTAAATATCTTCTAGAAAAAAGGGGTGGCATTTTGCTGCTAGTTGGGTTGTTCGGGGTGTATTTTCATTGAGAGGTTACAATTGCGGTAAGTTCATTAGAGCACATTCTGTGGAAATACTTATAAAACAAGCACAGGGATACAACACTGTGGTGATGTGACAGGGCTGGAGCTTGACAGATAGCACGGGAGTTATTATGTTAGAAATTCTTTTTTGTACAATGTCCAAGAGGGAGAGGCTAGTAGTTGGTGCACCAGACCATATATGGCAAAATACTCCATGCAGGTGGCTTTATAAAAATATAGGATAGTAGCAGATAAGAATTTTTCTAGCCCGGTAGAGGAAGTCTACCCTGTTTGCAAAAGACTTTTATGTACTTATTGTAACTCATGTTGCCTGAGAATGTCAAACCGAGGAGTTTGAATGGTAGTCTTTTCGCAAAGGTGTTATCAGCCATGACAATCGGTGGTTGGAAAGGTTTCTTATAGTCGTTAAAAGAAAGGAGCTTTGTCTTTATAGCATTAAGTGTGATCAACCATTTTGTTATTTAATACTTTGTTTCTGTTAAAATTAGTATTACAGAGAAAGATATAAATCGATTTGTAGGGTAAAGAAGATTCTCAAGATTTTGTAAGGCAATTAGTCTATGAGAACAGCAAACTCTGAAATAACACCAGTTGTGGTTGTTCTGGGGACCTGCTTCTCATATCAGCCTCCTTGATAACGACAAAAAAACGAAAAAATAAATAGCATAGAGAGATTAGCAGATTATACTAAAATACTTGCTAAAGGCATCTTTAGGGCTGCATTTTTTTTCTTTTTACAGGCAGGTTTCACTGTCCTCCGACATACAGCACCTGGTATTCCCAAATGGTCGCCCATGTTGTACTGGCCAGACTCAACGTTGCATAATTTTGATGATTTAACAAGAACCGATGTGCCAATTTGATTATTCCATATCCTTGATACAATATGGCATAAAAAGCAACGGAATTTCTTGGAGAGACATGGTTGCCAATTATCAATTGTGAATCATATGCAGTACTGGCGCTAGGGGCCATGACTCTTCCCCAAATCTATGCTATGAGACTCACACTAGGTGAATACACTTTATAAACAAATTGTTAAATTAAAAATAATAATGCGAATCAAAGAATTATCTAATTTTAATTAAATTTTCAGTATTTTCCTTAATCAATTCTCTATTTTATAAATTTTTAAAATTTTTACTCGTAGCCATTTTAAAACAAAATTGAAATTTGAGTAAGGTTATTTTTTTGTAATTTATTTATTTTTTTTATTAATGGATCATCACTTATCAAGGCCAAAAACCACTTGAGGATAAAGATTAATGAGATGAAATAATTGTCATTTGAGAGATGAAGAACATTATGAGAGAATTAAGAATGATTGATGTTACAGCCCCAGCAGTCAACCACAAAAAACAGCATAAACAAAGTGTGCTCTGAATCACGTTTTTTATATCAATGAACATTTAGCTAAATTAACCAATGATTGACCTTCCCTTGGTCACAATCTGGGACTCCACATATTAAACATAGCAACTCCAACACAGGTATTTCAAAGCAGTCACCCATCAAAATAATGATCAGGGTTAACTCTGATTAACTTCAGAGATTATACAGGGTGGGCCAAAATAAGGGTCCTATCTTTAAATTTGAATAACTTGAATTTGAATAACTTCCACAAAATAAAAGTTAAACTCACCAAACTTTATGTGTGTGTAGACTGACCCTTCCGAGATTTTTTGAAATAAACAAAACAAATTTTAGCCGAAAAACACTTCTTAAAACTTACAAAAACTAAAGTATTGTTTTTTACACTGTTTTGAGTTTTTTAAGCAAAAATAATGTTTTCTAAATGAGGGTACGTTTCTTAGGGCTAATACGGCTCATGCTTGCTTCGGAAGGGGTCCTTTACTTATTCTAAAAAAAAAAAAAAAAAAAATCAATAAATAAAAAAGTTATGAATTTTTAAAAATAGGACCCTTATTTTTGCCCACCCTGTATAAGAACCAGTATTTTCAGTATTATTTCCCGTATTATTTCCTAACACATACCAGCATGTAAAACAGACGTTAAACCAAATATAATGATAGTGATACAAATTTTATTTTTTATAAAAATATTGATCACCCATAAAAGTTGTTTTAAAGCAAAAAGAGCAAAACGCATTGATAATATAGGGAACGTTACTTGAGATGCACTGGTGCTGGGCAATGTTGGGTTGTTCACTTTGGTTTTACCCAAAAAGAGTAAGAGAGTAAAAAGAAGTTCACAACGTTGCACATCTCTTATGAACATTCTACAGAATGGAGAATATCTGGTTTGTCTAGATATATTTAACCTATCTTTCATGTTTTCTATAATGTTACATTTACATTTTTTATATTCTTATCAATTGTAAATAAATGTGTAAATTGTACTTAGTTTTATTTTCGTCTATTATTCATTCTGATGATAAGTATGTTTGGGATATATATTTAATACAGAGTTGTTAGAAAAAACAACCTCATATCCCAACACTGGTGATCCCGATGTGATTGTTCTTTTGTACTTCATTTTCAATCGATATGAAGCTAAGTCGATATGATTTAAATTAGAAATACAGACTTGTGCCTGTTACAGAATAGGGGAAATATGAGTGGAATATTACATTTAGATTTGAATATGTCCTGCTAAGGCAAACGTCTGTAAATGTGTTAGTAAAAATGAACAAAGAAAAAGCATTGAGAATAATCAAGCAGAAGGAGGGAATAGAAAAACGGTATAAGAAGGAATGAGTGAAAACGACCATGATAGTACGTTGAGACTATATGTTAGTTTAAAAGAGAAGATTGAATTTGGCATTGGTTTTATCTTTTTTCCTATAAGTCGAACTCGACTTAAAAATTAGAATTTAAGATAAATTTATTTATAATTGCTTTTAACTTTTTCATTTCATTTGACTTTCAATCACAAGCTATTTTGGCATTTATTCAAAGAATGACTGAAGAGATGCGCTTGACTGGTGATATGATTAAGCCATTTCGCAGGGAAGGGGAATGTAGATGTAATTTCTTGAATAAAGAAGGTGAAATTAGTAGCAAAATTACAGAACGTTCCAGATTTAACGAATTTGTTTTCCTATGTTTTTAGAAGGACATGCTCAGGTTCTTTATTTAGAAATGAACACAGACTAGCAAGTAAATGCCACTGTTCAAGACGAAGCATTACATAAATTCGCAGGTAGAGAGGCATGTAGACTATTGGTTGAGTTAATATGCCACGTGAAAGTGATCAGGGACAGCAGGGGAGATAGAGTTGGGCATGTTAAATAGAGATTTTGAAAAGGTAAATTAGTAATACAAATTGGGAAGGTACAAACATAGAATATTAAACGTAAAGTTAATCTATAATGCCAGGACAGATGTCTCAAAATGGGTTCATTAATATAAAATTAAAAGAAACAATGTCAAGATAAAGAAGACAGTGGAAGTAAGGAAGAGGACAACAGTGTGAAAACGACCTAGGATGCTGGGGATATATACGTGAATAGAAAAAAATGAAGTAGTTAATTTATTTGCTCCTTCATTTTTTTTGCTTCTTTCTTTCGGCAAATCGAACTACGTGAAAAAATTAGGATCGATGATAAGTTTATTTTTAACGCCTTTTAACTATTTAATTTAACTTGTAATCAGAGCTGGCTTAACCTATTCCTTGACCTGGCTGCATTCAAGCCTACTGGTATACCTCGGAGGAGATTTTTTTTTACAGTGCACTGTAGCTCTCCTTTGTTTAAATTTTAATCCCTTACTTTATAATCTTGCCAGAAAAAATTATATAAAATAGTTTTTAAAAGTAATAAAATATTAAGCAAACAAAAACGTAAATTACATTGATGTTAAACTGGGCCAAACATAAATTTCTTTCAAACTTCCTAGATGCATAAAAAACTACCCACCATCCACCAGCTATTACTCTAGCCCTTAGTATTCTTTTAATATGTATAACTTACATTACATATCTTTAATATAAGTTTATTATAATTCTTAAACTAATAGTTTTCATTTAAATTACGTCCCTTAAAAATTAATGAACATAATATTTTAAGAAAGGTTTTGACAATTTTTTTTTATTAAATCACTTTAATTAATTACTGCTAATATCAACCAAACTATATATAGTAAATAGAACAATGAAATTACAAATGAATAACACCAAAGATTAACTTATTATAAATTGTTTAATAAATAGTTATGCAAATTAGGTATACAAATAGCTGTGATTGGGTCTTTGCTCTCTACTATATATATATACAGTATTCTAAAGACTATTTTGTATTATTCATTTAAATAATAGTGATCGGTTTTGATAGTTACATAGGTGAGATAAATGAAATCAACATTTGCATTTATTAACTTAGAAGATATGATTTTTTTTAATAAATGCTGAATTTTTATTAAAATTGGATAATTCTGATTTTGGGGTATAAAAAATATAGCACACTGGTTTGTTTAAAAAAAGTAGTCTTGTAGTGGAAACAATATAATTGTGGGCTGTGCCCAGGAACTTTTTAAGGCCAGCACAGCTTGTAATCACAGTTTATATGAAATATATTTGAAGTTTTCTTTTATATAAAATTGAGTCACCACTTAGCAGGCCAAAAGCCACTCGAGGATAAGGGTTAATGAAATTGTCAACGAAACAACGCCATGAGATGATTGAAAAGCATGGACAGAATGGATAAAATTTAACTACTTAAGAGGACGTCTAGACAAGTATTTGTTGACATTAGATTTAAAGACGACCCTGTTATAGTCTGCAGGGAAGCAGTCCCGTGGTGAGTTGTTCCACAGAAGGAAAGTTCTTAGAGAGAAACTCTGTTCATGGAAATTCCGTTTGGCTTAAGGTATACAGAGGAAGAAAGGTAAGTTCTTTGCAGTGGTGGTGGATAGACAAAATCTTTCTGTGAAAGCCTTATGGGGGCAGAGATTGGAGTTCAGTCGAGCACCTACCATGGAAATAACGATAGAGTAGAGAAAGATTAGTAACGTCTCTTCGGTGAGAAAGAGGCTGTAGGAATGAATAGAAATCATCCCCCCACCGGATTGCAAAGTCGATTTTATACTACGTCAAGGCCGGAAAGAGTGCTCTGAGCAGCACCTCCCCAGATGTGGCAGCAGTATTCCATCTTTGGATGAATCTGACTCTTATACATGTAAAGGATTGCATCAGAAGTCAGATACTTTCTGGGGCAGTAGAATGATCCAATCATTTTTCTAGCAAACTCAGCAACAGATTTGATATAAGTCTTCCCATTCAGGTCTTTAGTGAAAGTCAGACCGAGGTGATTATCAAAAATACCTTATTAATCTAAATGTTTAGTTATCAGGTTGGAAAAAAAGTAATGTCGTATTTTTTACTTCATCACTTTGCAGCCTCCGAAGTTGTACATAGTTTTAGATTTTTTGGTGAATTGGTGTCTTTATATCTTGCTTTGCCTTTCGGATATCGTAATTAGTTGGAAGATATTAAGTTTAACGGTCTCAGCCGTCAAAAAATGGATATTAGTGAGGAACATCTGAGACATTGCATGCTCTATGAATTCAAAAAAGGAAACTCAGCTGCAGAAGCTACAAGGAATATTGGAACTGTCTCTGTGATAAATGTTCTGAATGATCGAAAATGTCAACGGTGGTTTGCAAAATTTTCTTCTGGAGACTTTAACCCATCAGATCGGCGACGTTCGGGAAGGCCAAGATCAATTGATAAAGACGCCATTAAAGATGCTGTAGAGGCCAATCCAAAGTTAACCAACAGAGAATTAGCTCAACAATTCAATACAACTTTATTTCATGCCTTCACCAGTTAGGAAAAGTTTCAAAACTTGGACTTTGGGTTTCCCACGATTTGACCGACGCTCAACGAAATCAAAGATTGACTGTTTGCACATCCTTGCTTTCCAGGAATCATCGAGAACCATTTTTGCAAAGAATTGCTACTGGAGATGAAAAATGAGTTCTTTTACAAGAATGCCCAACGCAAAAGACAATAGTTAAACCTAAACCAAAGTCCACAGCCTGTTCTAAAACAAAGACTACACCCAAAGAAGGTTATGCTCTCTTTATGGTGGGACATGAGAGGCCTGACTCATTATGAGTTATTAGAGCCTAATCAAACTATCACAGCAGTAAAATATTGTTTGCAGCTGGATGATCTAAGAATAGCTGTATCAAAAAAACGACCAGCATTACTCAATAGGAAGGGTGTAGTGCTTCAGCATGATAACGCAAAACCCCACACAGCAAAACTCACTCAGGAAAAGGTCATGAGTTTTAATTGGGAAGTCTTGCCTCATCCGCCTTATTCACCTGACATTGCTCCATCCGACTACCATCTTTTTCGGTCGTTGCAGCATCACTTAAACAAAAAAATTTATTAAAATGACGGCCAACTCAAAAATGACCTAAATTTGATTTTCTCTAAAAAATCAGAGGAATTTTTTGAAGAAGGCATCAAGAAGCTAGTTGATCGTTGGACAGAAGTCATAGAAAATGAGGGAAATTATTGTAGAGATTAAAAATTCCCTAATTTGAATGTTTCAGATGAAATAAATGTGTTGGGCAAAAATGACATTACTTTCTTTCCAACCTGATATTAATACTTTTCTGACGATTGTGGACGCGCTACAATTTTAGCTTAATTCTCGCTGCAATTTTAGATTGGTTTTATTTAATGAGAGGAGCAGCTAAATTCTCCAAACAAAATCTCATTTGCTAAGGATTAGGATAATCCACTCCCATTATACTCAGAAAAATCTTAGAAAACCCCCCAGAGTGGAATAGGAATTGAAATTGATGAAAGAAATAGTATTTAATTAGAATTGTTTAGATGAATCCAAGTAACTCTATTAGAGGCTCAGTCGATCGGTCCATAATGCTTACGTTTGAATTAGTATTTTTTCAGAGCATTCTTTATTGCCTTGATAGAGTTCACAATTGACTTCGAAATCTAGTTGGGTTAATCTCCTCTCTTCCCTATAGCATCTTTCACACAGACTAGACGTTGCTAGTCTCTTTCTGTTCTATCATTATTTCAATGGATGGTTGCTTGACTGAGCTCCAGTCTCTGTTTTTTTGTAACAACACTCTTTTCTACCACAAGAGAAATACATACTTTCTTTTCTTCCTCTGTGTGCCTAGTGTCAGGCAGAATTTCAATGAACAGAGCTTTTTCACAAGGGCTTCCTGTCTGTGTAACACATTCCCAAGGGATTGCTTCCCAGCAGATTACAACATGGGCGCCTTTAAATCTAATATCAACAGATTCTTGTCATGCACCGTCCCGATTAGTAATCCAATATAGTTCATTCCATTAATCATTTTCAATTCTCTCCTAAGGTGTTCATCTTTCAACTGACAATCATTCCATCTCATCGAATGGCGTTTGGACTTGAGAATTGTTGAGTTACGATGCTCTGTACATCTGTAAACCAGTTCGTAGTGTTTAGTTTAGATATAGCATATTCTTTAGTCGGTCATACTTAAGTTTGATATAGCCTTTTCAGATGCATCTGCACATTTCTATAAGGGACTGCCAGTTGGTCCATTATGATTAAGTTTGAAATAGATAAAAGCATCTAAAGAATACCGGTTCGTTTGTAAGTGTTAAGAGTATTTGCGCTAAGTAAGTCAATTTGTGATGCCCGGGGTCAACTAATTGATTGTATGTCTGCAAAGACTTAAGTGTTAGTTATTGTACCGAGAAATATTATGAAAAAAGGAAGATAGTTTGAATATGATTCGATGACCCTTCTCCAATTTGGCTGCCCCGGGGCCACCGCCCTCTCTACTTCTACACGTTACTGAATAGTGGTTAAGTTCTATTTATTATCGCTAGAATACTTATTTCACAAAGCTAACCGACTTAAGGTAAACTAAAAACATTTTATGGGATCAGAATTTGTTTCTCGAGAGCAACTGTTAAACACCTTTTGGACTTTGCCGATATCCTCCTGAACACAGCAAACCGAAGGAAAGAATTAAAATTAATTGGTTCACTGCAAATTAACGTATTTTGTGGAAACCTATTTAAAGATTACTTGATGTTGAACTGAGGTGAAAATATATTAGCTTCGACGGCACACTTTCATTCTCATTTTGATTTTCTCATTTTCTCAGAAACTTTAATTTAAAAGACAGAATTCTTCTACGATTCTAAGATTGTAGTTGAGAGCAAAATCTTGTTTCTGCAGGGAAGAAAAGATTCTTTAATTATTCTTCACCTTTTACAGAATGTTTTTCTTCATTTTAATGAGAGAAAGCGATAATCAAGTTGTTCACTTCAGAGCAATTTTGAAAACTTTTAAATATTTGGTGGAGGACCTAATAACTTCGACTTCTGTTTAGTATAAAAAAATAAACAGAATGCCAGAATCCAACAGAATAATGTAGAAATAAGATTTGGTACTCTAGACAACGTTGGATGAACAATAACAATTTTTTTTACAGCCAAGATATAAGCAGTGTTTAAATAAATGTCTCTGTTTATCCCAATCTACTTTTAAAAATGTATAATTACTTTTTATTTGTCTATGTGAAATGGCAAGAAAATATAATTATATGAATATAATGTCGTAGTGTTTATTTCTTTTTTTTTTCAATTTACTTCAGTAAGCATTCTGTGATCAAGGGACCCCTTCCTAGGGCTAACACTTCTTTATCAGATACATAGACATCCGAGTGTTCATTTAAAGTCCCTTGCCACTTCTCAAACCTTGAGTAAGTAACGCAGTGAAGAATAATACATTTATTTTTCTTGTGGCCTTTGCTTGGTTTGACCGGATTCCAGGACAAGAATTCATCTGGTCTGGTGGAGTATCCAGTTTAGTGTTGTTACTTGTGGTGGCATCACTTGGAGAAGATCCACCATTTCATGTATGAGCCAGTGTGTAGCCATGCCGAGGGGATCTTATGTGTCACTATATGTATACGTGTGACTTAGTAATATGTTAGAAAGAGAAAGAAAGTACTTCAAACTTATTGTGTGATGATGTCACTGAATAAAGAGCTTGTGATGATTTGGTTGAAACAGGCAGATGTAAGTAGTAGTAGCAGCAGACGAGAGGAAATTGTTTAGTTTGGTGTGTTTCTGTCTCACGGTGTCTTAGAAGTGAATTTCATAGTTTTTATGCTTATTTCTTTCCAAAATCGGCTCCTAGATTTAGTGGACTTCTGTGACTGCGTAACGAGATTATCCCAGGGTGATCGTTAAAAAAGGAAGATAATTGAATACAAATGATAACTCGGAGGGTAACTTGATGCAAGTCCGGGGTGTGGGTAGGCGTCCCATATGGAATGCGACTGCGATTGTTTTGATAATTGCGAGTTGTAGTCTCCAACTTAAAATTATCAAAATAATCTCAGTCGTAAATTGTAAACATTAGATTGTTTTGATTTTGAAGTATGCCGCTGAAGAAATACAACTGCAGAATTACGTCACCGATTAAAAGAGGATCGAGAAAAACATCAGAGAAGACTTGACGTCCGAAGCGAGTTGACGTTTCCACCTTTTGTTCCCCAGCTTGGAGTTGATTGTAACTATAAGCGGAGTATGCAAAAAAGAATGTCGATATTTTACATGCAATAAATTGTCAACTATATAAAAACCTTTCTTGCTTTTGATTTCTTCATTTCTGCTGCAATACCTTTCGATTTGGGGACCAGTAAAGAACAACGGGGATTACATTACAACTGTAATTGGTTGAAAATGCTACCGTTTTGTGTTGTGTACTACGTCTGCCGTAAGTGTTTAATTTTCTCGAAATTTCTATGCGTTTTCTACAGAATCACGTGATTGAAGTGTACTGTTTAATTGTGTCTTTTACATGTGTAAGCTATAAGTTAAGATATATTTTGGAGATGTGGTTTTCTGTAAAACTATTTTTTATGCTAAAATAATTTTATTTTGTTTGAAAGAAGCACATATTGTCATGTATAAGGTTTATGTTAAATTCCAAACAATATAAAAGAGATTTGAGAACAAAATCTAGAATTTACAAGAATTTGGTAAAGTAACTTGGCTCTCCTAGCTTTTTCTGCTGTTTTTTAATGAAATTATCCCTACATAAAACAAAACTAATGGAGAGTAGAAAACGCATTGTGGATGCATTTTCGACAGTCCCATAAGTCTTGCTTCCCCTACTTTGTCCCTCAGTCCTCATTTACCATCAGCGATATTTCTGACAAGGGGGGAATAAAATGATGCTTGCTCGGTCGATAGTTTTGTGTGAGCAGTAGCTAGAGATAACTGGCCTATTTCTATTTCTTGTTGGCATGTTACTAATAAGGGTGCTGGAGGTAAACGTTTTACCTGGGCTTACATTATCTGCCTAATAGTCAGGAACCCGAACCTTGGAATAACACTCAAAGAGGCTGTCCTATCAGCAGGTGCAAAATACCAGGGCTGCTGTAATGCCATTTGGTGAGTGGAACTATGAATCATGCAGTAGTTTCCGGTGGGAACTGCTACGGCTTTTATTTCTTCAATGGTCTTCAAAGAAAAGCTTTCCTCTTCTTTACTCATACTATTTCTGTGCTGCTCTTAACAATTCTGCTGACCTCTTTCACAAATTTTCATGACAAGTCACAATAAACAACATAAACTTAAACTCAGAACCCCAACTTCCGACGTAGGCCCCCATTACTAGGTCTCATTTTCCAACATCAGGGTCTATGTTACAATCTTCCAAAGGTTGAAATCCAATTAAGGGAAACCAAACCCGACCTGTTGTTCCTGTGTGAACTGGCATTAGCCCGTCTGATTCTGTAGATGATTTTACAATTAACGGTTACTCGAACATGTCATCCAAACCTGACCCCTCAAGATCGGCACGGACATGGAATATGTGACTACATTAAGGATGGCTTCCGAGTAGCACTTACTTACAGCACCACATTCATATTTGCCCTCTATCGTCTCCACAATGACGGAGTTACAATCTTTGAAATTATATTTGAGATAATTGACCCTATTCTTTTTGCTTATCCCTCTTCCAACATTCACGTCTGTGGATATTTCAATGTTCACAATGTTGAATGGCTACTTCACTCAAGACAGAAACAAGACAGATAAAGAAGGGAAGTCTTGTCACGATTTCTCTCTTACTGATGATCTAACAGATTGTCGACAAACCCACTCACATACCCGATGTTGACGGTCAATTTGCAAGTCTTCTTGATCTTTTTCTGACAACTTGCCCTGAACTGTGCTCATCCACTGTTCTGTCTCTGCTGGGATCTTCTGAGCACTCAGTTGTCCCAATTAAGATCAAAACAAAGTGCAGCAAGGCATCTGATGTTCCTCTCCATCACACAGTCTATCAATAATCGATGGCTGACTGGGACAGCTTCAGATTGTTCATATCAGAAATACCATTGCATTCCATGTTTGAAAAGAATGTCCACTATTGCATCTGACTAAACTGATTAGTTTACCATTGGTATAGTGAGCTTCATACCCCTGAAAAAATTCGAGTTTTGGCAAATAACAAAACGTGTCCTAAACACATGCATGACCTCTATCCCAACCATCATAAACGGTCCTGAAGTGATTTCCACAGCATCAGACAAAGCAAAACTTTTTGCAAAGAACTTTGCATCAAACTCCACCCTTTGCGATCAGGACCGCCTTCCTCACGAATTTCCCTCTAAGACTGAACATCCATATATCTGTCCGGGATGTTGTCAAATATATCAAGAATCTTGATGCCATCAAAGGAATAGCTACTCCAAGTGGCCTGAGATTTTCAAATGTAAAAACTCGACATCCACAACTACTATAAAGGTACTAGACGAACTTTTCAGTCGCTTTGGTGTACCAAAAACAATAGTAAGCGACAATGGGACATAATTTACCAGCAGTGAATTTAAAGATTTCTGCAGATATTTGTCCATTGACCACACAACCACTTCACCTTACCATCCCAGATCTAATGGTCAGGCTGAAAGATTTGTGGACACTTTTAAAAAGCCATTGAGGAAGAATCACGGCATGTACACTGAGAAGAAGACCATTCAGAAATTTTTGTTACCAAGTTCAATGAAGAAATACGGAAGAAAAGTAATTTTTCGTATAAGTTCTGTAAAACTGGAGACAAAGTTTTTTTCAAAAATTTCAAAAATGGAAAAATGTTTTGGGATGATGGGGTAATATCAAAAAGAATTGGTGGAATCATGTACTGTGTAAAAAGTTCCAAATGGGAACATCAACGTCATCTAAATCAATTGAGATCAAGGTTTATGGAATATGTCAGGGAAGATCAGGAAATTCTAATGGGCATATTGTATGAGACGTTTGACATTCCAGCACCACAAATTGTTGAAACAGTTATTCCGAGACGGACAAGCAAAAGAAAAAGAATACAGGTAGAACCGTTAAGTCCGGATCCGAAACGTAAAAGATATTAATTTCTGTTGTGAAGAAATTATCTCAGAGGGGGGTGATGTGAAGTAAGCTAGTACCCCTTCTTGAGGTTGGAGAATGAGATGCTCCAAGGGAATAAAAGAGAGGCAACTCTCGTCACGAGACAAGTTAAGATGTTATCCAAGTCACCGTTTGAACTGTGTATGACTCTCGATATATTCTATTATATGTTAACCGACCTTTTCCCAAAAGAGGTCTAGTCAACATCATAATAGGACCTGAGGTGATTTCGTCAGCATCTGATAAAGTCAAACCTATTTGCATTAAACTTCCCCTTTTGCGATCAGGGCCGCCTACCCCCTAAGATTGAAAATACTCTGAGCAACATCAATATATCTGTCTGGTACATTGCGAAACTGATCAAGAACCTGCCCTGGCAATATTCCAATCATAGTGTTTACAAAGCAATGACCAAGATCTTTCTGATTCTATCTTCTCCGACCTTGAGCACTAGGTGTAATATCGAAAAAGGTGGCTTGTTACTTTTAATGCGTCCAAAACCTAGCTTCTCTCTTTTCACCAACAACGCTCTGATCCCCACTTGGCCCCAATTGAAATGAATGGCTCTCGTCTTGAGGAAGCCCCCTGCTTTGACAAGCATCTGGGACTGACCTTCACTGCTAACCTGAACTGGAATACTTACATCAAATCCGTTTGCAAGGTTGCTGAAAAAATGGTTGGATCATTCTACCGCTCCAGAATTTATCTAATGACACAATCCTGTAACTGTATAAGAGCCAATTAAGATGGAGTACTGTTGCTACATCTGGAGAGGTGCTACTTAGAGCCTCATTTCCTGCCTTGACATAATACAAAACCGACTTCGAAATCTAGTGAGCGATGTCTTCTTCTCCCTACTACTTCTTTCTCACAGAACAGACGTTGCTAGTCTTTCTCTACTCTATCGTTATTTTCATGGTAGGTGCTCGGCTGAGCTCTAATCTATGCCGTTGCCCCTGTAAAACATTTACAACAAAAACTCATCGAGCCACAGCTACTGTCAATAATTTCCCTTTCTCCTTTTCTGTATCTAAAATTAAACGAAACTTCTATGAGCAAAGTTTCTTTCCTAGAACTAGTCGTGTGTGGAACTCAAAACCACGGGGATGCTTCCCAACTGACTTCAACATTTCAAGTCCAATGTAAACAAATCCTTGTTAAGGCCTCCTCCTGGATAATCAAATTCTTCCAAACTCACACCATCACTACCAATCATCACGGTGTTGTCTCACTGTCCACCTGACACTCATTAACTCTTATTCTCGAGTGGCCTTTGGGCCTTGATAAGTGGGGAATGCTTAGTAAAAAAAAGGTTCCGTTGATAGTTGTTCTTTTTTACTAGTTATTTAAATACCCACCCAGAAAAGACTTGTCTTCACCCAATTTATCATTTTCATAATGTGTTGAGTAAACTCGTCCCAAACTTATATTTTCACTAGTTTATACATCAATTCTCAGCATATCTGGTCCCTTCACAGATAAAAAAGAATGACTTGTATGTTTGGTACCTTTAAAATAGAATTTCAAGTAGAATATTGAAAATAGATGAAAATAAAAATTATTTCCATAATCAGCATTGAAAATATAAAGAAGAAATTTGTTTTTTTAATGAAAATGAAACGTTTTCTAAATAAAAAGTCATCATGTCATCTATGGAAATTCCATGTGAGGTGGGGAGAAATCCTTTTCAACAGTATTATTTGGGATCTTTTTACTTAAAAGGCCACGAGAAAAAATTATATACAGTCACTTTTAACAACATATTAACATTAGAAACACATTACTACACATGTTTCTTAAATTAACAGATTGGTTTGTTTGGAAAGAATACTTTTTTAGTACACTGATTGTATCATAGATGGAGAGGGTGCAGGCATGAGCTGCTGAAAACTTTAACTGCTCATAGTACAGGCATTTCTATGTAAATCCTTTTTTAAAATGTACCATATTATTAATTAAAATCTTATTAGCGTTAACATATATTTCTAAAATATTTTATTTTTCAAAATATTAAAGTTTTTAAATGAACCGGATGCTGAAACATTTTGGGGTTTTTTCTCCAAATTTTTGTTTCAAACTAATTTCAAATATTCGGTAATTAGAGACACTCGGTAATATATTTCAAGGTGTTATTTAATTTAATCATATTGTTAATCAATGTTTCTATTTGATATTATGTTATTGCACTTCACTGTAATAAATTCTGATAAAAAATGTTTTTATAAGCAAGAAAACGTAAACAATTAAAATTTAGACAATTATATTGTGATAAAAAAACTATTCTAATTCCAAGTCTGCTGCAAAAAGGTAGGCTCCCTCTACCGGGCTAGAAAACTTCTCACACCTGCCAGTATCACATATCTCTATAAAGCGATAATTCGTCCATGCTTGGAGTATTGTTGTCATATCTGAGCTGGTGCATGAACCACTAGCCTCTCCTTCTTGGACAGAGTGCAAAAAGAGTCCTTGTCACATATTCGCAGTGTTGCATCCCTGTACTTGTTTTACAAGTACTTCTACAGAATGTGCTCCGATGAACTTACAACACTTGTAGACCCTCTCATAAAAATAGCTGTGACCCAACCGACTAGCAGCAAAATCCCACCCCTTCACAATAGAGGTTCCTAGATGCAGAACAATTTTCTACTCTAATCGCTTCTTTTCCTGGACTGCTTGCCTTTCGGATTCCCTCCCTGCTTCCTATTTCCCCCGACTGTATCAACATACAGAAACTTAAATATCATCATATTCGGTTTACAGTCCGTTTTACATACTGACATGCGTTGAATGGCTTTAAGAAACTGACTTATAAACTAAGCTTTCTCTGAGCAGGTCTTTTTTATCCCTCAGGTTCATTTTTATCACTACTGCCATGTTTTCTTGATCTTCTCCTGTGAATGAGATTTGCTACCTCAACTGTTCTACATCTACTGACCCAAGAACTTTCATCTATTCTTTTAACGTGGCCATACAATCGAAGTCTACTCTTCTGCACAATCTCTCTATACTGTCCAGACTTAATCTTACACTGAATTAATCAGAACTAAGCCTGTCTTTAACACTTACATTACACATCCATCATATCATTTTCATATCATTTCTCTACATGCAATGCATGTCCTCAACCCTACCTGGCCAGGTTTCACTTCCATACATCATCATAATGTGTATAGATGCCTGATAGACTCTTCCCTTGTTCAACAGTGGTAACACTATTCTGGTTAGTAATGGCAGTAGTTTCCTGAATTTACTCCTCCTCTCTTAAGTCTTGCAATCACACTAGCACCTGCTCCACCCTGTGCTCTAATTGTATTACCAAAGTAGCAAAACATCTGGACAACCTTAATAGCTTCGCCATCCAGATATACTTTCTCCACATGTGAGTTCTCATCCATCTCTATTGTCTTACACTTCTGATACACAAATTGGTTATCCTCTCTCAATCTACTAGTAATTCTTCTTGTGCTTACAGGTACTACAAAAAATTTGAATTGCACTCAACTCCCATTCCACAAACTGAGCAAGGTAACTTTCCTGTTTTTGGAAGCTTCTCAACACTACAACCACTGATCATCACTTTAGTCGTGGCAACATTTACTCTCAGACCTTTACTTTCTATAGCATTCCTCCAAGTCTTAAACTTAATAAGTAGATCATCCATTGTTTCACAGGCAATTACTAAACCATCAACATACAGCATCTCTTCCGGACAACCTGTACATAACTCCCTGGACAATATTTCTAAGACACAAATAAAAAACAACGGACTCAGTACAGAACCCTGATGTACTCCTACTTTAACAGTAAAGCTGTCACTAAATGTGCTGTTAATTCTAACACGACTTTGAGCATTTCTGTACATTGCTTGAACAACCTTCACCAACCACTCGTTTGCCCCTAGTTTACACAAAGCCTACCAGACAAACTCTCTTGGCACTCTGTTAAAAGATTTCTCCAGATCCACAAAAGCAAAATAGAAGTTCTTCTTCTTACCAAGGTATTTTTGCATTTGTCTCACCAGTGGTACTTTGCCCAGGCATCAAACCAAACTGCATTTCATCTATACTTATATGACTTTTGCTGCTCAATTATTCTCTTAATCACTTTCAATAACCTGTCACAATTATTGCAGAATTATTGCAGAAACTGTCTGATACACCGACACTAATATTAATAAATAAATATGAGTAATCACCTGTTTCCAAGGCAAAATATATACATACAAATATATAAACATACAAACAAGAAAACAAATCTATCAAAATCGAAACAAAACTGAATTAAGACAGTAGATCTTGAACAAATTAAGGGCTAAATACCTTATAAGATATAGCTATACCTATAATAAATGAAAATAAAATATACCCAGCTTCAATACTTTACTGCAGTTTCACGCTATAAGTGTCCCTATTACTGCAGTTTCACGCTATAAGTGCCCCTATTACTGCAGTTTCACGCTATAAGTGTCATTATTTTTATTTTATATATATATTTATTAATTAATTTGAACGTACATAAAGGAATCCATGGGGCGTCATTATCATGGCTAACCTGGTGTTTGTGGTCTGGTGGTAAAACGCCAGACTGCAAACAGTAATATCGTAGGTTCGATCTTTGCTCAGGTTAGCCATGCCGATGACGTCTGATAGCCAGAAACATGTGTCCATGGATTTCTTTTATGTACGTAAAAATTAATTAATATTAATATATATATATATATATATATATATATATATATATATATATAAACACTATATTAAAGATTAGGATTTAGATAAAAATGAATAGAAATAATACAAACTTTTTAAAAAGTCTTTGGTATAGAGATTAAAATGAATGTAAAAAGCAGCCGATATAATGATAAATTAAGATATAAAATAAAATAATAATTATGTTTCGAAATTTTTGAGATGAGGATTGATAATTTTGATTATCTGTTCCGATCTTGTATGTTATTCTCACAAAGTTTCGTCTGATATTACCTCTGACCTTCTTTAGGTGTATCTTGTCAAACTTGAGAATCTTTCTGTCATCTCTATGGAATTTCGAACAGAGCCCTTCATTTAATCTTCGGAGGTAGCTTGCACTCGTTCTGTCAGCCATGACCAAGTAGAAGTCTTGATTAATTCATAATTGTATTCTTAGTATCGCCTGCACTGAGGATTGAACCATCAACCTCCAGAAGACTGTCACTTACAACTGATTATTACTTAGCACTTTATCCATTACGCCATGGATCCTTGCAGACATTTTTTTTTATCTGGAAAGCAATGTGAGGTTTTTTGGTCATTTTGGGGTGTAGTTTTTCAATTCTTTTCCATTTATTAAATATTTCGGGTCAGTTCCGGAATTTTTAAGATGAGGGTTGATTATTTGTATTATTCGGACTACTGCTCTCATCTTAGATAATATTCTCACAGCATTTCGACCGATGTAACCACCGAACTTCTTTGCTAGCAAGTTTATTTATGCTTAGAGAAAAAATACCAAATTGATTCATCAAATAAATAACGATAATTTATAGCTAAATGCAGACACATAAACAAATATTTGCTTTGCTATTTAAGCCCAGATTAACAAAAATAAAAACAGTTTTGTGTGTAATCTAAATTATTGCATAGCTTGTGCAGGAAAAAAATTGTAGAATAACTAATAATTGTCATTTAGTGAACAAATATTTAATAGTTAATAGTAAATAATAATAATATTAACAAGAAAAAAAGGAAGAGACGAACACTTGCACTAGTAGATATGAATGAAAAACGTACGAAACATGCAGTCATGTGTATAAATACTGTTGATTCTGTCAGCTTCATTTTCTGATTAATGCTAGTCGGAGACACTTCTGATGATCGATGATACCGTGAAACTGCAGTAAAGTTTTGAAGCTAAGTATATTTTATTATCATTTCCGGTTTAACGTTCGTTTTACATGCTGGCATGTAAATGAGCATGCACGTTTTTAAATAATACAGTGGGATGACCATTACAGCTCAAAACGGACCACATATTTAAACTAGTTTTCTTACTTACTTCTCACTTATTTCTAAAAAGTGTCGTTCACTGTTGTATTTTGTAAAGTTTAATTTTGCAAACTGTATCGGTTATCATTTGCCAACAACACCTGAAAAAAAGACGATCTGAAAATAAGAGAGCTGTCCATCATAAATGAGCATGGACTCTTAATAATACATCCACTTTATTTGTATCAATAATTGAAGGACAGCTGAAGAGCAACATTAATAATATGAATGTCAATACGTTGTATAATGTCGTCACAAAACGATGCATGAGCATCTAGCATATGTTAGAACAGATAGTAAGTAAAAAGAGAATATCTTCTTGCTATTCACAAACTAGTAAAGATACCCTGCGTTACAGAGTTCAATAAAATACCAATGAACAACCACATTTTTGATAAATAACTTAATCGAGTGATTCGATAATAAAAATGTACTATTATCGCTCACCATGAACGAAAAATGCAGAGAAATTACAATTTTTGTTCGTTTTTACAACAAAAACATATAACAAATCATTTTGACATTAATCACTCAATACAATAATCTGAATTGTGCTAATTAGTAAAGAACTCGGTACTGTTTTAGATATTGACCCTAATTTCCGTGACTGCCCGGCATCAGCGAGCCGACAGCTAACGGAAGCGTCCGAGACCTGCCGAGTCGGCAGACGACAACAATGTAAGACGATGAATATACGTAAAGAAAAAGAAATGCATATATTTTTATACAAGAAATGAAATAAATGAACAAACCCATAGCTGAAATAAATAAACTTTTTTATTATTATTATTTTTTAACCATTTTTTAAAAAAGTTTTGTAGAAACGCTAACTTTTTAAACCATTTTTTTTTAACTAAAATAAACTTTTTTTTTTAACTTTTAAACTCTAAAATAATAAAAACTGTTTATTTTTAAACTTTTTTAAACCGTTTTTTTTTGTAACTCTCTTTGTTTTGCAATTATGCATTGTTTTTGTTTCATTGTTTTAGCTTTTTTAGGAGGGTTTTTTTTTCTTTTTTTTTTTTTACATTAAGCATTTTTTTCCTTCATTAGATTCTTTTCCTGGAGGGGTAAGGGCTTGTTTTTTTTTTTTTTTGGAGGGGGCTTGCGTGGTTCGAGACAGTACGCCGCATTCTTTTAATAAGTTTTTCCCGGTCGCCATATCCTGGGACCACAGGTATATCATCTTTAGAATTGTCGAAATTGCGAGTTTTGACCGCGAAAAAAAAAACGTCCCCGATCGCAACGAAATCCAAGCCCGGCATTCCTGGGTGGGGCATCTCCAGGCATATTTCTCCGTCACAGTCTTTCGCGGTACTAGCCGGCAAAGTCGGCCGCCGCCGCATCGCATAACTTTTGCCAGCAGAGCTTTCTGCTGGCAAAAGTTAATGCACTGCTCCGGAGAGGCAATTGTACGACACAGCACTTCGAAATTCATTTTCTACAAGTGCCAAGCGTCTCTCCTTCAAATCGCTATCGTCTGCCAGCCGCGTTTTCGATTCGGCAGGTCTCGGACGCTTCCGTTAGCTGTCGGCTTGCTGCTGCCGGGCAGTCACGGAAATTAGGATCAATATCTAAAACAGTACCAAGAACTCTCACCTGTGATCACAATAAAAAGAATGATCATATTGACTATGTGCATGCCGGAGTTTGTTTTGGTTAAGAGTTTCAACTTCGTATACACTCTAACTAACAAACAGGTTTTTCTTTTAATTACAATTATAAAAAAAAACAACTTTAAATCATTTAAAACCAGACTTAAATATCTGCAGTTACCTGGTTTCGCTCTGAAGATACCTAGGACTCTAAAAAATCAGTAAACAACTAACTTTAGAGCAAACAATTTATTCGGGTGATTCAGTTGTAAAAATGTGCTATTATCACTCATCATTAAAGAAAAGCGGGGGAAATTTTAATCTAGGCTTTTTTTTATCAAATCAAATTAAAAACACTTATTGGCAACACAAGCAGAAACATGCATAATGTCATGTAAAAGAAAGCGAGTTCTAGGGGGAAAAATTAATATGAATATGAATATATATATCATATATATATATATATATATATATATATTTATATTTATTATATAGGAACAAAAAGATTTTCTCTTAAAATGTATACTTGAAATAAATACTTCCAAACGCCATTACGGAAATCATCAAGAATGAGAAGATAATCATTTAGACATTTTGCAAGGAAAACATGGAAAGAAATGTTCATGCAGTCTATATTCTTTTCAGAATTTTGTAAAAGAAATTAAATATATTAAAAGATTGATAATATGTATTTCCTTTGGCCACAACTTGTTTGTTTCATTTATATTTCTTGTAAAACAGCTGCAGACAGACATTCTCAAGATTATTTTTCCTAGGCCATGATTTCACAAACAAGAGTTTTATATAAGTGAAATATTTAAAAAAAATTAATTTGACATTAGCAGGTGCTCTATCATTTTGGTTGATTACTCCCTGTTAACATATTTTCTGAATAATTTATCATGTGAATGACACAAGTGTAGGTTTTCAGTTGTGCTTAGATCATAACTTTGAAAAAATGTAGCAGGACAAAGTTTTCTATACTTAAATAAAATATATTTCGAAAAATTTTTACATTCAATTTGAAAGCATGAAATTGCAGATTCTTATGGCAAACGATTTGTATTGTTTTGTGTCAATAAAAAGGACGAATTTTAAAATGAATTTACATCAACATTTAAACTTGTTTAATATATATATATATATATATATATATATATATATATATATATATATATATATATGTATATATTAATTATTCAAGTTAGCTATGCTTATGACTGCTGTGAGCCAGAAACACGTGTCCATGGATACTTTTATGTACATATAAAATTAATAAATATATATATATATTAACGAAAAATATGCCTTATAAAGTTTAGGGGACTAATAATGCAATCTTCTGCATCTTTATTATTTAAAAGCAAAAATACAACAATTACCAATAAAAACAATTACATAAAAATACATTAAATATTTAGGTAATAAAAATCGTACATGTTTCATAGTCTAGAGGTAAAACGCTAGACTATAGACATCAATATCGAAGGTTCAATCCTTGCCCAAGTTAACCATGCTGAGGACAGCTGTGAGCCAGAAACAGTGTCCATGGATTACTTTTATGTATGTATAAAATTAATGAAAATATATATATTAACGAAAAATACACCCTATAAAGTTAAGGGCGACTAATAATGCAATCTTCTGCATCTTTAGTGAAAAAATTGATATAGCAGTATATTACAAAAAGCAACAAACGTTACAATCACCAATAAAAACAATACATAAAAATACATTTAATTATATATATATATATATATATATATATATAAACAAATTCAAATGTATTAATAACATGAACTTAAAACTGATATTTTTTCAAAAATGCTCAATACTAGGTAGAGCTTTATAAATATATATTATATAAACATTTAAACTGGCTTATACAAATTCAATCGCATTAACATCTGTCTAAGAGTATAGTCTACATGGGAACAGTGTACCAAGAAGATAATCCTAATTGAAAGAGATTTTACATGAGGAGAAGACCAGGTATTCTAGACGACATTTCACTATCTCAATACATGTGGTTACTGAAGACGAATGATAGGGTACCCATTCTTGAGTGGATCATTTTAAAGAGGGTCCCAACACCCACGGTACACAACCCTACATGTTATATCTGTCTTAATGAAAAATTAGCGACCATTAGTTTCCCAGAGAGAGAAAGAGATAAATTATTAAACCGAAGAGGGGAAATAGGAATTAGTTGTAGACGCTTCAAACATATTACCTCGGATGAATATAGAAAGAACTAAGAGATAATATTATGACATCCTATAATAAAATTACAATTTTAAATATAAAAAAATCTTTAAAAACACTATTAGATACTATAAACACATTACAAAAATTAACAAAACAATAATAATTCTACTAGATTAGTAATAGATATTAATACAAATTTCTTATTAACAGCAGTTAGTATTCTTTAAGGTCACCTAAGTTAATATATTTAACCGCTAAGAAATAAATAAATAAATTGTAGGTAATAGCAATTAATAATTATAAATCAATAGGATATAATAGTAATATAAATTAAGTTTACTGTGCAGCCATTATAATTACCCAAGTAAGGACGACAAAGTTACCTCCCTTCAAAGTTATCTCCTTTTGGAGATTCGGAGCTGTGGAAAAAGGGTCACGTCCTGAAATCTTGCAGCAACATGTGACCTTGTCCTGCTTCTCACGATATCCAAGATGTTACCTCTCCTTTTGCTGGCTCTTGATCAAGTGAAGCAGACCTGTCGGGTCTCAGATCTGCTCCTACCAGGTAGGCCCAAAGTGCCGATCATGAGTAATTTATTTATGTGTTCTACACGGCTTACTTGCTTGTGTCATAATGATGTACATGGAATTGTTTTGAGACATGTCTTGATTGTTTGTTTACTTTATGTCGTGCTGTCGTTTTTAAGACAAATTAGGAATAAACGCACATGTATTTAAACAGTTCCTTTGTGTTGTCTTTTGATGCCAACATATGCATGCTAGAAAATAAGTGTATGGGAGATTCTCTTTCATTTCCCAATCACAATTTACCTATTTTGGTAGAATGAGAATATCAAATATTCCAATTTTACAGTGGTGACCCCTTGTTTGTGGACTCGCACAAAAATTGGCTATCATTTCTTTTTGTTGTGCTTTCTTAATAAAAAGCGTACAATTATAGTTTTTACTTTTTAAAGTACAAAAAGAAAAAAGAGAGACAGAAAAAAAAATCCAGAACATGTTTTTCTTACTTCATTGTTGCGTAAATTAAAAAAAAAATCGTAACTATTTTTTTCTGTTTCTGAATAACTTAATAAGTAACGGTGAAATATTCTCTCTCCTTCTTCTTCTCCACATATATATACACACATATATACACAAATGCATACATTTTTGCCCCTACATGGAGTCAGTCAGATGAGCATCCCCCCCCCCTACATTTTTCCTTGGGTTTTGCCATTATAGCTAGGGAGTGACCATCCCGGATCATCCTTGTCCTTACCCTCAAAAGCAAATTGTATTCATTCATTTTTTTAGGAAGGGGTGCGGCAGAAGGAAAGGGAAAAGAAAAATTTGTTTTTTCTTTCCTCACCATAGCCGAAAAAAATACCATGAGTGCCCTCTGTCCAAGATTTTTTAAAGCGGACCTCCATTTTTATTTTGTGCAGTTGGAGCTGGACTGCCAGATTATGAGAATATGCTCCCAAATACAAAAAAATTACAAGTGGCAATTTCTAAATTACCAGAAGATATCATAATAGAAGTCAAGGACATAGTTATGTTCCCACCGACAGATAGGCCTTATAATGTTCTTAGAGACTTGATTATTTCAGGACGTCGGTGCCCAGACAGCAAAAGTTGTTCAAACTCTTGAACAAGGAGGTATTAGTGTTGGACAGTGGCCCTATGGGAATGGACGTATCTGTTGGAAATCGTTGGTTTGAATTGCGCGAATAAACGCGGGTGCAGTCAAGTGCAGAATAGGGCCTGTTCTCACAGTCAGAGTTAACAGACATGACAAGGTCACCATGTGACGAGATCCCAGGTCAAGTGTCAGTGTGCACCTGTGAAAGGCTCTGTGACGTCACAGACTCTTGCGTGGGAAACAGAGGGATCCGTAACGTCACTCGTTCTTCGTGAGAAGCAAGTTTAGTCAATCTGGGTTTTGGAGGCGAACCTATCAGACATGATTTTGATGTAGTCAGCAATTTGATTGATTTAAGGGAAATATTTCCCTAAGAAAATACAAGAGATATCCTTTCCCCCCTCTATGAATGGTTAAGAAAATAATTGTTAAGTAGTGATTTGCTCTCTCTCTATCTCAACGTAGTGAATGGCCCAGGCCGATAAATAACAACGCTTGTAATAAAAGGAATTGAAAGCTAAGTTTGTCTTTGGAGTGCATCATGGGGCTTTTGTTGCAGACAATGGATGGCGTGATTCACAGCAGGAAGGAAGGAGGAAAGAATTCATCCACTAGACGACACGACCCTCTACACGGTGAGGGAGAAATCTAAAGGTATGCAAACAATATATGAACTATGTGATTTATGATGTTTTAAACATGATGAGTATTAAATGTGAACTGCCACGGCCCTTTCCAGGACTAAATAGTAAACGTGAACCGCCGTGGCCCAAAGCAGAGGGGTATGCAACATTAGGGGATATTAAGCTCTCCTAGTTTTTGAGATGGCTACAAATCCTTACTGGCGTAAATGGGAAAGATAAAATAGTACAACACATTTTCCGCCAGCACTTGCTGCTTGCATATTAGACGGTCTTGGCAGCCACCAGTAAGGGTGCATCAACGGAGGATTTAGCAAAAGTGTCTGACAAAATTGCTTCTTTGGTGACTATTAACATGGTTTCAGTATCGGGTATTTGGACTTTGTAGCAGGGTTCCCAGGCCCAGATCCATGAAGCTCAGAGGAAGCTGCAGGCCCAAGTAAGCGAATTTGCTAGACAAGTTCATGGGTATGAGACAGCCTCCCTAAAAAGTGGAGGACGCTCTCTCAACCGCTCAAAAGAGGGAACCAAAGGCTCCATATGTCACAACCACAGCAGGTATGGAGAAAGGGCATACTCTTGCAAACTTTTATGTTCATACAAGTCGACACAGGGAAACAATTAATCTGTCTTCCAAACACGACTTGGAGGGGAAGCATGGAGGAAATCTGTCACCTATTATGTATGTGTGATTGCAGTACAGGAGTAAATCTTTTTGTGGACAGTGGCACACAAATATCTATTATCTCTACCACAAAGACAAACAAGATTAATGGCCATCAGAAGCTGACATTGCAGGCTGTAAATATGTCTTTTATAACAAAATTATGGCCAGAGGTGCCCGACATTAAATTTAGACCTCATTCGGGTTTCACCCACCTTTTGATCATAGCGGAGGTAGAGAGAGCCATATTGGGTGCTAATTTTCTGGACAAATATGGCTTTCTCATGGCCATGCACAGACGTTGTCTGATCGACCTGAGACTAATATCAAGTAACTGGGATCCATTTCAAATCTTATTAGCTATGCCCAATAGTAGCTAACACAGACGATGGTTCTGTTTTTCAAGGCCTTTTACAGATATTTGAATGCATAACCAAGTCATCCTTTCACAAGGGAACACTGCCACACCCTGTTACTATTTTTATTGACACTATTGGCCTCCCAGTGCATAGCCACTCTCGGAGACTGGGGTCAGAAGAATTAGGCTTAGTTAAAGCCGAGTTTAACACAAATGATGGAGCTATGCATTATCTGACAATCAAAAAGTAGTTGGGCTTCTTCACTACATATGGTCCCAAAAACTGGTGGCACATGGCGGGCATGTAGTGATTGCAGGGCACTGAACTCTTTAACCAAGCCATACTGTTAACCTATTCCCCACATTCATAATATAACCACCATAATTCAGAATAAGACTATATTCACAAAATTAGATCTTATTAGGCCCTACCATCAAATTCCGGTAAAACCTCAAGATATTCTTAAAATGGCTATCAATCCATTTGTTTTTTATGAATTTATGTGTGTGCCTTTTCGACTAAGGAATGCTGCACAGACGTGCCAAAGATTTATGGACTATGTGTTTCATGGCGTAGAAGATTTTGTCTTTACTTATGTGGACGATGTACTTATAGCTAGTTCCTCTATGGAGGAACACATGCGACACATGGAACTTGTGTTGGAATATTTAAAGGAATACCTGATGTAAGATGTGAATTTGGAAAATCGGAGGTCGTTTTCCTTGATTACCATCTGTGTGATTTGGGAATTTCTCCTGTCCATTCTAAAATAGAAACAATCTTACAATTCCCCATGCCAGATAACATGAAGAAACTGAAACAGTTTTTATGGATGAATTCTACCTAATTGTGTGCATACTGTAAAACCACTCACAGATATTTTAACTAATGTTAAGAATTACACCATAGTGCTATCTGAGCCTACATTAGCTACTTTTACATTGATTAAGTCTACATTGTCCCATGCAGTTGAATTGTCACATGTTATTCCAGGTAAGGAGTTGTGCATAGCAGTTGATGCCTCTTCTATTGGAGGGAGAATAGTTTTACAACAGAAGATCAAAGATCAAGGGAAGCCAATCGCATTCTTTTCCAAGAACATCTTCCCAGCTAAGACAATGTACAGCACCTTCAGACGGGAACTTCTTGCAGCCTATTCGACCATTCGCCACTTTCGACATTCCTTGGAGGGGCAGATGTTCTACAATCACACCGACCACAAACCGTTGCTGTTTTTCTATCTCCACAATCTCTCTCACCCTGGAGCTAATGCTTCAATTCATCTGGTCACTAGTAGATTTGTTTGGTCTTGCATGAAATCTGATATCCGATACTGGTCACAATCCTATGTACCATGTCAAAATTACAAAATCGGAAAACACACCTGCACCCCCCCCCCCCCGGTTCCTTTTTGCCTCCTGATAAATGCTTTGCGCATGTGCACATCACTGATCTACTCCCAATGTGCCAGGGGAAAAGCTACCTGTTCACATGTGGGGATCGTTTCTCCTGATGGTGTGAAGCTCTTCCCATGCCTGACATCATGACAGAAACTACAGCAAAAACGTTCGTCTCTGGATGGATAGCCCGTGCTGGAGTTCCAGCTGTCATCACCACAGACAGAGGTCGGCAGTTCGAGTCAGACCTTTTTTGCCAACCGATGAAACTGTTAGGAAGCAAAAGAGTGAAGACTACAGCGTATCATACAAAATCGAATAGCTTGGTGGAATGATTCAACAACATACTCAAAACAGCCGTAAGAGCCATAACAAACGAGTTAAATTGTCTGGAAATCCTACCGTTGGTCTTTCTGGAACTATGCACTGCAGTGAAGGATTACTTGAGATGTTCAGCTGCAGAGATGGTATATGGCATTACACTTAAACTGCACGGATAGTTCTTCCTCAATCCTCCACAAAAAGCTATGGACCTAACCTCTTTTGTGGACCAGTCACCACAAGGATGCCAAAACTTTCCTATAACCCTCCGGCACAGACTCTGAAGCCTATTAATGTGCCTAAACTTATGCAGATCTGCACACGTGTTTATGCATGATCTTGCCAAAAAACGCATAACTTGCAGCCAGCCTACAAGAGAGCATTCAAGATCCTCAAAAGATACAAAAAATATTTTATGGTGTGCATTAAAGAAACCAATTCAATTATTTCTGTAGATAGGTATAAATCCAGCGTTTCTGGATAGTATCTGGCTAAATGTAGACACTCCAGAAATTCCTGCACCTCCACTAGAACCTGGCACAGAAAAGCAGACTGTAACTAGATCTGGCCGAATCGAAAATGGGCAAAACATTTATGAACCTAGTTGAACATTTGTAGTTGTTCGCCTAGTGGAACAAAAAAAATTATTTTTCAGAACTATGGTTCCCTATGAACACAATTTTTGGGGTTCTGTTTTTGTTAATAGTTAAATATTTCCCTGAAAATTAGAGTGGAAAAAAGGCAAAACAAAATGTTTTGCCTTCCCCTCCCCCCTCTTTCTAGGTCATTTCTTTTGAATGCACAAGTTGTTCTGCATTCCTTTAATATACTTTTGTAAATGGAACTTAACCTAAGAATCTATTTCATGTTTCAGAACAGGTCTAGGGAGGAGATACGGTAGGGACGTCAAAGTTACCTCCCTTCAAAGTTATCTCCTTTTGAAGATTCAGAGCAGTACCCCTTTGGAAAAAGAGTCAAGTCCTTGTCCTGGCTCTCGTGATATCTGAGAATTTCACTGATTTCCCAACTCTTTTTGCTGGCTCTTAATCAAGTGAAGCAGACCAGTCGGGTCTCGTACCTGCTCCTACCATGAAAACCTAATGTGTTGATTGTGAGTAATTTCTTCATGTGTGTTCTACACGACTTCCTTGCTTGTGCTATAATTATGTGCATGGTATTGTTTTGGGACATGTCTCAATTGTTTGTTTGTTTACTTTATGTCGTGATGTCGTTTGTTAAGTTAAACAATGAATAAACGCACATGTATTTAACCAACTTCTTTGTGTTGTCTTTTGATGCCGACGTATGTGTGCTCGAAAATTAGTGTATGGGAGATTCTCTTTCATTTCCTAATCACAATTTACCTATCTTAGTAGAATGTGAATATCAAATTTTGATATTTTACACCTCCTTACTTTCTAGCAAATAAAAGTAGATACGAGGATAGATAAAAAGAAAAGGACCAGTGAACTAAAGAAGGAAAAAGCGAATTTGCTTTGGGTTTTCTGGGCTTTTAATAGTTTAATATTTAATAGCGAGGTCTCATCTTTGTTGTATAGATATATATATATATATATATATATATATATATATATATATATATGTATGTATGTTTGTATTGGTATATGTGTGTATATATGTTTCTGCATTTATGTATATGTGGGTGTGTATGTATATGTATGTATGTATACATGTTATTTGCTTGTGTGTGTAGTGTATATATATATACATATGGGCACTGATTTAAGAATAGGAAAACTTTTTAATTCGGTCGAATCGTAAAAAGAAAATTACACTTTCATTTCTACTTGCAGAGAATAGATTTTATGAAAAAAAAAAAATATCTTCATCAATGATCTCCCAAATCACATTTTAAGTTCATTCGTTGACATTTATGCAGATGACACAACCATCTATGGCAACACTTTGTAGAGCATTAATGATCAAGATCTTTCCATTTCTTAGTATTCCGACCTGGAGGACATAGTGCGATGGAATGAAAAGTGGCTGATTACTTTTAATACATCTAAAACCAAGCTCCTCTCATTTCATAATCAACCATCTGATTTGCACTTTACTCTAATTGAAATAAATGTCTCTCTCCTTGATGAAGGCCCCTGCTTTGATAAGCTCCTAGGATTGACTTTCATGTAAGACCTCAAATGAAAGACTTACATCAAATCTGTTTATAAGGTCTTTGGAAAAATGGTTACCGCTCCAGAAAGTATCTCATTCGTGATGCAATCCTCTACTTGTATAAGAGTCAAATACATCCTAAGATGGAACACTGCTGCCACAGAGTACATACCGACTTCGAAATTTATAGGGGATGTCCTCTTCTCTTCTGTCTCTTTCTCACAGACGAAACGTTGCTAGTCTTTCTCTACACTATCGTTATTTTCATGGTAGGTGCTCGACTGAGCGCCAATCTATGGTTCTCCCTCTGTAAAACATTTACAACAAGAACCCGTCTAGCTACAACAACTGTAGATAATTTTCCTTTTTCCCTCTGTGTATTTAAAAGTAAACGGAACTTCCATGAGCAAAGCTTATTACCAAAAACTATCCGTCTGTGGTACACGATATCACACGACTGCTTCCCAGATGACTATAGCATCGACGTTTCAAGTCAAATGTTAACACATTTGTGTTTAGTCGTCCTCTTAAATCATCTAATTTCTGGCCAGCCTTAACTATTGTTACCGATACTCCTGACAAATTCATTAACCCTTATGCTCGAGTGGCTTATGGGCTTTGATAAGTGGTGACTTGTTAGTGGATAACAAAAAATAGGGGAGGGGGGGAAAGAGCTAATAAAAATAAGAAGTAGTAACGATATAGCTTAATTGACACAGTTAACTTTCATCGACATTCCCCCTTCACTATGATTAACCCTGCTAAGGAGGGCTACCAGATTGACGACATATTTCATTTGTGAAGGCGTGATTGAAAACCTGCCATGCTGTTGTTATTGTTTCTGATTTCTGGCTCTGTTTCTTTTGTATCCATCATAAGAATTTATATTCATTATCATTTCTTGGCTCTGACAAAGCATTAGGTTGCTGAAACATAGTTGCATTTGCATAATCCGGTTTAAATGTTTACACAATAAATACACACCACAGGCGACAAATAATTGATTATAAATATTTGGTTTTTATCTACATACGTATACGTTTCATCCTTACAGGAATCGTTAGTGTAGAGAAGAATTATTCACACCAGTCGCCGGACTCGAACCCGAGAAGACGAGTTATATTTCAAACTCAAATTGCAACATCTTTGCCCCCACGGCCGTTGCCAACAACTCGGTAAATCAGTGAAAGATTAATCCTATTTAAAGGCAGCTGTCGTAGAGAGTTCGACTTTTGAAAGGAACATTGCTAATATATATATATATATATATATATATATATATATGTATATATATATATATATGGTTTTAATATTGGACATTTACTTATGACAGTATACAGTACGTTATGTATTAAGCTATTTTTTATGCTATTGTTTGCATGGATAATATTACTAAAAGAATGATTATTCAGTCCGCAAGGCTAAAAATCAGCAAAGAATACCACAAAGTGAAAAATCCTGGACAAGTTGCATTTTGCACTTCGTGGTATTCTTGGCTTATTTCGAGCTCCTCGGACGCAATATTCGTTTATTTAGTAATATTATCTGGGCAAACAATAGCATGAACAACAAATAAAAAATCAGCTTAATGTATAACAGACATTATATGCATACAAGCACTACCCTATCCCGCCACCTCACCATGCATCTTGTAAACTGTAGCTCAATTTACCAACATCTACAAAAACATAACTGCTCTCCCTCTGATTTAAGACAAATTCAAGTTAATAACACTAAAATTATACATTCCGAAACCAATTCAAAAAAATTTTAAATACTGGAAGCTATCTACATAAAAAGCACAACCTAAAATTAAAAACATTACATATGAAACCAGTGGTAACATTTTAAAATGCTTAATGTAATGCGATTTTGTTCTGTGATGCCATCCAGCGTTGCTGAATTTAAATCATCAACGACTTCCTGGAACAATCCGAAAACGTTTTCTGCGCATTTCTCCAACGTGATTTTAAAATTCTCTTCTTTCTCCAGCTTTGTTGTTCATTTGCTTTTGACACCTGAAGAGGATTCGACGAAGAATCGAAAACGTTCGTGAAACCTATGGAACATTTATTAATTTTTTTGATTTTAATACAAAACAGACCATTAGAAAAATTGAAAAAATAAAAAAGGTATAATTAAACAGACGAATTCTGTTATTTTGAACAATGCTTGCATATATATATATATATATATATATATATATATATATATATATATATGAGAGAGAGAGAGAGAGAAAGAGAAAGGGAGGGAGAGAAATGTGTGATAATGGATATAACCAACAGTGTTCAGGTAAATGGTTTTCAATTTTCAATCGCATACAATTGGAATGAGAGAAGGAGAAACAATGTTAAATCGATATGAAGAGTTGAGTAAAGAATATAGATTTTGACATAACATGAAAAGTTTTCAGCCTCACACTTAATCTTTTCAAGCTTATGTCAAAAGGTTTTAACATTTTAAGTGTCCTATGATGTTAAGAAACCCATGAAATACTTAAACCCAATCAGAATAATAATAATAATAATAATAAGAAGAAGAAGAAGAAGAAGACGGAAAAGAATCCACTTCCTCATGAATCTTACAAATATATATATATATATATATATATATATATATATATATATATATATTTGTATTTCATTCTCTTTTATTTAATAAACGTTGGCATAAAAGGGCAAGGCTTATTATGATCTTAAATGTGCAGCAAAGTGAAAGAAAAAACGTTGATATTATCCAGTTAAAGTTAGAAGCTTATAATTATATTTTTATGCCAATTGTTTCAGCTCAATGGAACATATGTCAAGACAAAAGTTAAATCATGATACGTAGGGAATAAAGATACTAAAACCAGGAATAAGTAAAGAATCAAGAATAAATATTATAAAGTTATTTGGCTTCTTTATATCCAAATGGCTTGAATTAAAAGGTCTCCAATCTACAATTTTGAAAGGTAATGCATTACAGCACGAGACGAAAATTTCAAGAAAAAGCATGTGATTTTTTGGATGCAACGAATTTAAAACTTGCCAATATATACTAGCCTTTATTCTTTTTCTATGTGAATGCGCATATTGTGTGTAAGAATTATAAAAGCCTGCCATCATCGTCGTAATATTCGGTTTAACGGCTGCTTTATATGCTGGCATGTGTTGAATTGAGTTTAGAAATTAACTTCCAAACTAACCTATTTCTACCCAGGTCTTTATTTATCCCTCTTTAACTCAAGTTCATTCCTATCACTTCCGCCCATGTTTTCCTTAGCCTTCCTCTGCCACAACTGGCATTCTTATCTCAATCGTTCTACATCTAAGAATTTTCATCCATTCTTTTAATGTGACTATACAAACGAAGTCTCCAGTTCTGCATACATCTCCTTATACTGTCAAGATTTAATCTTCCTCTGAGGTCATCAGATCTAAGCCTGTCTTTAAAACTCACATTACACATCCATCATATCATTCCTCTCCATGCAACGCATGTCTTATACTCTCACTGGTCAGGTTTCACCACCACCACACTGTGTACAGATGCCTGATTGACTTTTCCCTTGGTCGACAGTGGTAACTTTAAGCATGTAAGTGGTGCAGTGGTTACGGGTAAGGATTGTGTGCTCGGCATGCCATATTTAAATTCTGTTGAAACTACTGTATCCCTTTCACTAATATTTTTAGGAGAAGGTATGAATCAGTATGTCTTTTTCACCGCTGTGGGTAAAACAGTTATATAGACTAAGCATAAGGCCTTGCGTTACGAGAGTCCATTTCGTTCATCTATCTATTTTCTTGAGATATCTCACGTCATTCCCGGAAAAAATACAAGATATCTCAAGAAAATCTGGAAAAGTAAAAATAACAGTATAAAAATAATGAAAAAAGTGCTATAAACTAAGAAAGCTAACCTATATGACAAAAAAGAAACGCAAACACGACTACTTATTAGAATACTATGCAAAAGATAAAATTATCTTACATAGATTCATGTCTGCAACACCTTTAATATTAAGTATGACACTAATACAGTTTAAAATACACAAAGTAATATCATTTACTCTGTTAATCACTAAAAACAACTCACAATATCATATCCAATTATTCAATACTTCATCTTTTATATCTCTATTGATGTATGCGTATACGTTTATATATTTGTATGTACAAGATTCACTCCTAAACTGAAAATAATTAACCGAACATTATGAATTTGGGAACAGAGCTACTAGGCGTAAGGGTGGACGATGTGGGCTATATTCAATTTAATTTAGTTTAATTCAAGGGGGTTAAAAGGGGGTGGAAGCACTTCGTAAAAATTCAGATACCTCCGATTGTTATGAAATTTTAACAATAGGTATTAGACATCATAAAATATATATTCTCCAAATTTCAGTTTTGTTGGAGTATTTTAAAGGGTTTTTAGGTGGACATAATATGGGCACAACCTGCTATTTGAAAATCAAAATATTTCTAATTATCATGGAATTTGATCCATAATCATTAGACACCAATTAAGCAAGATTTTCTGAATTCCAATTTCCTAAGACATCTTAAGCTTTAGTCTCAAATTGCAGACATTTTTTCGAGTCAAAATCATGCAATCGATTTTTATCAAAATTAGAATAAAGATTCTAGACATAAAATTTAGAATAATTTTATCTTTATTTTTTTATCTTCATAAAGGGAACATAAAAGTGGTGCAAAACTGTTCTATTTAGTGGATTAATTTTACCCGTTCTGAAACGGGTGTTCTTCTAATTAAGTATAGAAATAAAATTTTACATAATCAGTGATTTATAGTAGACAGATAAACAATAACTATTTTAGAAAAGATTCTAGGAAATATGATTATTACAATTTTTACATGACTGTTTTCATGGTATATGTTTGCAAAGCATTGCTCCAATTTATATATCCCTTTGATTTCCATATTACATGACCAAGTAATTTTTTTCAGATGTCTGATTTTTTTTTTAATCAAAATAATTGACTGACTCAAACATTAATAAGTTCTGGTGTGCATCGGAATTATTAATTCAACCAGAAAATACATAGAAATTTTGAGCATTTTTATTTTTTATACTTTTTGTACATAGTATGTGAAAATGAAAGGCAATGTTTTAATTTAATTATATAGCTCCTTTGAGAACGTTATTTCAGAGAGTGCTGATCTCTTTATTTTATCTTTTTATGATATCCTTGACATTCAGTGTGCTAAATATCATATACTTGCATGAGAACAAAACACCTATATTAGCTACCTGACTTTGAAGCAAACTTCAAACTTAAATCTTCCAATCTATTATTGAATATCTGACTGAGCTACCTCCTTGAAGTTTATTTCCTGATAACAATGATTATTGTTAGCAATAAACCATTCATGACAGAGTTTAATATTGTTTAATATTGTTAAAGATAAAAGAAAAAGAAATCTGCTCTATTGTTCTTGTTGTTTGTTATCTTGCCAATATGTAATGACCATACAATTACTCTATAAATGGTGAAAATGTTTTTTTAATTTATTTATTAATTTTATTTCTCACTTATATTCACCCCAAACAAGGCATTTGGGTTGGAAAGGTTTCTAATTGTTTAAGGAAAGTAGCTTTGTTTTAGTAGCATTAAATGTAACCATCCACTACAGACTGGAGTTCATCTTCTAAGGATTCCGCCATTGCTTTGGATATGTGTGCGTTCGTTTTGCCTACATGTCGACAATAGAGTATGGTGTCATCAGCAAATATAATCATTTGAGATGCAATTGCATCATGGGGGTCGTTTATGAAAATCACGAATAATCATGGTCCAACGATCGACCTCTGGGGCACACTTACATTGATGCAATTTTGTTTTGATATACAACCTTTGAGGACGACCTGAATCTTTCTTTCGTCGAAGAAGGATCTGACAATATTAAATATTCGTCCAGTAATTTTTTTACTTTGTTTATTTAATTATTTTCTTTTTATACTTATAGTCATCCCAAACAAGGCACATTGAGACATAGAGGAAGGGGGGGGGGGGTTACTGTGAATTGAGAGTCAGATCTATAGGGGCATTTTAAGTGGGGAGTACTGCAGTGAGATGTTTGTTCACATTACATTTAAATTTCTGCATGTTGGTACAGTCGAGAAACGGAGCAGAGAGGTAATTCGAAAGGCAAGCAGTTTGAGGAAAGAACTATTAGAGTATAACGCTTTTCGGCATCTGAGGACGTCTACAGTGAAGGGAGGGGGTTGCTTATTGTCCGGTTGGTTGGGGTATTTACGTCGAGGATGGAACAGGTGCGGCAGGTTCGTTGGAGCACATTTCACTGAAGTACTTGTAAAACAAGCAGAGGGATGTAACATTGGAGCTTGGTAGATAGTGTGGGACTGATCAGATAAGAGGTTTTTTTGGGACCCTGTTGAAGAGGGAGAGACTAGTGGTTGGTGCACCAGCCCAGATGTGGCAACAATACTTCATGGATGGGCGAATTGTGGCTTATAGGATAGTGGCCGGTATAAGAAGTTTTCTGACTCTGTAGAGAGATCCCACTTTCCTTTCAGCAGACTTTGCAGTATCTTTTATGTAATTGTTCTAAATCATGTTACCTGTGAATGTTAGGCTGAGGAGTTAGAATGTTTGACTCTCAGGTAGGGTGCTATTAGCCATGACAATTGGTGGTTGGAAAGATTTCTTATAATTGTTATTGCCATTGAGGACGACCTGGACCTTTCTTTTGACTAAGAAGGATCTGACTATATTAAATACTCGTCCAGTAATACGTTAAGAATTAATTTTCATGAGAAGACCTTCATGCCAGACTTTGTCAAAGGCTTTGGATATATCAAGCACTACCGCTTTAACTTCATCTGCCTTATTCCGTTTATGGTATATGCATTCAGAGACGTTAGGATATCCGCAGTAGAACAAGCTTGCCTAAATCCATACCATTGGTCAGAAAGAAGTTTAGCATTTATAAGGTGGTGGACTATAGCTAGATGGATTAATGATTTAAAGATTTTAGCAAAGAGCAGGATGAGACTGATGGGATGATAATTTTGTGGATCAGTTCTTTCACCAGAATTCTTGAACACTGGTAACACAAAGGTACTCTTCCAGCTATCAGGGCAGCAAGATTTGGCAAAGCATTTGTTATAGAGTTTGGAAAGGTCAGGGGCTAGCTCAGAAAAGCATTTTTTAAATTTTTATAGCAGAGATAATATCATAATACCATACAAATTAATTTGCATGAGAAGACCTTTATGCCAGATCTTGTCAAATACTTTGGATACATCAAGCGCTACTACTCTACCTTCACCTGCCTTGTCCAGTGTATGGTATATGCGTTCAGAGATCACTGTTAGGATATCCACAGTAGAACAGGCTTGCCTAAATCGATAATGTTGGTCGGAAAGAACTTTAGCATTTACAAGGTGGTGAACTATCGCGAGATTGATAAATAATTCAAATATTTTAGTGGAGTCCCTTAGGAAATTTATGAGGCGATAATTTTGCAGGGCAGTACCGAATTCTTGAACACTGGGACCAGAGGCAATTTTGCACCTATTAGGGAAACATCAATTGAATCAAAATGAAAACAATTATGATTAAATCAATTCAACTATTTACATAGTAATAGTATTGTGAAAGATATAAAGCCACAATTTTCCCTTCATCTGTAGATAAAATCGCAGTTTGCATTCAATTAATCATGTGAATCATTACAATATGAATTGTTTTTTGACACTAAATAACTGAAAAAGGGTTGATATGCCATAAAATAAATTTATACTCATGTATTTGTTCATTGATTCAAAATCTTAATTTAGAATCAAAACAGATTTATAGAAATCCTAGCAGGGACACACGGTGCTTTCTACATTCATCTGTATAATTTACTGTTTATAAGAATATTCCTTTTGAAATTTGTTTCAGCATCAATACTATTAAAAAAAAAGAATGAATCTTTATTTTTCTGTAAAACATGTCATTATCAACTAAATATTCTTTAAATAAATAAAACGAATATGTTTCTTTATTTATTAATATTTAATTTTAGCAATTTAATTATTTTTAAAACAATAAATGTGGTGTTTTCTTAAAAGTAACTGTTAGCTTCAGATTGAAATACAAAAATGCACTGATATATTAAGCTTCACATTGTATTCAAATTTAAAATAGCATTAGTTCACATGGGCAGTGCTGATGCTAAGGGAGCAGGTGTATTGAGTTCCTCTATCATGGATTTCTCTCTGTCTAGGTGTTCAATTCAAAGATCTACTCAACACTAAGCTTCCCCCATAGACTGGTATTGTCTTGGCCTTCGGGGCTTGATTTATGCCGGTTTATGGGTCTGTCCTGTGCAGTTCTAGGAGGTCCACCCTCCCAGGCTTCGCCTCCCCTCTTTGGGGAGGAGTAAGTTTATTGCTTACTGCCTGAGGCGCTCCTACCGGGGAATGCTGACGGGGCTGCTCAGGCAATTTTTAAACCCCACTTTCCCGACCCGACCTTGGGTCACATCTTACTTGTGGGAGTAAGATAAAAACTGGCCTTGTGCCTAACTCCTGGAGAGGAGTAAATCAATACTCAACACTAAACTTACATATGCAGCATCTGCAAACTGCTTACCTCTAGGTGGATACTGATTGGTCAATATGCAGACTAACCAAGAGCGCCACTATTCTTAACCTTTCTCTTCTCCACTCATGCAATTATTCAAGGAGAGGGTTATAACTCAGTTATCTTAACAATGTGCCCACCCTAAATCTATGATCACTGTTAATCATAAACATCAAAGAATTAACCAATTCAATGACATTTTCAACATTTATTCAATAAATTATATTTTATAAGGAATACAAGTTTTCAATTCTAACATTATAATTTCCAGGTGGAAGTTTGATTGAATTTAAGTTTGTCCAGTTTTTATTGTGTTATATGTAGTTATTTTTAAAACCAACCCGTTATAATTTTTCCGATACCCTATTACATAAGGAGACAAAATAAAACTAAGAAGATACTCAGAGCGTTGTTGAAACAATCCTTTCTAACCCCTTCTCCCCCTGCCGCCTCCGAGTAGGGTTAGGTCTACCCTTTTCAGGACGTTTGAAGGTAGGTAGCACATGGGTGTGAAAACAAATAATTCATATTTATTCATAAAGGTCTATCTCCGGAGAGTATTATTTATGCACATTCATGTATGGCTCTAGTATGGTAAATTTATGTATAAAGAAAGTACAGTAAAATGGTCGACCATAGTGCAAGAGCGACTTCAATGCATCCTTTTCATCAGCTACTACACCGAGGTGTAGAGGAGGACGCCACTCCTTTGTCAGAAAAAAAAAATATATTTAATGACATTTCGGGCACGTCTACTTCACTTATGTGTCACTATTTTGTTCATACAAGTGGAATTCTTGTTTTATACTTCACCAACAACATCTTGATAAGCAACTCACTGGTAATGTATGACATTTGTACATGCTTAAGTGGAAACGACATTAGCCCTAGTTAGATGGGAACGGTGGAGGTCTTGGACTGCCAAAAGTGTTCAAGTTGGTAAAGGATAGGCATCCAGCCGTAAAATTGCCTTAAATATAATGTCTAGTCGAAATACAGCAGGAAAAAAGAAAGGCAGTGCCAGTAGCACTAATGCTGCTGGTAATGTCTTGGGCTTCGTAGATCCCAGGATGCGTGGATCTTCGGGGCCTATGGATTCCATCAAGCCTTGCCAAAGACAGGAGTGGAGAGGAAGACTTAGATTTCGAGACTAGACAATCAGGCCCCACCCTCATCAGAGGATTAATTGTGGCCTGATTCAACAAATAAACCGGTTGATGATGATGATGATGATGATGATGATGACTCCACTTATCCTTGATACTCTCTTTTATAATGCTGAATGTTTAGCAAAAGGACATAAAGTAGTAGATTTTAGTCTTTAGTATGACTTTGTCAAAAATTGAACTCCTGTCTCCCGTCCCATTAGCGAACTTCCTAACCATTATGCAAAATGCATCGGTTTTATGTATAGCTGGAGTTACTCCCCCCCCCCCAAAAAAAAAATAAAATTAAATAACGACATCAATCTTATCTGCAGATTGAAACATGTCTGCATTTATTTTAACATTTTTTATTTTATTTATGTTTTATTTATACTTCAGTTCATAGAGTGAATAGATACACAGTCATTACATTATTGAATTTAATTGCAATACATCATATATTTATGTTTAAAGATTGCTGAGAATTCATATGCAGGTAAATATGCCTATAGAGGATTAGGCTCCAAAGATAATAAATCTTTGACGGACATGTAAGGAGCAAAATTGATTGTCAAATTTTGCATCTGCATCGTCGTGTTTTCAACTTAGCGAACATTATGGAATAAGATTAAATGTGAATGACAACATGATTTCATTGGAATTTCTTTGAATCATTGTTTATAGGATAACATATTTGGTCTAATCTGTGAAAAGAGAAAAGCCATGCTCAACACAATCTGAACAAAAAATGAAAGGCTTCACAAAATCACAACAATCTATATACCATTAAAAAGTGTTTTGAAGCTTGGTTGTTCATACGCAAATAGAAACATGTGATCGGTTGACAAAAAAGGAATAGGTAGAGTACACATTAATAAAGCAGTAAGTTTTACAATGTTAATACCAGAGTTTGAATCTTACATAAGTCTGAAGGATTTTTAACTGGATATGGGTTTTATACATTTAAAGAAATTAATGTAACATAATAACATAAAAAAACATTACAGAAATATTTTTTTAAAACCCAAGTGACCTTTTATTATAATTCACAAAAGAAGTAGAAAGAAAGGGTATTTGGCATTAGTTCGAAGCAAATTATTTTTGCTTAAAAACAATTTCTATTTTTTTTGTCAATAAAAAACAATGCATAGTCATTAAAGTTACTTACTCTCTCTTAAGTAGCATACTTTTCTCCACAAATTTTAAATATTTTTCTTCATATCAACTTGGTGCCTTGGCCATCTATTCTGATGCTACACTTAGTCTATTCTGTCCTCGATCAGTGAAGGAGAAATCCTTCTAGACTGAGGCTATTTGGATTTTTGTTCCAATCCAGAGGGCCCTTTTTCGAGAACTAGATTTTCTCTACATTAAAAACCGACTTTGTGTCTAACTTTGCTCTCGTGGGGAGGCAAGTAAATAGGAATAACTATAAAACGGTAGAAGATAGGTAAATATGGAAATTGATATACCCAGATACTGTACCACAACTTCCCAATGAGCGTGTACAAACTATTTATCCATAATAAATTTCCAAGTTCACAAAAAAAAGGTTTTGGCATCAACACATGCATTTCAGCATGTAAAACAGACGTTAAACTACTACTACTACTACTGATGATGATGATAATAATGCTGATGATGATTATTGAGATTTAATGATGATGATGATGCTGATGATGATTATTGAGATTTGATGATGATGATGATGATGATTATTGAGATTTGATGATGATGATGATGATGATTATTGAGATTTGATGATGATGATGATGATGATGATGATGATGATAATAATAATAATAATAATAATAATAATAATAATAATAATAATAATAATAATTATTCTCGTTTCTTTATACTATAACTAACAGAAAGACCCGGAATTGCCTTGGACTGAATATGCAACCATCTGCCTTCCTGCCCTATCAGCCTATAACATCATATTTTATTTTATTTTTCATGGAAATCTGGCAAGAACGCAAATATTATTGTCATTATTTGATCAAAAGAGATTATAATTATCTAAGTATCATAGGTAATGCAGTTTCAGAATAAATATGGCTATGGGAGTCTACCACCATTTTAAGTTATACATATAATAAAATAGAGGTGTCTTCCTTTGATCAAAGTGAAATATACTTATCCAAGTACATTGCTGAATGTACTCGGCATCTATGTATCATGAGTAAGCTGTTTGCATCTGTGATAACTGAAGCAATTACCAACTACCTCAGCAAAATCAATCTAATTAGTGACAAGCAATATGGATTTCGTCCTTGAAGGTCAACTGCTGATGTGCTAATTGTATTATCGCATAAAATCGGCAAATCTCTTTACAGGGTCTTTCCTTCTAGAGCAATAGTCCTTGATATATCAAAAGCCTTGGACAGGGTATGGCACAAACGGTTGCTTTACAAACTTGCCAACTATGGAATATTTGGCAATATCTTCGCAACCATTGAATCCTTTCTCTTGGATAGGTGTATAACAGTAGTTGTTGATGGGCAGAGCTCTGAAGCAAATAAAATTAATGCCAGCATGCCCCAAGAATTTATTCTGGGGATAATCCTTTTTCTGATATTCATTAATGATCTTCCAAATCATATACGGAGATCATTTGTCACAACTATCTATGGGCTGCACTTTGAAGATCAGTGGTGATTAAGATCTCACTGATTCTCTCACTTCGGACCTGAAGAATGTGGTGCACTAGGAAAAAAGTTGCATATTGCATTTAACACGTCTACAACCAAGCTTCTCTTATTTCACCACCAATGCTTGGATTCCTGTTTTGCCCTGGTCTAAATGAATGGCTCTCTCCTTGAAGAAGCCTCTTATTTTGATAAGTTACTAAGTCTGATGTTCACCCTAGATCTAAAATGGAAGACATAGACCAGTCTGTAGCTAAGGTCGCTGGAAAAATGTTTGGATCATTCTACCGCTCCAGACAGTACCTGACAGCAGATGCAATCCTCTATCTATATGAGAGTCAAATGCGTCCAAAGATGGAATACTGCTGCCATATCTAGGGAGAAGCTTCACAAAGCACTCCTTCCAACCTTGACAGAGTACAAAATCGACTTCGAAATCTACTATCGACTGATCTTTTTTCTTCTCTACAACCCCTTACTCACAGAAAAGACGCCGTCAGTCTCTCTCAATTTCTCTCTACTTTATCGTTATTTCCATGGAAGGTGCTCGAATGAGCTCTAATCTTTGGTTCCTCCATGTAAGACATTAACAGCAAGAACTCGTTTTGCTACCGCATTGAAAAAAGACTTTTACTTTATCCCTCCATGTGTCAAGCTTTAGGCAAAACTTTCATGGACAGAGTTTCTTTGCAAGGGCTTCTCATCTATGGAACATCTTACCACATGACTGCTTTCCTGGTGATTAAAACTTGCTCGTTTTCAAAACCAATGTCAACAAATTCTTGTCACAAACCGTTCCATAAGTAATAATCAGTTCATACCATTGATCAATGTTAGTACTTCCATAGTGTTCCTCATTTTTCAGCTGACAATCCTTTCAGTCTCATTAACCCTTATCCTAAAGTGGCACCTGGCCTTTATAAGTGGTAACTCAATAGGAAAAAAAAAGACCAAAATGCTATTTCAGACTTAAGCATGACAGATAAAAAAAATTGCTATTTCAGATTAGGGCTTCGAACCGATATTATACCATGCCCAATTCCCCTCCCCTCCCCCCCGGTTAAAAATCTTTTTTCATATGATGCTTGCAAAAACCGATTTAAATGTTTGTAGTTTCCGCTCACTGTGAAACATTTATCCATGGTTTCCCTTAAATAAATACCTTTGTAAATGCAGTTAGCTGAGTGCTGTCTGTTTCATTGAAACAAATCACAACATATCAATTCGTACCTTCCTGATACCTTAGCTCAGCTTCTTGTAATTTCCTTCCCTAACCCCTTCTAAAGGTTAGGAGCGGTTCAGTTACAGGATTGTTTTACTATAAGCTTGAATGACATGCCGCTATATATGTATTAACAAATCTACACTTGTAGTCACATTCAAAGCTAAACATATTAAAAGGATATAATTTGATGCATGTAGCGTTTCATTCATTATATAAACTCTGGAGCCGACGAACCAAGATCCCGTTGAAGACTAGACTCCGTCTCTATAACGCATACTGCATGTCCATCATACTCTACAATAGCAACAGCTGGGCAATAACAAAAACCATGCTTGACAAGCTGGATGCATGCCACCGCAGACACCTCCGTTCCATCACAGGTCACTGTTGGCCGAAAAAACTTATCAGCAACAAGGCACTTTACGAGCTGTGCAACGAAAAACCCCTCTCCACAAAGGTCACTGAACAAAGATAGTCTATGTTAGGCCATGTCTTATGAATGGACCCTGACATTCCCGCACAGAGGGCACTAGACTTTGCCGTTACTTGCTCGCAAGCCTACCAACCACGACTAGGACGGTACTCCACAAATCTGCTGGGCACACTACGTGCTTACCTCAAGCAGGTGGGACTAGGACCACTACGTACAGCGAAACAACTTCATTGCCTACAACAACTTGCGCATGACAAGACCAGATGGCCCGGGACTAGCATGGAGGACTGATTGCAGCTACGGGATGTCATTTGACTACCGTAGCTGCAGAACACAGTTTTTAATAATAAAAATAATATATAATTTTACCAATTTTTGAAAAGTTTTTTTTTTTTTTTTACTTTTGTTCACTCAAAACAAGGCAAATTGCTACTGAAGCATAAGGGACTACTGTGATAGGGGCCAGATTTATAGGGTGCCAACCTGGGTGGGTAGTTGGGCAGCAAGGTATTTGTTCACATTACATTTAAATTTCTGCATGTTAGTACGGTCGTGGAAAGGAATTCTAAAGGTAAGTGGTCTTGAGAAAGAAGCTATTTGAGTAGGAAATTTTCTGGTATCTAGGGACCTCTACAGTGAAGGGTTGGGATTTTGCTGATAGTTGGATGGGTCAGTGGCATTAACATTAAGAGGGTACAAATGCAATAATTTCATCGGAGCCCATTCTGTGGAAGTACTTCTAAAACATGCACAAGCATGCGGTGGTACGACAAGACTAGAGCTTTGCAGACAGTACGGAATCTATTGGGTTAGAAATTTTGTTTTTGAAGATGCATTTTAGTGAATTTTTTCTCGATAATCTGAAAGTTTGGTGTGTAATCGATATTCACTAAAAAAAAAAAAAAGAAAAAATTAAAACAAAAGTTTATCAGGTTTAACGGGTTTTCAGAATGAAAAAGAAAAATGGGAAAAAAGTAAAAAGGTATAAAGGTCTGGGAAAAATAGATTTTTGAGGTGTGAAGCATGGTGAGGGTGAACAAATTCCTCAAGTGTGTTTGATGTAGTTCAGTGCCATACCAAGGACCTTCATTGGCTGTAAAACGAACCAATCACATGATTGTATTTAAATAAAATGGTGAATGGATATTATGCATGGCAAGCACATTTTACTACAACCCAGCTGCAGATGTTGTACTTTCCATATATACTATTCATGAAATGTTTGATAAAGATACTTATAAAGAAGCAAAGGCAACATTTCTGCAGATTGCATCATGCTGATGGCGACATCTGTAGTCACAGATTTCCTTTGAAATGGATTTCAAAAGAAACTCCCTTGTCATCTTTCAGACATGTAATTCCTCATGGTGACCATCAAAAGCAACTAAATGCTTACACTGTTGGATGAGGCCATGAGGTTACCAATTCAAAAGCCAGAACTGAACATCTGGACTTTATTACACATAGCTCATCAGAGAGAAAGATTGCCCACATTATTAACAAAGGGAAAATGTGTAATACTCTTTCAGTTAGTACAAATTACAATTTTATAATAACATATTACTTACTAAGTTCAATTTATTAAACTAACTAGCAATAATATTCTCCTTCCGATTGCATATTTTTGCTAGTATGTATGACAAACGAACATATAGTACACTAGCCTCCTAAAGAGGGGGTAATGCCTGGGAGGATGGTATCATGACTACAAAAACGATAATACAATATCCCTTCTTCCTAATTGAGCATTGAAAGATAGTAGATTAGTCTGAAATAATATAATGAACTGAATAAAGCATTTAAATCTACTAATAGTGTAGTTTAAGCTTCAGATATAGAAGTAATAGTATAGTTTTTACTTCAGACAGAAAGATACCAAATCTCCATTAACAATAGATATATATTAACAAATCTACACTTGTAATCACATCGAAAGCTAAATATATTATTAAGAGAACATAATATGAGCAGCTAACATTATTTTATGTGCAATAGATTATTTTAGTATATGCTGTATATTTATGGTTTTTTAAAATGCGTTTGCTTTGAGGCTTAACACAACCAGTATTGTACTACAATACTAGCAAGAAGATTCAGCACTGTTCAGTATTGAATGAGAAATGTCTGATAATAAACGTTATCGGTTTAATAACAATTCAAAAATGATCAAAGCACAAAGTATAACCTTTAACAGACTTATTTAGCAACTTACAGATTAAATGGTAATTTTGGAACCGCTGGATGCATTATGATTCAAGTCCGTGATGTAAGGCACTTTTATTTATATCCCAAACTGTCATGGCCGACGTTGTTTATTCTAAGAGCTGATAACTCTCCCTTTTTGGGTGCAAGAGAAATAACTCAGTATCATTATTCTTATCTTAGGCTGCACCTAACAGAACCCTATTTGATTTTATGCTTAGCTTATTACACCATATTACTTTTTTTTATTCTTATTTGTTTTACATTTCATTAGATTTAATTTTTAGAGCAGGACTGAAGAATGTACTTAGCATTGATTGGTAAATAAAGTGACATTAATTGAAATAAATGTTGTTAAATTTAACCCCCTTGAGGCACACGCTGCATTTCTTTTGGGATTCAATGAGGGTCTATGCGCACTTATGCTCCAAGCCCGGAACTCCTTATTAACATTTCTATTCTTGTTTGTGAATTTATATAATTTTACAGATTACAGATAAAATAAAGTAAAATGTTGTATTCTTTTATGCAAATCAAGTGAGAACATAGACCTCACGCTAATGTTGTACTTCTTTTTATCAAAATGAAATATACTAATCCAAATACCCTGAGTAATACAGTTTCAAAATATACATAGTTATTGGGATCAGTTTCTTAAATTCTAGAAGGAATTTTTAAAACAATAAAGAAACAGACAGACATAAACTACAACGTTATATATTTTATATATTCATCTTTAAATCTTCATAATGAAACATCAGTAATACATTATATATTTCCAAAATATAGAGTTAATATTTTAAAGAATAAATCTACATTACTCAGAGCAAGTGCTATCCACTCTCCAACTAGGGTTGGGCAAGCTTGATGGATGCTTTCAGCAGTGTTTAGGAGGCCTCCTTAATAATATTTATTAACCCCTTATTTAAAATGTTATTGAAAAAATTATAAGGAGTTGCTTTTAAGAGTAACAACTTATTAAACAAAATTACAGCAGATGTGTGTTAATTTAGTTCAAAAGATGAATTTCATAAAACTCCCCCCCCCCTTTCGAGCATCACACTGACATTAGATTTAAAAACTTAGTTTCTTTAGAAAATATATGATTTATTAAATAAATGCTGACAATTTCAGTAGAATTGAATAATTCTCTAATTTTTAGTGATTAAAATGTAATGACCCTATCACAGCCTAAGGAGCACTTGATGCCACTGTCGAATCCTGAATACATTTTTCAAAATGCTGTGACAGATTTTATCGACCTGCAAAGGGAAGTACTACATTATATACACAGATTGGTCAACAGGGTGAGTAGAAGTTGTTTTTATGTAATCTGGAAAGATCAGAATAGCATGTAGGACTCTACGGAATTTGTTATGCATAGTACCCCAGAATAAATATCAGCTGATGGAGAACTACTGTACGATTCTCAAGAATATAATGTGTTCTACGATAATTGGTTCATAAAAAAGCACATATCATCAATTTAATACCTCCAGAGTAATGCTCAGGCATAACTAGCCATCAAAATAGCCTAACAAATATTGGTGGAAATCACTGACGGCTATGGCATTCTATGCCATAACCGCATTATTGACTTAAGACCTAGACAATGACATATTTCCAGTGATTGTACTATATTAAAGTGTGATAAAAGACCATCTCTTAGTTCTGCAGAAGAAATACCAAATACATAAAAAGTGAAGTGACATCAGCCATTATAGGGAGATAATAATAACATATGGAATTAAAAGTCTTATAAGGTACATAGTCATCCACTGAGGGAGCTTAAGATTGCAGAATCGGTTTAGATACAAAACTACATCAGGCCATTTTCACGTCGATGGGGAAAAAGAGATTTGTAAAAACGTTAAAAATTATGCAATACTGTGTATTGACCATAGATAAATAGAATTGTGCCCACTCCAGACTACTTCACACCAGAGGGGATACCCCAGATGCTCGATACATTACACGACCCATCAAAGTCTGGACCACAACACTGGTAACCAAATCAATTGACCATACCTATTAGTGCATCCGAATCCCCCAGATACAACACTAAGGAAAATGGAGTTGGAGAACACAGGTACCTTGGAGAGTGGGGGAAATCGCCATAATAATGGGCATTGATAGAAAGCCAATAGCAAACAAATCACTCACCACTAAACCTAGGTCCACTTTACAGTATGAGAATACCATGACCAGCTAGAACACTATCGAAACTAAATAATTTGGAGTGTCATGAGATTATACTGGTTACTGTGAAAACAGTTCCTCTCTGTATGAGTAAGCCACTGTTGGTAACCCAGAGGCAGGTTGTATACCCATTCATGCCACAGATTATCCACCGACGCAGAGGGATGAGAAACTAGAAGCTGTTGGTTACCAATGCAGACACTCCTTGGATTTCTAATATACATGCACTCGCAATCGAATCTCCATACACGCATAAGAGGCAGATACGACGTAAATTCACTAGACCAACTCGACAATCAGCTAAATCCCATCCATTTATTGTAAAGGTCCCCAGATGCCGGAGAGCTTTTTACTCCAATAGCTTCTTTCCTCGTGCTGCTGGCCTCTGGAACTCCCTCCCTGCCCCCTGTTTCCTCGACGGTACTGACATGCAGAAATTTAAAACTAATGTAAACAGACATCTTGCTGCGCAGCTCCCAATTTAGGTTGACCCCCCCAAAACTTTCTCCCTTTTTCTCAGTAGCCCCTTATGTCTACAGTGGTGGCCTGCCTTGTTTGGGGTGAACTATGTTAAAAAAAAAAAAAGATGGATAACTGCTGCCACATCTGGGGAGGTGCAGATAAGATATTTTCCCTACAGTCCCTTTCTCACAGAAAAGATGATGCTAGTTTCTCTCTAGTCTATCGTTGTTTCTAATTATCGGTGCTCGACTGAGCTACAATCTCTAGTTCCTCCTTCTAAGACATTCACAGCAAGAAATCATATTTTACTACAATGGAAAAAGACTTTCCTTTCTTCATCCATGTGCTTAGTGTTAGACAGAAGTTCTGTAAACAAAGCTTCTTTGCAAGGGCTTCCCACGTGTGGAACACATTACCGTTAGACTGCTTCTGCTGCAGATTATTACAACAGGGTCATCTTCAAATCCAATATCAACAAATACTTGTCATAGACCACCCGATGAGTAATCAAACTTAGATCATACCATTGATTGTTCCTCATCTTTCGTCTGACAATCATTCCACCACATTAACCCTTATCTTCAAGTGGCTCCAGGCCTTGATAAGTTATGACCCAATAGTAAAAAAAACAAAAACAAGAAAATTATGCATGTAAAACATAACTTTTGGGGAGGTGATGAAATGCAAAATTTTCTGTAGTGATAACTTAACAATTTTGAAACTGGCGTTTATCGCGTTTTGCAGTCAAACTTTTCATTTGTAATTTTAATTTTATGTATAATTTATTAGGACAAATCATGGATATTTTATTATATAGAATTTACTCTGTAAAAAATTAGTTATAACAAATGATCAAATAAATAATATAAGCAACATTTCTCAAAAATCGTTTTATGGTCTGCTTGGCAAATAAAGGTTTGAAAAAATGTGTTTTGTTAATCAGAAACACGAATGTATAATCAAGCGTACAATTAAAATACAAATAACGTTTAGAAAATTATGAAGACTTGAAGAAACCCATTCATTGAATTTTACTAATTATTTTTATATTGTCCTTGCTTATTTTGCTTTTGCTACTGCACTAGGAATCTACAATTTATTGAAATCCAGTATCGTTCACTAAATAGTAGTTAATGTTGCCATTTATAAACACTGAAAACAACACAAATAACTGTCAGTCTCTCTCTATATATTTGCATGATTGTCTATTTGATCTTGAGATGATATCAAAATGTTCCTATACAAATGTCGACAAGTAATACAACCAGGTGTTAGAGTGTTGTATTTTGGTGACCTTGAAGCAACCAACCCACCTGACGACTGAAGACAGGAATTACACTCTCAGAAGTTAATGGTTTATATTTGAAATGCATTGGAATGGATGGGCGTTGGAAGCAGAAAAGACATCCTATATGGAACAAACGTGGTAAAATGTAGTCTTAAAAATTATAGATAGGCTAAGCTCGTTCGCTTGCTCTGTCTGTCTTTCTGTCCCTCTCTTTCTCTCGTTCTCTCTGCCCGAAGCATGTACCTAAGATGAATAAAGAACTGTGTATTTTGAGTACAAATGCTTTTCCATCAATTATTTGTAATTAACAGCAGAAAGAATGATCGACCAGAATAAGTATTTAGACGATCATCATCATCTCATATCTACTATGAAGAAACAAGAACTGATGGATTGCTTAGATGTGGACAAGCTTAAGAATGATTTGTATTCATTTTCTTTTTTAAACTTAATTCAGTTTTTAGTTTGGTTTGTATGACTTATTTTTATAACATATTAACCCATTTAGGTTCATATTAATCTGAAACACAATAACTATTATTTATATAAGATTAGTTGACCACAAGCCACTATTTTACCAATATCTAATCAAAATTCTGGATCCATTCCTTTTCTAATGGTTTTCAAGCATAATTTAACAAATAGATCCAATAAGACCTTAACTCAACATAACCAATTTCATAGTCTGTGACAATATGCATTCGTCCAATCACACATCTTTACGATTGTTTGGTAACCCAATAATGATGAATGATTGGTAGGATCATTATATTATTATACTAATAATATATGATTGGCTGACTAAATTATTAGTATAACGATAAATTAGTTAAGTTCTTATATAAATAAAATGATAGATTATGATATGTTTTTATCTTAAAATTAATGAAGTTACATAACGTTAGATCATACAATACGACAGCTAAAAATTAAGATTTATTGACTATCATTTTTACCGCAAGGATAGTGGAGAAACTTTAGGAAGGCTAAAAGAGGAGACAGATTTTAAAGTAGTAATATATATATATATATATATATATATATATATATATATATATATGTGTCTGTGTGTGTGTGTGTGTGTGTGATAAATTATATTGGTTCATTTAGTGCAATCAGAAACCATTCATAACTAAATTTTTCTCAAAGTTGATTATATTTTTTAAATTATTTTCTTCTTAATCTATACTCGTATGAAAGACGTCTGACTTTCTGTACGTCTGCTAATTACATTTAAGCTATTAAATCTAGAAAAATAAAATTCGGTAAGTAATTTACCCTACCAATACAAAGATTCCTAAGGGTTAGCCAATTCTTGGATACTCTAACACTAGAAAAATGTTATATATATATATATATATATATATATATATATATATTGTAAGTTATAAAAATGTATTTATGGCAATTAAGTTACACAGAGGCGTAGCAGCGAAATTGACAATCTCAAGTCTAGCCTTCAACGTGCATTGCAATAGTCCATTAAATTGGAATTATACAGGGTGGGCCAAAATAAGGGTCCTATCTTTAAATTTGAATAACTTGAATTTGAATAACTTCCACAAAATAAAAGTTAAACTCACCAAACTTTATGTGTGTGTAGACTGACCCTTCCGAGATTTTTTGAAATAAACAAAACAAATTTTAGCCAAAAAACACTTCTTAAAACTTACAAAAACTAAAGTATTGTTTTTTTACACTGTTTTGAGTTTTTTAAGCAAAAATAATGTTTTCTAAATGAGGGTGCGTTCCTTAGGGCTAATACGGCTCATGCTTGCTTCGGAAGGGGTCCTTTACTTATTCTAAAAAAAAAAATTTTTTTAAATCAATAAATAAAAAAGTTATGAATTTTTAAAAATAGGACCCTTATTTTTGCCCACCCTGTACCTTAGTGATGATAAATGCTGCTATATTTCAGTGGGATCTACTTCTTACTCGGCTCTTACTCTCGGTGGTGACACTGCTCTCTGTTCAAGGAGATGAACAAGACAAAAGATCTCGGCCTTCTGGTCGACTCGTCCTTCAAGCCATCTAAACATTGCATTCAGGCTGCAAACAAAGCAAGGAGCTCTCTATTTCTCATTCAACGTTCTGTCTGCAAACTCACTCCTGAAATATTTCTCCCACTTTATGTCTCCCTATTCAGACCACTGTTAGAGTATGGTGTTCAGGTCTCTGCTTCATATCTAATACGTGATATCCAGCATCAGGAGATAGTTCAAAGACTAGCTACTCGAATGGTGCAGGGTCTATCGGATCTTCCCTATGAAAGTCGACTCAGGAAACTTAACCTTTTCTCCCTTGGACTACAATCTCCTTAATGTTAATTACAATATACCTCAGGACCTATTATTCACTCCTGCACCAGAAAGAGGTGAAACTACTTCACTACCGATTTCGATTGAACTGGAGGAGGGCCATCTTCCCAATCAGTTCCCTAGACGTTGGAATAGTCTCCAAAGAGGTAATAAATGCGCTAACAACGCAGCAACTCAAGGTGAATTTGGACAGGTGTTGGGCTACTGTATCCTCTTCTGTGTAAATTTCTACCACCCTTTCCTTACATGGCAATGGAAGCATGCTTGTTTCATGTTTTGCCAAATGAATTAAATTGAATTGAACCATAGAAAAAATATTTTGAAATTTTTCTTTAATACATCCTTCGTAGCTTTGGTGCAATCATTATGAGAATAAGATGTAATCACGCTTATGTCTCTCTTCCATGTATTTATAACTGCAATAGTATACAATCTAATGATTTATCATAAAAAATAGTTATTAACAGAGTGTATTGTTAATATCCTAATTAAACAAATACAAACAAATGCATTGGGATAAAAGATTACAGCTGTATTAATAAGGTTTCCTCATTAAATACTTACTTGATTCAGACACACGATTAAAGGAGGTTCTGAACCTTTCATTGCTTGTATTGAGTACTTCAATAGTATTATTAAGTGCCAGGTTTTCCTTCTCAGTTTTGCGAATTTTAGCATCCAATTCATCACCAATTCTTTGCAGTTCTTCTTTTTCTTGGGCAGCCTAGAATAAAGTAAGACAAACAAAAAATAAAAATCTATCTTGACAACTGAAGAAAATGTCTGGTTAAGTAAAGTTTCTTTATAAGCTTAAACACTCATATGACCAATGCTTAACTCCAGTTCTATAGCATTAAGCAAAACAGATGAACTAGTATGTCACTGGTTATAATCCCAGCAAAGTTAATACTAATTTATATACTTCGGTATAGTGTGTGCTTACAACACCTAGGATTCACAAATGGTCATCCATCAAAGTATTAACCAGGCTTAACATCAATAAACTTTAGTGATATGACAGGAACTGGTATTTCAACACGATTAAACCATGATTTCTTCTGGATGCTTTGTCATAACACACATGATAATATTCATTTAGCTCACTGGTGTTGCCCGGTAAAGGGGGTCGTAATGAAAACACGAACTCAGGGTTTAGAGAAAACAAGTATATTGAAGAAAATATAATACAACAGAGAAACAAGAGTGGCTGTACGTCGGTCTTGACTGCCAGTATAGACTGGAGTTGATTTAGGTACTTAATTCCTTCCCACCGCAGGAATATGTGACACAAGGTGGGGGAAAAGTCAAGCCAGCGCCCCTAAAGGAGGAGCACTCTGTCCTATAAAAAATTGCCTGGGCAACCCCTGTCGGCATTTCCCTGTCAGGGCGCCACAGGCAGTAAACAAAAAACTTACTCCAATCCAAAAAGGGAAGGCAAGGCCTGGGAGGGTGAACCTTCTTGGACAACCTAGGACCGTATACCTCAGTCCAGCAAATAAAAAGCCCCCAAAATGGCCCAGTTACTGACTGTCGAGAACGAATCCTCGATTGGGATTAGCCCATCCTGAAGTCCTCAATCAACCGAGGTTAATGAGAGACTGAACGGGCTGAGGTTGATTCAACACTGAGGAGCAGTTTCTCCCAGTATTTATGGTGAATGGAAGAGTCCAAAGTCCGTTATAGGTAAGGTACCATAACATTCTTGGTTCTATTTCTTATGACTGACAGCTCAATTATATGCAGTGATTTTGCGTGTTTAATTCGTAAAATAATCAAACTCATACTCATGGTATTATTTAATTTATGCACTAAGGAGACACCCAGAACAATTCGCTTTGTGTCAGATGCTACACTGGTGCAAATGAAAAATTAAACAATATTAGATAGACCTGTAAACGGTATGAAAGTACCCAAGTGGAATAGAGAACATGTTAAGTCATCACATAGAGGTTTTTGTGTGAAAAAAGTAAATAAGTGTCAGTCTCTCTTCTTTTTGGTGCAATACAAATTGATTATAGTGAGGGTTGGGGACATGCGTTGCATGGAGAGAAATGATATTAGAATGATATGATGAATATGTAATGCTAGTCTTAAAGACAGGCTGATGATCGCAAAGGAAGATTTAATTTACAGATTATAGGGAGATGTGTGCAGAATAGGAGACTGCGAGGAAATGGTCACATTGAAAGAATAGATGAGAGTTCTTGGGTCAGTAGATGTAGAACAGTTCAAGTAGCAAGGGCAGTTGGCATGAGAAGGCCAAGTAAAACATGGGAAGAAGTGATAAGGATTTATTTGAGAAAAAAGGGATGAATAAGGACTTGATCAAAGATAGGTTAATTTTTAAGTCTATTTCTGAAAGCCATCCAACATGTAAAACGGTCACTGAAATCTGTATTTTTCTGGTTCTGTCTTAGCTCGGACACATCCCAACAAAGATAGAGTTTAGAATGCAATAAAAAAGACATCAGTTTATCTTTCTAATCCTGAGTTTGAGTCACTCTTTCACTCTATATCGCAGATCTTATTATGTTGGTCATTATAAAAACAAATCTTGAAGTGTGCTCGATTATAATATGTTATAAAAGCTTATAGCGTCAAATAACTTGATTAGTCTCTTTAAATTGATCCTATGAGAAATAAGAAGACGAAGAAGACACTGATCTCAGTGGAAAACTTTGGAGACATTTTTGTTTACATCTTTTAACAGCTGTTCTGTCCAAAATGAAAATGTACAATTAAAGCAAGTGCCAACATGATTCAAAGAGAATCTTAGTAATCTGGATCAGTTCCAGCTGCAGTAGACAGTTACAAAGGAAGTTTTTATTTGTTTAAAAGGACATTCACAAAGTGATAGGTGTTCAAAGACGAAGAGGTAAACCAGACAGAACGGATGATAATTAGATTCTTCAAATAAGGCATTTCATTTTGCTTTGTCAACAATTTTAGAGATGAGGATTTATAATTTGTATTATTTGTATTATTCAGACTACTGTTCTCATCTTGGATGCTATTCTCAAAACGTTTCGACCGATGTAACCTCCGACCTTCTTGAGATGTATCTTTTTGAATTCGGAAATCATTATGTCAAACTTGAGAATCTAGACGGAATTTGGAATGGAATTATTTATTTAATCCACGAGGGTAGCTTGTTCTTTTTACATCAGCGCTGACCGAGTAGAAGTCTTAAGTAATTCTCAATTGTATTCTTAGTATCGCCCGTACTGTGGATTGAAAATTCAACTTCCAGAAGACTGTCACTTAGAACTGATTATTACTAAAAACTGTCTCCATTATGCCAAAGGTCCATGTGAATTAAATAAAGGGGCTTCGTTCAAAATTCTGTACAGATTCCCAAATTCAACAAGATGTACCAGAAGAAGAAAGTCGGAGGTTACATCGGCCCAGTGGTGGGATTGAACCGGTTCCTAGACAGTCACACTGTTTGCGAACCGGTTACTAAAATCTTGGAAAACGTGACACTTTGATAAAAAAAAATTCACAATGCACCCCACACGTGGCATTTTTGTCATACGGCCCGACAAAGTTAGGTCAAGTTCGATAACTCCGTAAGGTTCACATATCCAAAGTACACCGGGAGGTCACGTGTTTTTTTGTTTTGATAAATTATGCACGTGTTAGTTTGTTTTGAACCGTAGTAAACGTGGAAAAAAATTTTATTTGGAAGAAATCTATAAAATATCTATATTTTATTTGGAAGAAATCTCTAAAATTTTATTTGGAAGAAGTCTATAAAATAATAAAACGAGAAATTATTTCATTTGGAAGAAATCATTTTATTTGGAAGAAATCTATAAAATAATTTGGAAGAAATCTATAAAATAATAAAACGAGAAATTATTTTTTTATAATCATTTTATTTGGAAGAATCTATAAAATAATAAAACGAGTTTTTTTACGGAAAATTTTGAACTTACGGAAAAAGATATATTTGACATAATATGAACCGAAAGGCGAAAGAGTACAATGAAAATCAAGTGGCTATTTGGAATTATTTGAAATAAATAAATTCTAAATAAATGAGTTGTATTTGATTTCATTTTTCATTCATGTACATACATATAGAAAGATGATCATGAGCTTACTAAAATTGCAAGTCCGCGATACGCGGATGCACCGATTTACCCTGGTAGTTCTAATATTTAAGATAGAACCTGTTCCTAAAATATTTGAATCCCACCACTGCATCGACCTAACGTTGTGAGAATAACATTAATTTTGCTTTTTCAACAATTTTTACAAAATACTAGATGCAGTTTTAGAAATTTCCAAAAAAATTCTATTCATTCATTTAGAGCAATATTTAACAGTTTTATAAACTGTAATGATAGAAATGAGCATTACCAAATTCAAAGCGTGTGTGATGTTTTGTTTGTCAAGCGGACATTTACAATAAGGAAAAGTGCATGCTCAGAGTTGTGGAGTTTTGTAGGTGATAGTAATTTGCATGTGTGGACACTGCCCTTTTATTTTTAAGTTATGATGGCAGTGAGTCAGATACAAGAAGGTGGTGGATATAAACAGACGAGAAAGAGAGTCGTGCAATTGGAAGAGCGTTTTTAGTAGTTTTGTTCTAGTGCTGTCTGAACTAAAGTTTCTCTTGAATTTTAGATTGTCGTGGAGACCTTTTTGTGCAACAAATGATTTTTTAGTTTCTTACATGAACTAAATACAAAAAATTATAACATGTAAAAGAAAGTACAAACAAAAAAGAATTATTCCAAAATTGATTAATTAAAATTTACATTTGCATACAAAAAGATTGAAGATATTTTGAAATAAGTTCTTTAATAAAAATCTGTCTTTAAAAGCAGAAATAGATGCAATAGAAAACAAACAAGATAATGTCAGGGAAAAGAAATAAAATTTATTTAGGATAAATATAGTTTCTTGGCGATGACAAAGATGCAAGAATACCAAAATATGGGCCTAAAGGAGACAATGTTCTGGTTTGAGAGAAAAGTGGTTTGGGATAGCAGAATAAGTTCATAAATATAGCATGCGTATGGGAAAGAAAAATGTTCTTGAAATGGATGGGGCAAAAGTTTTTGGGAGTTGAAATAAATCAAAGATTACTTAGCTTTAGAGAATATATGATTGTGGTTGATTCAGAAATTGAAGTTCCTTCAATCAAGGAGGAGGTAAAATAAATTTGGTTGCATTGATTGGAAGAATGAAGATCTCTTCATAAATATATGGTTCTTGAATCTCGGCTCCAATCTTTGATTGAAAGATCTGCAGCTTGTCTGAGGTGATGTTATTCAGGGAATTGATGGAAGATGTTTTCGGTTTTAAAAACATAATTCTTCGCAGCAAAATCGGGTCTGTCGGGCGAAAAACTGTCAATTCATCTTCCAACATCCGAATATATTGGCACCGTCAAGGAAACCTGCTAGTTTCTTGTCACGTAGTTGTCATGTGATGTCATGTGACACTCGGCATACCATATATGCGTTTTCTGATGGTGACTTCTGAGAAAGCAGTTTACCCATGTATAAAGTATATTTCTTTGAAGTTAGAGAGACTGCCTCTTAGATTCTTTTTACCTGAAAGTGTTAACATTCCCTTCTCCAGAACCTGGTCTCAAAGTTTAGGGATTGGCAGAGAATGTTAACTCTCTTTCTTTCATAAACAGAAGTCCTGGTACTTTGGGGTAATTTGATATCTTGGTAAGAACGGGGGAGGGGGTTACATACCTATTTTTTCAATTAAAAATTTAATTGCAAGATTCAACCAAATATAATCTTATTTCTATGAAATTCTAAGTATGTGCATAACAAATTTAGCGGTTGTCCTTATAGATTAATGTATTTTTGAAACAACTTCCCAAATTAGATTATGAACTAAAAAACGTTCAGATCAAATTGGATTAATTCAGAAATGATGGTAAAATGAAGGGAACTTTTGAAATAAATATTTAACAGAATTTGATCCACGTATGTATATTATCTATTTTCTACAACAGATTATGGTCGATTCCATGATCGAAATATCGGTTGACTTTAGAGATGTGTTTGTGTTATTATTTTAACTAATCTGCTTATTCACTAATTCCATATATTAACCCTTAAATTTTGTCAGAAATTTCTTTTCATGTTTAAACTATCTCATATCTATATTATAAAATTGTCAGACATAATATATTCTGTCTGTGTGATTTGACACATAAGCAACAATTTAAATTAAGTTTTAATCTTAAACAATTACATTCAATTAATTTAATAACTTACTTTATTGATAACTTAATTTAATTTAGATTTTACAAAATTACTACTAAAAAAATAATAATTTTGTAAATAAGCAACACCAACATTTTCACAGTTTTATGGTAGACAACATACTTTGCCAGGAATTACACATTTATTTCAATTTAATTCTTGTTTCTCTAGCTGAAAGAAAACGGTGAAGTAGTTCAATGCCAGAGGCTACTTGAATAGGTACAGCAAGATCAAAAGGAAAGTAAAAAGTCCCTCGGGGGAAGTCAGAGTAGATACGGCTAGTTAATACTCTATATATTATGTGCAATGATTTTTAAATTTCTATATATAATAGTAAATCTAAAATAAGCTCAAATATTGAAAAAAGTCTAAGGCTGCAAATTTTCCAAAATTCTGTGTGGAAAAAGTGTGCTACATGACTTCATTTAGATGGAAACAAAACTTACAAAGAAAATATTTCTGGTGGGGTTGGTGTGAGTTGAAGAATCGCTTGCTGGAGACTGAAGATAGCCATTTTGTAGAATTGGGCATGTCTTCATCTATCTGACTGAGTGTGCTTCATATGAAGGAGAAGTGTCACCAGAGTTCCATATAAAAATACCAACATCTTCACTACAATAAAATCAACTTTATTATTTTTTTATGGAAATCGCTCCGGACAAGGCACGAAACCACTTGATGTAAGTGTTATATTATGGAGGGGGCCCCATATTTTTGAAAACGATTAAGTTAGCTAGTATGAATTATGGCTGGGGTCAGTTGAGACAATAAGTGCAGGTTAAGCTGACATGCACTGGAGGGGATTGTTATGAGTGAATCATTTTTGTCAAACCATAACAAAGTGACAAAGTCGGAACCAACACGAGTCTCGGGTCGGAGAAGGTCAGATATGGAATGGTTGTGAATGTCGTGTCTGTATGGCTGACGCGAGGCAAGTGTCTGTTGCGTCATTTGTTTTTCTCGAAAACTAGAGTTTTTGAGAGAGAACGCTTTGGAAATGAGAGCGATCAGACCATGATGTAGCCGCTCGTCCTATAGTCTTGATCTCGAATGAGATCCGACATGTATCCCCATGCATCCGTCGCACCCCACAACGAAAAGTATGAATGAGACGAATGGAAGAGACGAATGGATGAAAATCCCTTCACAACCAATACATCGAATAAAAGAATCGAATCTCTCTTTTAGAAAAATTGTCTTCGAGTTTTGTCTCCTGCCTGAAAATAAAGTTGGTCCACAGAACAAAGACCACCAGAATCGATCACGGCCAGACACGCAATGAAATCCATGACACAGATAGCGATCACGACCAGTAGACGAAGAAAAAATTGTAAGGTAATTTTTTGTGTATAACATTTTCGGATCCTAATTTGATAGAGTGAAAAGAAAATCTGTAATTTGATAAACTGTGACAGTTAAAATACAAAGAAAAAGTGTACCATGCTTAAAATAGGATGTTTAAAAAGAAATGTTTTAACATAAGTTGCTTACAGAGAAAAGTAAAAACTGTTAGTAATTCATGCAATTGTGAAAGATATTAAGAACTTTAAATCGATTTTATTAGACGAGCCTTCGTCGGCGCTTCCGAAAAACTTTTTGTGTTATTTTGACTTTCGTAATTGTGATGTTGCGGGAAGCGTTGGCCTCGAGGTTTCATCAGACTGAACGATGGTAGTTAATAAGTGTAAATTACAGCACGATTGATAAAGAAAAAAATAATAAGAGAATGTAACATAAGGAGCTAAAATATATACTACTTCAAAGTCAAAGATTAGTGTTATATGGACAGATTCTGAGACAGAAAATAGCAATTCTTCCTCCTTTTTCAGAAACATCGCTCATGGACTGTGAGGACTAAAGGACAAAATAAGAGAAACTAGAGTTACAAGGTCCACTTTCTACTCTCGTAAATTTTACGTTGCTTTAACACAGTAACACAAGAATGTAAAGCAAGTTGCCTCGGTAGCTAAAGATCAAAGATTCAATTCTGGAGTTTCATCTCATCCTGCTGTTTTCTGGCAAAGGAACGAGATATTTTTGCGCCTCGTCTCCACAGCAGCTGTTAAGGAATTGAATGATATTTTGACATCAACGAGGTGGGCAAAAACGGAAAGCTGTGGCCGCGCAAAAGTGTTCAAATTGCCCAGTGTATTTCTACATGAGTTTTAGCATGCCTGTTTTTGCCAACCAAACTATAACTAATCATTACACAAGAGATTGCATGTAAGCAAAAAAGAAAGTAGACCTGAGTCATGTAACTGCTACATATTAATTGTCATTATCACCGGCTTTGATCTATGTATAAACAAGTAATTTATATAGTAATACAGTAGAGTAGTTCATTATATTCGATGGGGATTAAATCTTTTTTCTCTAATCTGAATTAGATAATTTCAGTAAACAGCTATTTTCAATTCCAAACATGCATATGTTGATGACTTCTTATATCACATTCTGAAACAAAGCTTTTTCCATGGGTAGAACAGGAAATCTCATCTCCTGTAGGTGTGGAACTATAAACATGTTATTCATGTCTACAGGCTGTATTTTAATGGTAGCTATATGGGCTGCTTTGAAACTTCTACAGCTGAGCGATCTAGTTCCAAAGATTTTAGTTGATCCTCAGCTATGAAAATTGCATGACCAACACAGTAGTTGGCAGATGACAATCATAGAATCAATGCTAGTATATATATATATATATATATATATATATATATATATATATATATACTAGAGAATAGTGATATGTGGATGACGATCAAAATAGGTTATACTGAGAATGGTTTACTGGCAACAAATATGGCAGAGCACCAGTCTCGTTATTTGATGGCAATAGTGTTTAGTATTCATTGCTTATACAAAGGACGAACAAGCACTTTTATCCAAATAACAATCAGGTTTATATTGATGTAGACTTAATTCCAGAGCCTTCAAAACGTAGATGTTACCAGCGGCATGCAGATAGGTCGATAGGGTGGTGGCTCCAGGCATCCAAATTGGGGAGGGGCATCTGATCATATTCAAACAATCTCCATTTTTTTATAATATTTCTCAGTACTAGGGCTTATACATGACTCTTTGAGACATACAATCAAGGAGTTGGCCCTGGCATCATCAGGGTATCACTAGACGTCTGCACGCCACTCAAATACGGCTCTGAATTATGGATGAAAGATCACCCAAGCCGGAAAGGAAAACTCATAAGATATTTGAAGGAGCTTGTTTTTAGAAGCTGTCTTCTACTGTAAACATTGTGGGAGCATTAACTTCTCTTCTAGCTATATTGAAGACAAACGATAGTATATCTGTGTTGCTCAGGTTTACATGCATGTTCATAATTTGATAAGTATAATGAGAATTGCTGTTCCTGTAATTGCTGCATTGTCTGTAAACTGGCTGTAAAAGTTCCATGCAATATGAGTTCTGGTTTTGCTCTCAAATATTGAAAATTGAGAGTGATACCATTTAAGGTTATAGGGCAGTTGAAAGGTCGTTCTCTTGAGGTAGATGTTGAAGATGGTGAGAGGATACAGCCATTTTTAAATCCTACCTAAAGCCCAAATTGGTCAAAAACGATTTCCCAAACATACGAACATCTCCTTATAAATCAAACAAAAAATATTCATGAATTTTCTAGATCAACAACAGTTTTTTCATGATCTTGCATAGCAGTAAATAGGTAACTTCGTCAAACCTTTTTTCTAAGTTGGTACAAGCAATGTATAGATCTTAGTATTGTTATCTAGTCTTTTCAGGCAGTTAGTATTTACTTGCTTACCACCAAAGCAAGGGGTAGCTCAAGACCGGAAGTCAGAGTTGTCAGCTCCCCTTCCCCACCCGAGGGGGGGGGGAACTCTGGCTGAGTGCAAAAATAGCTAAGAAAGGGACCATTGACATTCCTCGGTAGGGGAGTCTCAGCCAATCGGCAATAAAAATTAACCCTTCTCAAAGAGAGAAGGTACTGCCTGGGAGATTGCACCTTCTAGGAACAAGCTGGACTATACCTCATTTCAACAAAGTAGGGTCTGGTACTGTCAAACAATCCCGACCCTGTCGGAATTAGTGTTGAGAACAAAGAGTGTTCTCAGCAAGTATGAAAAAACTGTGGAGGAAGTTCAATCAGTTACCAGTGCTTCGGCCTGCTGAGCCAGTCAAAATGGTGGATATTTTCGGGTGCTTATCTTGATAGAGTTAATTATAATTTTACCAGTGCTCAATTTGTGGAATTGGGAATTTCTATGAAGATACAGCATATACACTCCTAAATACTCTCATTATTGATGAAAAAAATAAAAAAAGAACCATATTTGATTAAAATAAAATATATATGGGGTATCTCATGATTTTCTCTAAATAATAGCAAAATAAATTTATTTTAAATACATTTTATTTATGAATGACATACATGGATGTATTAAACAAACTGCTCATATATGATTGCATATGATAACATCACTAAATTCCGAGCATTTCTTTCAGACTTTGTGTACAAAAATATCACAGTGTGATCTAAAAATAAATACTTTCTAATTACATCTGAACAAAATATATTTTTCTCTGCACTATAGACAATATAATTAAATTATATTTTTTGGCTGTTAACAAAAAATCTTTAACAAAAAGTTAGCTAAGAAAAATAAAAAGTGAAGTAGTTTATATGTAACATCCTTTAGGAAAACTTACAAGCAACATTTAATTTTTGTATTCTTATTGATAGATGTGAGCAGAGAATTCGTCGATATCAGTCCATTAAACAAAGCTGTAAAATATATCTGATACAAAGAGAAGAAAGGAAAAGGTTTTAAGAAAACCTTTCAGCTATTCATTTTAAGTGTTAAATTGTTCTCAAGAGAGAAAATCTATACGCCTCCATTTTCTCTATCAATTGAGTGAAATTGAGATTGAAAAGTTTTAATTCTTTAAAGGATGATATTATTATATATTTAGATTCAGTTAGCAAAATACGATAATTTTACAAGTGAGCCTAAAAGTATCGTATTAACGATTTGCAAGGAAAAAAAATAAAAAAATAAAAATAAGGAGAACATATATATTAATCAAGAAAAATACGAGCAAGAATTCTGAAAAATGTCAGAAAGAAATATACAATAAACATAAGTGAAATATTCCCTGCCAACGAAACTATTCAAAGTATTCTTCTTTTCTTTAGTTGCAATTGAGAAATAATTTTTATTATTTCACATTTGGAATTATAACAATAATAAATGTGGCTTATCTTAACACTTTACTTCAGTTTCATGGATCATCCAATCACCAGTAGTGCATTAATAAAATCCTTAACGATTTTATATATCTGAATACAAATACAAGCTCACCAAGAAAACGAATTCTAAAATGTAGCTAAATGTATAAAAATATTTATGAATTTAATAATGCACGTTTGATGCTTAGATAATCCATGAAACTGCAATAAAAGTGTTAAGATGAGCCGCATTTATTATTTCTTTATTGTTATAAAGCTCTATTTGAAAGCACATTGAGCTCTTTGTGTATGCAAGGTCTGCTGGCTTAGTTCCGATTTTGAGAACTTGATTGTGATTTTATACTCACACACACAAACACACACACACACACATTATATATATATATATATATAATGTGTGTGTGTTGTAGAGAAAGTACTGAGACCCCTTTTCTTATACAATAAAGAGCACATCATAGACGATGATGCTAGCCTTGTAGAGCACAACATAGTATTAGTACAGACTGGCCGGCTACCCATATACATTACAAGTCAATTACTCAACTTTTAACTAACTATTGTATTGTTTACACACCTTTTTATATTTGTATGTTCGAGTTATTATTAAATACCATTCAGATAACATTACAGAAATATGCATGTATTTGAGTTATCTCTCAATAAAAATATATCTGTTAGTAACATTGTGACGTTATAAGGTAGGAAAAGCAAGAGAAATGAGGATAACTGTTTCAAATGTGATAGTGATGATGGAAAATAGAAATTTAAACCTTCGCATTCGAAAATAAAATTCTGATACAAAAAACGTTAGAATTAAGGAATTTAACTGTTGTGCCCTGTAAAGGGGCCGGAATGAAAACATGAACTCGGATTTAGAGAAAACAAGTATATTGAAGAAAATATAACACAACAGAGAAACGTACGCCAGTCTTGACTTCCAGTATAGACTGGGATTGATTCAACACTGAGAAGCAGGTGCTCCCAGTATTTATGGGTAATGGAAGAGTTCAAAGTCCGTTATAGGTAAGGTACCATAACATTAACCCAAAGTAGAGATGGGATGCTTAAGAAATTTGCTAATCGAAAACATAGAATTAGGTTAGAGAGAAATTGAAAACAAAGAATTATGTTAGAGATAGAGACAGACTGATAGGGATTTAATCTTTGCCGTGAGTCTAGACAAGACAAGAACATGACACACGCGCACACATCAGTCAGACAATACTGCAAGACCAGTTAAGTAGATCATGATCACAACAGAAAAATATATAATTTTTAAATTGCCTTTCTTTTTGTGTATTTTGCTGTCAACTCTTTTCGGGAAGCCGCTAGAGTGACGATTAGATCACCACCGTAACACCAACAGAATCTACTATCAAACAAAGTTCCACAAAACTCCCTTTTGATCCAGTCGCATTAATTTCCATAACTCTTTTTCTTAAAGGATTAACTCTACAACATTATTCATATGTTTTATCAGTGTCTTGCTTGTTGTTACGTTTACAACGTGTTGGCTGTTGTGCATAGGTGTCTTTTGTTATAGACAGTCATCTTCGAGATGAGAGTTGTCTACTTCAGTGTATGAATTAAAGAGTTCACTCTGAAATTCCTGGAAGCTATTCGAATGATGCTTACTATTATGGATGAAGTATATACATCGTATCAGTGTCTCATGAGCACATTGCTATATCACTATCACTTTTTATACAGACACTTTAACATTAAATATTTCCGCTAGAAAATTAATATATCTTTCTCAATTTGCAATATCTAAATTTCGAATACTGAAAGTTGATACTTCACATCTGATGGAAGACATTGGACAGAACTTGTAGAAACAGTCCTGAGAGACTGCTTCGATGTTCCGGTACATCCCCATAGCCATCATCCGAGGCAACACCCATGTTTATTATGATATCATCGCGCAATGTCTAAGACTTCTTGTTTGTATTTCTGCTTTGTACATGATGTACAGATTATTACTTTTATTCAAAAAAATGTTTCTATTGATCGATTGCTCTGGAATTACATATTAGAACCTTTGGCTCGTCTAATATCCATTGAGTTTAAAGTACTTGAGTTTGACTACACAATAAAAATATATTGAATTTAGTCGTCGGTGCTCAACTGTATAAGCAATTGAGCTACAAAAAAATTACACTAAAAAGCCGGTGTATATAAAGGATTTATGCTCATGTAACATAGAGTTAATAAAATAAAGACTGAGTTCAAACGGGACGCCGAATTGTCTTTTTTGGTCTTTTCACTACCAACAGTCGAAACACGCACGAGAACAGCGCAACGTTTACAATCAAACTTTTCGTCCAGAATTTGATTCCTTTTTTCTTTTCTTTTTCTCTTTGCACTCGACGTAGTCACAACGTTAACCTTTCTCGCTCTCACCCCAGAGCAAAGTGTCTAAGCTTTTTATCACGACGAGAATTAGCCCATGCAAAACAAGGCTCATTTGCATATGTGAAGTCTCGTCGCGTGACAAAAATCACATGTTTCGATTTGGTGACTAGAACACTCTGAGTTCAATCCCAGATGGACAATGCATGGTGCAACCCTCGCTCTTTTTCCTTCTGGACCTGCATGATGGCTGCTACAGTTCAGATAGGCAATTCCATTCTCTGAGTTCTGATTGACTGATCCCTGCTAGTCTATGTTAAATAATCTATTAATAAACTTCTTGCTTGAATTAATAAATATTTACATAGTAAATATTGAATCATTTAATACCAGTGTCTCAATTTGATTCTACAATATATATTGTACTGGATAGTTCTGCCGGTTTGCTAGTACTTCACAAAATACTTGAAATATTAATTTTAAAGAAATAATCATTCCATTCATATTTTTAGTTGAACTAGAATCAAACTATTTCACATTTATTCATATAGATATATAAACATTAACATTTTAGTAATTTCGATACAAATTTATTTATCTTTTACAAATGACTGTAAAGAAAGGAAAAAAAGAAATCAATTTACTTTTTAACTGGCAATTTAGAAATAGATTGCAACTTGTTTAAAATAAAGTCAGTCCCACTAAAGAAAGGAACATTTAAACACAAATCCTAAACATTTGAACAGGAAATAAAACAATATTGTGAAATATAACTATTTGTTTTATTAAAATCAAAATAATTATTGACTTAACCAAACAATAACAAATAATAGTGAATTAATAAAATACCCCTTTTCAAAACCAATATGCAAATCAGTTAACATTCGGAACAATATCGCATATATATATTAGTAGTATATGAAAATAAAAGATGGTGCGTCCATTGTGTAAAGTTAAATTAAATTGAAATAGGGTGTTTTGATTTGATAGTTAGTGTGAGAAATGAGGCAAACTTGCGCATTTATTCATATATATATCAACTATATAAAATAATTAATATTTATCTATAAGTATTAGTAAAGAGTTCCACTGTATAGAATGCATTTAAATTTTGTAATTGAAACGGTTTGTGTCTATGAAACCAGTAAAATGCAGAAAAAGAAGAAAGAAAAAAAAGAAGAAAAAAAATTTGTCTATCATCCTGATGAAGATTCCTGTGTGAATCGAAAATTTGAATTGAAATAATTAATATGTTTATTTTTAAAAAAGCCTCTGCATTTTACTGGTTTAAAAAAAACAAAAAACGTTTCAATTATAATATTTATCTGTTTTTGGGGGATGAGAAATTTTCATTATTTTTGCCAATTTTTGGACTGGTTCACTCATTTTTGTTGTTTTTATCACACCATTTCAGAAATAATTGCTCTCCTGCCTTCTTCAGATACCTTGTGTCAACCATGGGAACCGTCTTGAATTTTGAACCCAACTCTTTACATGTTGAATAAATAATCATTCAGCTTAAATCTGAAAACATTGTGTTCAATGCTTTTTCTGATGTCATTTATGAAGATTTATGTTCCTGTTTTTATGAACAAAACCGTTTTCTCATTAAACTTTATGAAATAGAATTAAGGAGACAAAATAATCTTATTTGATCCAATAAGTAACAAAGAGCTTGTTCAATATAACGGGATTACCGAGTCTATAGTAATTCGGTAATCCTATGGCCAAGAATTAAAATCTTTATTCAAGAATCAGTGTACACTGGAGTCATAAAATTTTTACAGTTTAGTGACCAATGTGCATTTTAACAAATGGCTTCATGTATTTTGTACTGATACAATTTTTTGTATTCATTTTGAGTTAGTAGTTATAAACAAAGTGTTTGATAGGTTTGTGCTTTAATTCTTTCAGAGAAAATGGACTCAAAATAAAATAATGATAATAATACTCAAGATGATATACTTTAATACACACACACACACGTATATACACAATTCCTATCAATTCCTATCATCGATTGACACACTACAGCACTGGTACAACTGGTGTTTCATCACCATTCGCCCATGGATTCAGGCAAAGAGTCTGGGCCCATGACCACCTGTTATGGATCCCCTTCACAACTGAGATCCCCTTTGTTAGGTGACTCCTCGACCGGTCTTCCACTGTTATCGGCACAGCTGTCTATTTACAATCACCAGGTAACCTCTCACTGAACCCTCATTCTATATCCTCACCATGATCACCAGGGCTGTCACCAACGTCTTCACCTGAACCACCATCATCACCTCAGCAATTGCAAAAGCCAGATGATGAACACTTGGCCTTGGAAGAAGAACTTAGTAACTCTATTGAGGAAGTTCAGATGATGACGCTGGCTGAACGACCACAACTGCATAAAATCCAAGTCTCAGGAGCTACCAAGACAGTGATAAAAAGAATAAACCTTACTCTCCATAGACTTGTGTCAGCCAACACATCCCTCACAGAACTGAATTAGGTTATTGATGCTGCAGGACTATACATTGTTAGGAAAACCCTCCCTCAATTCCAAAACCAATAGCGGTCCAAAACACAAAGAACAACACCACCTTAAAAACTGAAGTTACAAAAGCAAGTTAACCTATGCAGAAAGGAATTGTCCAAGATCAAACAATTCTTTGTAGCCCCCACAGTGCAAAGTCGGCTGAATAACACCATCTGCAGACTCAGTTCTAAATATCAGACCAATATAAAGGGAATTAAAAACATTGCAAAGAAGCTGGAATGCAAGATACGAGCACTTACTAAAAGAAATAAAAAACAGATCAAAAATGGAGAATAAACAATTCAAAACAAATGGGAGAATATTCTGCAGGAATCTTATAAGAGAAGCAATGACTGTAGAGTAGAAAAACCACCTGACGAACTAGAAGACAGAAGGCCTCTGAAAATAAGGGGCCATGTAATCAAGAGGTCTAGTTAATTTTGGATAGAGCTCAAGGTAATTAGACCAATTCTGAAGTGCCAGAGATAGAAATAACACTTGAAATTATAAAAAGAAAGCTGGAACGATTCCAGAATCATAAAACCTGGTGCAGACAACCTATCCAATTTCTGGTCAAATCAACTAACAGATCTTCATAGCCACTATAGTGACTGATTCACCAGACTGTTTAGGGGATAGGAGGCCACACCAGCATAGCTAGTAAAAGGCGATACAAACCTTATACCCAAAACAAGTGAGACACTATGCCCTAATAAATACAGGCCAATCTAATGTCTCACTACTACATACAAGCTTTTCACTTGCCTGGTTGCAGACACCATCTATGAACACCTCTCATCTGTAGCATACCTCGAAAAGAACAAGCAGGGTGCAGGAGGAAGTGTTTTGGCACCAAAGACGAGTTGTTAATAACACCATCATTGAACACTGTAGGAAGAAACAGAGAAACCTAACCATGGCATGGAGTGATAACCAAAAGGTGTATGATAGTGTGCCCCACTTATGGCCACTACAGTGCTTATAATTATGTGAGATCCACCTGATAATCAAAAAGACTATGGCTGCCCATATACAAATGTGTCAAACAATCATATCATTAAGCCACACCAATGGAACAATAACAATCCTTTATATCAAGATCCGAAGAGGAATAAGGGACAGCTTATCTCCTTTACTCTTTTGCCTGGCAATAGATTCGCTAAATAAGCTACTGAATAAGTACCGAGGTGCCTACAACAAAACCTAAAGAAAAGAGTAAACCACCTGCTCTTCATGGATTATCTCAAGCTGTACCCTAGCTCAAACAAGTAAACTTTTGTAGGTCGTACATACTTTCTCTAAAAGTATTGGAATTGAATTTGGCCTGGACAAATGTGACAAGTGCTTCCCCAGAGCTGGGAAGAAGATCCATGCAGAAAACATACAGCTTGATGAAGAAAATGACATCAAAGAGCTAGAAGAGCAAGAACAATACAAATAATTTGGCATTGAATAAAATGATTCAATTCAACATGCCAAGATTAGAGAAAAAACTGGCAGAGAATATATATGCCATGTAAGAAAATCTGTAAAACACAGCTTACAAATAAAAACAAAATAACTGCCATTAACAAACTTGCCAGAGCGATAACATACACCTTAACATTATAGACTGGCCACAAAAAAACAAGGTAAATGTACAGAATAATGTATAGAAACCATTGTCTACCAAGGCTGTATCTGCCCAGAGGATCAGGAGGTATAAGTTTCTCGAAAATTAACCATCAACATTAGCCAATATCTGATGAGCTCCCAGAACCAAAGTCTTATGATGGTACATCAGCATCAAGAAACAAGGGCCAGTAAAACAACCTCCATCACTAAACTGCCGAACATCACAAATGAGACAGAAATACCAAATAACCATGGCACGGAAATAGCCAAAAAGAGCTGCCAGAAATACACCAAGACCTTCCATAATAACCAATCAACAAGTGCCAAATATTCTCTGGAAAAACTATCCCAGGAATATATAAATCAGAAAGTTTTGTAGACTGGCTCAAAAGAGGATCGCTTCACTATGATCAGGAGAGGATGATAATGGCTGGCCAAGATCAAAGCTTCAGCATCAATGCTTTTAGGAAGATGAGTGATCTGAGCAACAACCATAAGTGCAAGTTCTGCCACACAGAAGTAGACAGTGTGAGCTACCTGACATTCATCTGTAAGGTTTTGCTGGGGGGGGGGGGCGTTAACTATATAATACAAACCAATGGAGTGTGTAAATATCTCCACTGGACCATCTGTAAAAGATTGAATACCCAGTGTATCCTGAGAACATATACCAGAAAGAACTGTTGGAAATAAGTCATACACCATCCACTATGACTATGTAATTCCTACAACTATAAATAAGAAAACAGAGCTGTTAAACTTGACAGTCATATGGGACAAGAATGAGATAGTCGCAACCCTAGTTGAAGTCAGTGCCCCTAATGATGCTGGCTTAAACAGAGCTGAGAAAGAGAAGATAACTAAATACCAAGGTCTTATATACGACATGAAAAGAAACTGGAAAAAGTATTTTAAAAACTACCTGGCAAATATACCCGGTGAACCAAGTGCAAGAGAGGTCTAAACAATTGTGCTTGAAGAGACGGTTAGAATCCTTGAAATATCTCTTGGTTAGAGTCTCTGAAATAATGGGTGAATATCTGGCATTTGGTATAAAAATAATATGAAAAATAAATAAATGTTATCACATTAACCGATGATGTAAATAGCTATGCTTTTCCATTAAACTCGTGTTAATTGGTATCCATATTTAGCATCAGAAAAGTAGAAATTCAATATGTACAAGTCTGCCAACAATATGCTATCTATAGCATGATGATGACTTATGTAAGTAAAAACTAATAATGAATATACACATGATGATTGTTTCTTTTATTCTGTATCTCAAGTACAAAAAATGGTTAAATCCCTGGAAAAGTGGATGAAATAACGCAACTCTTATGAAGCATCTACAACCTTACTTTAAATTCATTTTCCCACATACACAATATATATGAGAAGTTGAATTTTTTTAAGGCGATGCTAAGGCAATGTTGTTGAAAACACTGTTTGATACGAGACAACTTAAATCGATGAAATGACAATATTGAAGAATTCAAGAATTGTCAATTAAATATATATTTAACATCGTAGTATATCGAATCACAATGATATGGCATGGTGTCGTATTTTATTGCTATTATTAGTTTGTTTGTTTGTTTGTTTGTTTTTTTAATTTTCGAGGTATACCTCCTTTTCAAACAGAAATCTCCACTCGATCCAGAGAATGTTTTCGCCTAGAAGCCAGGAGCTAAAACCTGGAAAATTATGGTATGTATTTTGTAGCAGTTTCATAGAAATTAAAATATCTATATTTGATTATTATTTGTTGTAAATGTTTATTGATATATCTTACTTGTTTATTATTAAAATTATTATTACATTATTTACTATTTATTATTATCATATTTTTAAATTCTATTATTATGTTTTCTTTTGTGCTTTATTTTCTACTTAAGCGTTAAACGTTAAAATTGGTTTTAATTAGTTAAAAGCAAGTAATTGATCTGTATTAA
>OY744526.1:61078925-61213925 GCA_963556195.1 Sepiola atlantica
ATATATATATATATATATATATATATATAGTACATGTATTATATTTGTTTCTATGGATGTTAATCCATTGAAACTTCAGTATTTATAAAAAGTGCTCAATAACAAGTAGAGCTCTTTTTAGTATAATTTTTTATTTATACAAACATTATTGGTTACATATGTGCATACATGTTTCAGTTGTCCTCTCCAATAGAGAGTCAACTTCCTCAGACCTTAAGAGAAATTAAAATATGTATACACAAACACAGATATGAATGAAGTAAAAAGAAAACACCTTTATTCTCATTAATAATGAAGACTGCCTCAAAAATAATTGGACTCTCTATTGGAGAGGACAACTGAAACATGTAAGCACATATATCTATTAATAATGGAGGTTATGTATGTCTCTGTCTGTCTGAAGGCGAAACTATATTATTAGTTTAGATTGCTCTCTTTTTATATCTACTTATCAGCTCCTATATATACTCATTCCAAAACTTCCCCAAACATCACGCGTTTTTCAAATTTACATAATTAATTTGTTTTAAACTTTCTGATAAATTAATATTCGCAAATATACACCCATGATAGTTTGTTTCAGATTTCCAGATTTATTTTCCTCGATAATAATCTTAATAAAAATTATAAATAGAATTAATTACAGACATTGTTTTTTTAATCTATATAATTGAGTTACCTAATTAAATTAGATTGTAATGGAATATGATGGAACAGCCGGCGTCCACCCCAACATTTGATTACCTGCCCTCTGATTAGACAAAAAATTCTATTTCAAGAAATCCACAGGTGTTAACATGACGTCAGATTAGAGAGATAGAGAAAAAAGAGAGAGAGAAAATAGAGAGAGATTGACACAAGACAGGGGCGCGTTATTTAATAATTAACATGTAAACAACACATTCTCTGAGATTTATTGTACGAGTAACTCAAAAATTATATATATAATTTTATTTTTTTATTAAAAAGTTTTGGGTTTGTTTGTTTTTTAATCTTACAAATTATGCTTTAAAACACAAATTTATTGAATCAAATTGTTTAATTTAAAAAATAATGATTTAGAGAAATTTCAAATTCATATAAAAGTTTAATACGAAAATGCGTTTAGTTTAAAATGCTAACTAATGTAAACACTAGGCTCGCATAATTATCCTTAAGTGCGAACTCAGATTACTTAAATTCCAGATGAATGGTTCCATCATGGATATTATTTTTTAGCGAAAATAAAATTAAAAATTATAGTTGATAAAATTTAATATCTAATTATTTATTTTAATTTATTTTTGTCCAATTAAATTCAAGATTTTAGACTGGAGTGTGGGTCATCTATAGGTCCGCCAAATATAAATTTTATTATGCCGTCTTCTAAAACAATAAAATAACTTCCAGTTAACAACTTTTTTCTATTTATCGAAGAGAATTTAAAGATTTAGTTTTCTAAACACTTTCCTTGCGGTTACCTTTTACGTAGTTTAAAATGTCATGTATGTAATATGTAACTTAAAACAACTAGGAAAAATATGCGACCAGAGAGAGCATATATTTGCTAGTAACAAATAATGTTTGTATAAATAAATATATGTGTGCTGATAGCTACGTGTCCTGCGTCAGGGATGTATAAAAATTTTAAACGATGCAGTAAAGTCTTATTGTACTTATCATGAAAAATGATACGTTGCGATGCAGACACAAAAAAAACAGTCAGGAATGTGAGTTCTCTACTAGTTGGAAAAAGTAGCTTTGTTTGTTTTTGTGGTTTTTTACTAGGAAATTTCCACATGCGAATTGACTGCCAGTTATTTTTGTCTTTCTTTCTTTTTTATTCCCCCACCATGTAAAGCTAACTGTAAAGACAGTCGATCTAACCTACCTACCGTTAACTGAACAATTTAATTTTATGAAAAGAGCCAGTGAAATACATCTCAACATTTTCTTAAAAACGAATTACACTGGATGGGATACAAGGTTTGTGTTAGATGTTTTAACTTGTTTCAAAGAAAGCTTTCTCGTCTCTTTAGCTTCTGCCAGCATTTGTAAACTCAATTTTATTTGCACTGTGTAGTCTGTGGTTAAATTTTTTAGTCTGATTTGATAACAAAAATCTGTCATGTTTATATACTTTCAACCAGTCCAGAAACAGAGAGTGGATTCTTCTTGTATATACAGAGTTCATGAAAGTGAATTTATTTGGCACAGGTCTAGAGAGAACTATTTTTTTATTTATTAGATTTTAAAATTCTCTTTTCTTTTCATCTTCAATCACTTGTTATGTATATTTGTATAAACGAGAATCGTGACATAAATTTTCCGGGGACTTGTTAAAATCAAATCCCTTGGTCCCAGAACTCACTAAATTAAAAAGCTATCAACATCACTATATATATATATATATATATATATATATATATATATACATATATATTATGTCCATCCACATATAGCTGTTTCGCCGTTCCATGACTCTTGAATGTTGCTAGAAACGTGTGGGTGTTTCTAACTGATTTGAAATCTTATCCCTTATCGGCAGTTGAAAGATGTAACTGTTGAGCCATCAGCCACATCCACATGTAAGTGGGATCTATAAATGTTCATATATTGGCAATTATCGGCCACTGAGACAAATATTTTTTTACAAAAGGCTATGCATTTACGTAAATAATAGCCAGTGGTCTCCCTTACAAGAGCGTTCCACTCACGAGGAGTGGGGAGCAAATACCATGAAGATTTTTACAAGAAAAGAGCAATAATCAATGTATGTGATAGTTATTAAGTCTCTATCTGTTTTATATTACATTTACATTGAATGCGTGTCTTTTTGTTGGTTTGAAAAGTCAGAATCAGTGAAAAGTGAAATGACCTTCAATTACTAGTTAACACTGTACATTAACAGGCAATGAAAAATATTTATTTCAGACATTGAACCCTCATCCACCCAAAATTGAGAGAAATGTCTGAGATATGGTCTTCTTTATTTATTTGTTTACAGTTTTCACACAACAAAACGTATATTATATTAGACATTAGCTTTATATATAAAAAAAAACTGTGCATTTTGTACATATGGCCACATGAAGATAACTATTAGTTATATACATATACTAGTAGAATACCAGTCCGAGGACGGTATAAGCAATATATATATATCATTAGTTTCAAATTTTAATGATTTTTTTCTTTCTTTGAGGGGGTATTGTACGGTTACGGTGGCACCCTCCTAAATGCTAAAGTTTACAAAAAAATAAATCATGTGCAAACGTTACTGCTCCTGTTGTCTAGAATACATAATTCATGATGAGAAGTTACATAGTTTTAGATTTTACCAAGCACATACATATTATTGACACTCACACGTGTGGCACCGATCCTTTTTAACATGTTTAATATAAGTAAAATTTTTATATAGAGCAATTCTTTTCCGTATTAATTCTTTTTTGTATCTAACTTGTTTTAATAGTTTGTTAGGGGTGGGGGCGAGTTAGAGTGGGCGCATCCCTTAAATTTTAAAGTTTACAAAAACATTAGGTGCTTAGTTTACTGACCAGGTTGCCAAGAATATATATTGCACAATTCGTAATGATCGGTTCATAAAAATATTTTAAACTTTATATATATTCACCCCCTAAATATTAACATTTACAGAAAATAAATAATATTATCAATAATGAAAACTTCTATCAGAAGAAACTGATAAAGCTAGGCAAGATAATATTGATTATTTTTCCATCATTTATGAATCAAACAATCACTCGGTTAACAGTAGAAAGTGAAATCTCGAGGTTTGCAACGATTCGATGCTGCACCTTCAGATTAAGCTATAATATTAAACTTATAAATAACATTGGTTCTTTCTAGTGGTTTTTGAGTTGGAGAGGAGTTCTTTTTTACGACAAGATTTTGGGTTTTAAATTTCTTATAGTAAATAATGAGTCTAATTTTATTGTTATTGTCAATTGGGGATATGTATCTGTGTATAATATTAAAAATGAATTTAAATGCCCTTTGGGAGAATGTAACTCCCATAATAATAATAAAGCTAATAGCTACATTAGTTTTACAAGCACTACCCTATCCTGCCGCCTCACTATGCATCTTGTAAACTCTAGGTCAATTTACCAACATCTACAAAAACATAATTGCCCTCCCTCTGATTTAAGACAAATTCTAGTTAATAACACTAAAATTATACATCCGAAACCAATTTTAAAAAATTAAAAATACTGGAAGCTATCTGCATAAAAACACAACAACCTAAAATTAACAACATCAAATATGAAACCAGTGATAACATTTTAAAATGCTTAACGTAATGCGATTTTGTTCTGTGATGCAATCCAGCGTTGCTGAATTTAAATCGTCAACAACTTTCTGGAACAATCCGAAAAACGTTCTCTGCGCATTTCTCCGCCGTCTTTTTAAAATCCTCTTCTTTTTCCATCTTTTTTGTTCATTTGCTTTTGACACCTGAGGATGATTCGACGAAGAATCGAAAACGTTCGTGAAACCTATGGATCATTTATTATTTTTTTTGATTTTAATACAAAAAAGACTATCAGAAAAATTGAAAAAAAAAAAAAGGTATAATTGAACAGACGAAGATTGTTATATTTAACAATGTTTGTATAAATGAGAAAATGCTGCCTAAATACATACACTAATATATATATATATATATATATATATATATATATATATATATATATATATTATATATACTATGCTGGGAGCATGTCATGATGAATGAACTATGTACACTGACCCTCAAAGGAGGCGGTAATACCTGGTAGGATATTATCATTACAAAAGAACACTGGGAGGATCTTCTCCTCCCCATGAACAGAGACGGTACAACAGAAAAGATAATACATTCCCCCTCCTCCAAAAACAAGGTTGTACCTGGGAAGATGATCTCATGACAACAGAAAAGATAATACATTAACCCTTCCTCAAAGGAGGATGTAATAACTGGAAGGATTACCCCCAACAACCTTAAAAAGGAGAAGGTAATTCCTGGGAGGACGGTTTTATGATAACAGAACCGAATACAATGATAGATTAAATCAGTTTTTTTTTAATTCATTAAAAAATGTCTAGTCATAAAACATTATTTGTATATTTACTTTGCCTTTTGGCTAAGATCAAAGTATAGTATCTGTTCTTAGCATTACAGCGACATCAAACGTGAATTTAATAATAATACAGCGTCGTGAATGGAAATGGAAAGAGGGGACACAGATAGACAGCCAATCAGTGCTAGCCAGACACTCCTTTTCTCGTTTTTCTGGTTGGTAATTCTTGGAAGCGATATTAAGAATACTTTTACTTAAGTTATCTATTTTTTTTATTAAATCATTTTAATTAATTACTCTTAATATCGACGAAACTATTGTAGATAAAATAGTACAATGAAATAAAAATTGAATAACATCAAATATTAATTAATTATGAAGTGCTTAAAAAATAGATATTTAAAATTTTTTTTTTTTAACATAGTTCACCCCGAACAAGGCAGACCACCACTGTAGACGTAAGGGGAAAAAAGAAAAGGGAGAAGGTTTTGGGGGGGGAGGTCAACTTAAATTGGGATCTGCCCAGCGAGATGTCTGTTTACATTAGTTTTAAATTTCTGCATGTCAGTACTGTCGGAGAAACAGGGGCAGGGAGGGAGTTCTAGAGGCCAGCAGCACGAGGAAAGAAGCCTTTTGAGTAGAAAGCTCTCCAGCATCTGGGGACCTCCACAGTGAATGGGTGGGATTTAGTTGATTGTCGAGTTGGTCTAGGGGAATTACGTCGAGGGGGCACTAGAGTAGTCAATTCATCGGAGCATAATCCATTGAAGTATTTGTAGAAAAAGCACAAGGATGCTACATTGTGGCAATGGGACAGGGACTGGTGCTTGGTTGACAGTGAGGGACCTATTAGGTTTGCGACTCTTTTTTGGACCTTGTCAAGGAGGGAGAGACTAGTAGATGATGCACCAGCCCAGATGTGGCAACAATACTCTATGCACGGGCGGATGGTGGCTTTGTAGAGATACAGGATAATGTCAGGTGTGAGGAGTCTACTAGCACGCTAGAGGGAGCCAAGCTTCTTTGCGGCAGCCTAGGCAATGTCTTCAATGTATTTGTTCCAATTCATGTTACGTGTGAAGGTTAGGCCAAGGAGTTTGAATGATGAACTCTCAGGTAGAGTGTTATTTGCCATGACAATCGGTGGTTGGAGAGGTTTCTTGTAGTTATTGAAGGAAAGTAGCTTTGTCTTTGCGGCATTAAAAGTTACCAACTATTTATGACCCCAATCCACTACAGCCTGGAGGTCATTTTCTAAGGATTCAGCCATTGCCTCGGATATGATCGCATCTGTTTTGCCAACATGGCGAGAGTAAAGCGTGGTGTCGTCAGCAAATAAACCAATCTCAGACTATGTCATCAGGGAGATCGTTTATATAGATCAGGAACAATAAAGGTCCAAGGCTAGATCCTTGGGGTACACCAGCAATTATGTCAGGTTTTTTATGTCTCTGACCTTGGATGGGATGATGACCAGATTATCAAGTGTGGCTTCGGTCTGCAAAGGGAATTTGGGGAGGGGGTGGTTATCTGAGTCCAAAGTGGAGTTAGAAGTGAAATGCTGGGCAAGTAGTCCAGCCTTATCAGTGGCCGTGCAAACGACATCATTGTGGTTTGATAGTGGGGGAATCGTTGATTGACCATTGTTCACTACACTATAGTAGATTTTCCAGAAATCACGAGTACCTAGTTTCTGTGACTGAATGCGTTTTTTTGTTAACTCATTATACCATGTCTGCAAATTTGCTTATCTAATGTCTGTTCTTTGATCGTTCGTCTCCACTATACATAGAGTACTTCAAATTACTATTTTGTATTATTGATTTAAATAACATTAACCCGTTTTCATGGTAATATAGGTGTGATAAATAAAAACAAAACTTTCGCATTTATTCATTTAGCTATATCAGGTTTTCGGGACAAATTTTACACTTTTTGGAAAGGATAGAAAAAACGTCATATCTTGAATTTTATCTTAATGTATTCTTAAAGTTGAATGTGCACCTCTTAGAGATTTTTTGTCAGGTACAGCTCAGCTGAATAAGCTAGCTTGAGTCTCCACCATGGTTTCCAGGTGAGACCTGAACTTGTAGCACGCAGTCTTCACAGTGTCCTTTGAGAGATGACTAAACACCATTTTTTTCCTCGCAATCAGCCCGTCGTTAGTGTTATAGGCAGTACGGTTGGTGCCTTTCTCAATTGTGTCCCATGCATAATAGTACATTAAGTAGAAATCTAGCGAGTTGAATGGCCAGATGTTGGGACTGACGAAGTCGTGGAAGTTCTCAAACAACCACTTCTAGGTTTTTATGGAGGTTTGAGACAGAGCCGAGTCCTGCTACCACACATATAGCTTTCCCGCAGCCACCCCCTCCATCCAGCGTTTGACAACAGTGAACAGCAACTAAATATAGCCATCTGAACTGAGTCTACATTACTTTTTGAAGATATAGGACGACATGACTTGGTCTTTGATGAAAACTAACTCAAAGACCATCAAAGTTTGAGGGAACTTTGTCTTCATGATACTTCATGCAGACTGTAGTCTAACCACCTGTTGTTTTGCACGTTATGCAATTGGTCTAAGAAAAACCAGAGCATCCATGGCTTGACTAAGTGTTTGACCATATTAGGGAGTTTCTTTGCTTTCATAATGCAGTCCTCTTGGGCCTGAGTGTTGAGAAGTTGGCCATTGTGACTCTTGTATCAGGAGTAGCGAAGATCTTTTTTCAGCACTTTTTAATAGTCGCCACTCCGACGCCCATCGCTCTCTCTCTCTCTCTCGCTGGTCTGCATCGGCTTGGTTAGATTTTGCCACACTCTTTAGCAAATTTTCGACGGATTTCGTTCTGCAGATACAGTCAGAATGCGCATTATGATCCTTCCTGCTCGCTACTGCTTCCACATTTCAGTTAAAATTCTCCAGTTCACATTTCATATCCCTTAAGACATTCAAAGCACATTTAGCTGCAATTAAGATTTCTGAATAATAATTAGATATTCCTCAAATTTCAGTTTTTGTTCTAGTATTTTAAAGTGTTTTGGGGAGACATAATATGGCATAACCTACCATTTGAAAATTTAAATATTTCAGATTCGCATTGAATTTTATCCATATTTATTAGACACCAATTAAGCAAAATTCCCTGGATTTCAATTTCTTCTTAAGACCCTTTAAGCTTAAACCTTAAATTTTGGACATTTTCTTGGATCAAAATCATGTAATGTATTTTGAGAAAAATTTGAATACGGATTCTAGCCATAAGGCTAAGTCTCAGTATATTTTGGTTTTAATTTTCGTAAGGGAACAGAAATTTACTGCCAAACCGTATTGTTCGAGGATTTAATTCTCAACCCTGGGAAGATTTCTTTCTTATATATGTTTGTGTGTGTGGTGTTTGGAAAAGAAAATCGATGGCATAACTTCAGGAGTATGCACTATATGGGCAAATAATGGAAAACGTTCCCATAAACATAGGTCCGGAATTGCTTGGTCTCAGAACTATATGCCATTGAAACAAATACCGATCAGCATTTGCTATTGTAAACATCTAACACGTTCAACGAGTGTGATAGTGAACTGTTATTTCTACCTATGGGATAGTAAGCAATATGCCTGTGACATGATCATCGGTAAAATAAGTCTGGGTCTTGGGTTGCCATATACACCAACATAACCATACAAAAATGATACCAAACAAATATAAAAGCCGTGGAATTCAGAAGAAAGTCCTAAGTGTCATGATCGGCAGGGATTCCTTTTATAGCTAACAAGGGGACCCGGTCGGTATACTGCTAATGTTTGCTCTTCTTATTTTAAGTAACAGGATACAAGAGACCAGATACGTGTAAATAAATATGATCAGCACAACCCAAAGACGATGCAGAGAAAGAAATTGACCAAGAAGGATATAAGACTAGTATTGGAGTGCTATTACAAAAGCAACGCCTACACAAAAAAAACTTGTTTACACATATAAAATATAATCCCAAAGTTACGCCATTGATTTTCCAAAACATCCTGTATATGTATAACATTAAAATCAATCAACATCTCAAAATTGGAACAGAGTTCTTATGTAGCTATTCAATATAATTGTATATTATTATAGATATATCTATTGAGCACTATTGCAATCTATACTGTAAAATATTTCTAAAATATGTTTTAAATATACTATTTGGAATTTTATATACATGTAAAAGGAGGATGTGGAATATGATATGAACTATAATAATTGACGGAAACAATTTACCAAACCTATGTCTGGCATAAAAACATTTCATATATAAATAAAAAAGAAAATCCTACTTCAATAACAGTACAAACAAAGACTTCATTCGCCGTCACCTCTTTACTGGACCATTCCCCATCACCTCTTTACTGGACCATTCCCTATCAGTCAAAATTGCTAATTTAATATTAGAGATAATATTATCATTGATAAAAAAAAATGTTGAAAATATTATTCGTCTTTTCTGCAAGTGGAAGTAGAAAATTTTCCAGAGAAAAGTTCTTATTGAATTATATCATCAAATTATCACAAGAGAAACTTGTATGAAACTGACTGAACAATTGGCTGAGAACAAATGATGAACTGATAACCAATACAACCATTTTGGTTATCAAATTTACGCTTTTGAAAAATAGCGAAGTAGTTAAAAGAAAATTAAGTTTACTCTTCATCACTTCCATCAAAAAGGAAATGAACCAAGAGAAATTGATAATTTATAGTATTTCGTCTTGGTAATATAAAAAAAAAAATTTTTATTATCATTATTATTATAAGATTGAATGTATTATGTTTAAACATTTACAAGTCTGGTGAAATAAAAGAAACATACTAAAATCATTAAAATATTGTATACATAAAAAATACATTTTTCGATCACAAATAGTGAATTCATAATGTGGCTATAATAATTAGTGTATACTTTATTTAAGATTTTTAAAAAATAGTTGGGACATTTTTACATATCTAATATATTTTTATATGTGAGGAATGTTTATCTCTACGCCTGCAAAACCGTATAGCAAGCCTAATATCTTGGTTCATAAAATAAAATTGCGATTTGTTTACCTGAGCATCACACTGTCAGAAGATAGCTCCTTGGATACTGAGATACATTTATTAAATCCATAAAGCAACAGCAGATGTTGGAAGACTGGAAGAGAAAGTATGGGCTATACATTGCATACCAGCTATACCAAGGTTGGTGTGTATAATGCGTTTGTTCTGACCACTCTTCTATACTCTTCTCAAATCTGGACACTTTTGGCTAAACATATCAAACCGGTCGAGCATTTTCAGTGGAAATGTCTAAGACGAATGCTCAAAATCAAGTAGCAGAGCAAAACTCCTGAGACTGAGATCTTTGTCATGTCAAAATCCCCAAGTATTGATTCTCAAGCAGACTATTACCAAATACGTGGTTTGCGTGAGGAATGATAAACTCTGGAAGCAACTATTTTATGGTGAGCTACATCTTGGAAATTGTTACACCGGCCGTTCTTACACAGGAGAAACAACACCGGTTGTCACTATAAATAGTGTGAGACACCAGAAGACAAAACACAGTCTTGTAACTGTCTAGCCAAGAGCTAGTCACTTTCTTACTTTGTTAATACACTTGTTAAACCAACCCTCGACTTGACTTCCTTTATTTATTATTTACTGTGGAACAACTTCACAACAGAAATCATCCTCAACAAGTCAAAAAAGAAGTACAAAGACACCATTAGGAACAACCTCAAACTAATGCGACTTCATATGGGCAACTGAGAGAACATAGCTTCACGTAAATCTGAGTGGAGAGGGCATATAAGTGACAGTCGTACGACTTTTGAAGAACATCATTTAAACATGATTAACTCGTGTCACTTCCGGAAAAGTGATGGTCATGGCTTAGATGTAATCTTCAAAAGCTGGAAGTGTGAATTCTGTCAACAGTTGCTTCTTTCAAAGGCTGTTTACATGAATCATCTGAAAAACATTAAATAACAACAACCCAAAATATTTCCAAAGTTGTGACAACCCATGTGATGTATAATAAGGGCTGTAAAACCAGCTTTAGATGCACACATGGGTTTATACAAGTAACAGATCTCAAAAGATGACCCCATAAATGCCATGGAAATTATGGTGTTTGTGCGCCACCTTTACTACGAGCCATGCAGATCTGCAGCTGGTATAAAATGCCACCTATGAAGTCACGGAAAAGGAAAGGATGACAGTAGAAAAGTGTAATGAGACCACAATTATGTGCTAAGATGCAACGAATTATCATCATCATGTAAATATTTCCTACTTTATTTAAGAAAACTTTTTACATATCTAATATATATATCTACTTATATAAACTTGAGTATGTGTATATGTTTATATATTTGTATGCACAGGATTCACTCTTAAACTAATTAACCAATCATTATTAATTTTGGAACACATCTGCTAGATGTAAGAGGTCGTAATGTGGGATATATTTTGTTTAATTTAGATTAATGCAAAGGAGGAAAAGTGTGGTTGGAAGCCCTTCATGAAAATTTAGAGACCTCCGACTTTTGTGAAATTCTAACAATAGGTATTAGACATCAATTCCCGAAATTTCAGTTTCTTTGGGGTATTTTAGAGGAGTTTTAGAGTGCATAATACGGACACAACCCCCCATTTAAAAATTCCAATATTTCAGAAATGCATAGAATTTTATCCATAGTCATTAGACACCAATTAAGCAAAATTCCATGAATTTCAATTGCTTCTTAAGAACCCTTAACCTTAAGCATTAAAGTTGAGACATTTTCTAGAACCAAAATCATGTAATGGATTTTGATCAAAATTATAATAAGCATCTAGACATGGAGTTTAGTGTCATTATATCTTGATTTCAATCTTCATAAGGGGACATAAAAAGTGATGTAAAACTGTTCTGTTCAGGAAATTTTACTCATCCCAGGACGGGTATTCTTTTGGTTTTAATATATGAGGAACGTCGTCTTTAGATTTGATACGAGTTGTAGCTATTTAACCTTGCTTTAAGGAATGTGGAAGTCAATCCACTTATTTTCAATTTTTCAATAATTTATTTCCTCAAACGAAAATAGGTCAACATGATTTAATAATAAAGACATTTAATCATTTTAGTCTCAAAATTTTCATCCATTCTTAAGATTCTTTCATTCGATTTAGAATAAAACATCAAGAAAATATAACAATTTCTTAAAAAAATAATATTCAAAATTTACAAACGTGTTTTGGTCTCATTGCTAAATTTATGAAAATATTTTCTTTAAAAAAATTTCCTCTAGAGATATCAAATAAGGAAAATATCTATTCTGAGTACTTTATTTTTGTGAACTCTCCATGAGAACATATTCGTATTTGTATAGAATATTACATCGAAATATAAGGAAGATTTAAAAGAATCTATAAAAATAAATGGAAAATATTTTCTGCTTCCATTTGAACAAAATACAAAGGTGGATCAAGGTTACATGTGCATATTATGTGACTGAACCAATTATAGCTGTGAAAGTTACTTTGGTTGGGAGTAGCAATGGTAGTTGGCACACTGGCACATTGATTCATTTTGTATCCGATTTGAAAGCCGTAGCGATCAAAGTGTAATATAGTCTGACACCAAAGACATTTGTTGAGCGACAGATGAAGATTATCAGAATAATTTAACCAGATAATCTAATGGTTCAAAACATTTTGCTTTGGTTCCAAGAACTCCAACGATCTAAAACCGTGAATTCTAGGCTCAAGCCACCAAGACAAATCCAGTAAGTAGCATTCGTAGGGTATGCATCTACCTCACCATCTCACATTCTAGTGCACTTTCTCAATTTCACAACCTCAGCAAAAGCAAATAAGTTATCAAGATATTTAAAAAGAATTTTGACGCACCTTAGTATATGATTTAGTTTATTTACATATTGGTTTGACTTAAAGACATTTTAAACATTCTATTATGAGTAAATAAAAGAGTTAATCATTAAACTGAAAATTAATTTATGGTTTCTTTAAACATCAGATTTTATAAATAAAAAATATCGACAAAAGGTTCATATTTATACATATTTCTACAAAAGAAGATAACACTTTATGGTTCTCTATTCACTTCAGCTTGTCTTTGAAAATACCTCTGATACCTCTTTATTTGATACTTCTTGTGTCTCTTTGTGCATAAGTATCAGAATTTAAGGAGCGATCAGAGATATGCTGGTCAGTAAAGATTAGCCATGTATACATGCCTCTTCATCCCATTAGTTCTACTCTATTTTGTTGATATTAGCACCTACTACGCACACACATATCTCTCATTATACTGAGAAAGGTTTCAAGAAGTAGCTGAAAATTCTGTCTTAAAAAAACATTCAGTATTCCTATATGTCAATAATAAGAAATAAAATAGAAAAATATATAAACACTTATATATATTTTTACATTATCTTTTTACATTATATATATATATATATATATATATATATATATATATATATATATATATTTCTACAAAAGATATAATTGTTTCTATATGTGTTACTGTATCTGTATATTACGGTTTTATTACAATCAGTCTAATAATTTAATCGGGTGTCTGTAAATGGAAGATAGCATCTCATTTTATAACATAAAAGAATGACTTGCAAAATGTTGCTAGTTTCTTATGTCATTATTGAAGATGAGATAATCAGAGTCCTGTACCCATTTCTTTGTCAATATCTGACATTTTCAATGGAACTGATTTCTTTGAATAATATGTTTGTACCCATGATAATGAAGCACTTCATCCTGTTCAATATAGCTTTGAATAAACTCAATTCAACTAAAAATGATTTTATGTAAAGTCTTTAAACAGAATGTATACGTGATTTAGCTTTCCTTTTCACATCTATTGAAATGTGAATTCAGCATAGAAAAAGCCTAATAATAACACCCAATTGATTCAACTTCATTCTAAAAGAAGTGTTGTTATCTTATGTTATATTTGGAAAAAATACAGCAAAGTCTTATAAATGAAAACAATTGTCAGCAATTGTTATCATGTAGCCACTTACTGCAGCTATCTTATGAAAACTCCTCTGATCTTTCATTATAACATCTTATAGTATCTTTGAAGATGATCAACTATTTTAAGATGTGTAAATGTTTATAACTATTGGATTAAAATAAATAGATTTTATGTAACATACCTAATTAAACATGAAATATGTTCATACACTCAAGGATGTGCACTTGTACTTGTGGAAACATTCATCCGGTCGGGTTTAGTCATCTTTCTCCTATGGGAAGCAGCAGAAGCCAGCACAAAGGTTGTTTTTAAGTATCAACTCTCGATTGGACAAAAACTCAAATCAGCAGTTTCTTTTGAACCAATCACAAGTGCAAGAATATTCACTTTCCTATTTTGCATGTAATATAAAAAAAACACACATAGCTTTCTTCCTCTCTTTCCATTTTTCTCTTTCAGACCAGATGCACATGAGAAAGTTCTTCAAAATAGGACAAGTAGCACACGCATGATGAGAGATATTCACAAACTACTGTACACATAATGATAGCACATAAAAGCTGCTCACCGAATGCATTTACACAAAAATTCTTACACACACTAATATATACACCATTTATAATGCCTACCCAATTTATACACACTGTCACATGCAAACCCATACAGCGTCAACCAAAACAAACATGGCTACTCAACTTCTTCTCAAGATCTCAACATTAGTGACCCACAACTACAAAGGTTTTCAACACTCTTTGATGTGCACCACATCTCAAACCATAGCAGCCCATGTGCAGCAGTCCTTTGTAAGGTCACATGAGATGGGTGGCCATTTACGATTCCACCACCAAAGATAAATCATTTGTGTGTCAAAGAGCATTGCCTTTACTATGGAAAAGATTTGTTTGGGATTTATTTTGGGAAAGGGCCCAAATCCTACCTTAGATTTTAGTGAATCAGTTATGGCATCAAAACCTTCGCTTTGACACCCAGCCGATGGGAGTTACTTTGGCAGAAGTGAGCGGTGTTACACAGCTCATAAGACACTATATCGGCCAGAAGGAACACTTCCACATTGTCGAGCTGAGACATACAGAACATTTGTCGGAGACAGAAGCAACACACTCACTGTTTCAGTAACTATACTGACGACACAGATACAATAATAGATGTTATATACCCAGGTTATATAATATATATATATTATATATATATATATATATATATATATATATATATATATATATTAGAAAAAATGTGACCCATTGGGTCAGCAATTAAGCCCGGGTTAAATTGTTTGAATTTCGAAAAAGTGAGTCTGCAAAGGTAGTTAAATATAAAAAATATAAAGACAAAATCCAAAATTAGCCTCTTTCTGCGCTCTCTCTCTCTCTCTCTCTCTCTCTTCTTTAACTAAGGGTTAAATGATATTACTTCCTGTCGTTATATTTCCTTTTATTTATAATGGATTATTCCATTATTAAAAGTCTTCTCTTTCTTTATTACCTTCGACTGTTAATAAACAAAGTGAGAGAAAGAGAAAAAGACTAATGGGAGTGAGATTGGTAGATGAATGGAAAAAGAAGGGGAGGTCAAACAACGTACAGTTAGATAGGGTAAAAGTAATATATAAAAAGTTAGCAAGAGATAAGTCACTTGATAGGTTATTTGCAAATTACAACTAATTAGAACAATTAAAATGGAAGTTTTTTTTTTTCAAACATAACTCAATCTCAAAACTGAGGAATTGTTCAGCATGTATTTTGGGTGTTTAAAATATATAGAAAAAAAGCCTTAGGGAAACAAACATTGATTAAATCAGCTTTAATATATATATATATATATATATATATATATATATATATATATATATATATATATATATATATACTAATTAAATTCCGATTAAATGCGCTCCACCTACGATTTGAACTTAACATCTCACTATTGGAGTTACTTCATTTTTGAACGCTTTTCCATGCTGCCCGTACGAAAACACCTCTTTTCCATCTAAATATCCTTTCATTGAACACCTTATCAACGGACAATTACCATCTGGACAAACCCCATATCTTTTTCACACGAACTTTTTTCACTCTCCATTACTTAAATTTTTTTTCAAATTTTGAATTTTGGCTTTTCTACTGAAAACTTATCTATCTATGTAATTCCTCTGGTGATAAGATTTTGATCTTTGAAAAGTCTTGGCTTAAGGAAAGAATAATAAACATAATTTTATTACCGAATATACCTTGCATTGAACAATCAAAGTTGGAATTAATTTGTCATTCGTACATGTTTATCCCTCTTCTTTCATCTATCTTTATAATTGCTCTATCTCGTATATTGAGCTTAAACCATTTCACTATAGGTTCTATCTACTACAAGTATACTTTCAGTTTCATATTTTATTCTACATTCTATATATATATATATATATATATATATATATATGAGAGAGAGAGAGAGAGAGAGAGAGAGAGAGAGAGGGAGAGAGATACTAGAAGAATATCCATTCCAGGGCAAGTAAAATTAATTCCTCAAACAGTACGGTTTTTCACAACTCTTATCACTCTTTACGAAGATCAAAATCAAGATATAATGATAATGAAACTTAGGCATAGAATCCGTATTCCAATTTTGATCAAAATACATTAAATAATTTTGATTCTAGAAAATATCTAAAATTGAATGCTTAAGTAATGCTTTGGTTATTTAGATGAAATTGAAATTCAGGGAATTTTGCTTAATTAGTGTCTAATGACTATCAATACAATTCCATGCAAATCTGAAAATTTTTAATTATAACATAAGAGATTGCGGTCATATTATGCACCCCTTAAAAAAAACAACTTTAAAATACTGCAAAGAAACTGAAACATATACACATACCGTAACTCATTAATCAATCATTATGAATTTGGGACACAGATGCAAGGTAGGACGGGTCCAAATTTTGGCTATATTTAGTTTGATTTAGTTTTATGCAAAGGGCATAAAAAAGAGGAGGAAGCCCTTCATGAAAATTCCGGGTTTTGTGATATTTTAACAATCAGTATAAGATATCAACTAATATTCCTCAAATTTCAGTTTTGGGGAATATTTATAAAAGGTTTTAGGAGGCATAATATGGGCACAACTTCCCATTTGAAAATTCAAATATATCAGATTTGCATTTTATCCATAGTCATGAAACGCCAATTATACAAAATTTCCTCAATTTTTATTTCATCTTAAGACCGCTTTAAACTTAAGCCTTAAATTTAAGATATTTTCTAAAATCAAAACCATGTAAAGATTCTAGACATATGATGTTAATCTTCATAAAGGGACATAAAAGTGATGTAAAACTGTTCTGTTTGGGTAATAAATTTTACCAGTTCTGTGCCGGGCATTCTTCTAATATATATATATATATATATATATATATATATATATATATATATAGAGAGAGAGAGAGAGAGAGAGATCATTCTGTATCAACTCAAACAATTTTGATGTAATTTATATAAATTACATTAAAATTGTTTGAGTTGATACAGAATGATCTTTCACTCTAAGCAAACAGAAAACCTGTAATTTTTATTTTCAAATTTGGCACTTGACAATGTTGTAATATGCAAAGATATCTAGCTGAAAATGTGTGTTCTTGCATGCTGAAACAAGGTAATTTATGTTTTTCTTTTAATTCTAGTTAATATAGTTATAAGCTCTTTAGAATGGTAAACATTGCTACTTAATATTCTTAGGAGCATTTTGTTACTATACTAGCAGAGACGAAGCCAAGACCAGCAAAAGATAGTTTGTTGATTATAATCATGTCATATTTAGTACTTCTTCAAAATGTCACAACTCAACTGTAATTTGACACCATTTTTCTTTTAACTTTTATTCACCACAAACAAGGCATATTGCCACCAAAGCGTAAGAGGCTACTGTGATAGGGGCCATATTTATAAAAGGGCAACCTGGTAGGGAGTTGGGCAGGAAGATGTTTGTTCACATTACATTTCAACTTCTGCATGTTAGGGAAACAGTGAGCAGGATGAGAATTCCAAAGGCAAGCCGTTTGAGAAAAGATGCTATCAGAGTAGAAAATATTCTGGTATCTAGGGACCTCTACAGTGAAGAGGTGAGATTTTGCTGTTAGTCAGGTGTCAGGGGAGTTTTCATTGAGGGAGTACAAGTGCCTCAGAGCATCTTCCGTAGAAGTACTTGTAAAACAAGCACAGGGATGCAACACTGCAGTGGTGTGACAGTGGCTAGAGCTTGGCACACAGGACCTATGAGGTTAGAAATTCTTTTTTGCACCCTTTAGGTTAAGTAATTAAACGCAGTTCCAAAGGTAGTGAATATTATTAAAAATTTGTTTATTATTATTGTTAAGAAGTGTTAGTAAAAATGAGTAGTAAAAAAAGTGGTATATTTACTGAAATGAATAATACATTCAGAAAAGGTTGTAAAACTAGCCAAGTTAGAAGCATTAAAAAAGAGATAAATAATATATATTTAATGTATTCTGAAATCTTAAACAGCAATGTCTGCAGCTTATGTAATTTTCATTTTTCTTTATCATTTAGTTTGTAAGTATTGACAACCTCAATTGGAAAGTAACTTATATTTACAGTCAGCTAGATCTACATTGTACATATTTAAATTAGATGCAGCAGTCAGTTCCATTCTTCATTAAGTTGTCAAATACAACCAGTTAACTTTTATTAACAGAGAGTTATATTGGCTTCTCAGACTTATTAAAATCATTAAGATCTCAATATTCTATACATGAATTGCATTGCTGGCAGAACTGGTGCTACTTGCATTCAAACCTAGCACTCTGCAAGTCTCAAGAAAAGATGGTTTCGGCAGAAGTCTCCAGGTTTCTTTGTTTTTCATTTTTGTTTTCTTATATGAAATATTGTTGGAAAAATGTACAGAATCACTTTACACTAATAAAAATTTTTTTTTAAAGATTTATGCGTTGTAATCTGGAGCAAACTTAAATCCTGTCCCAATTCTTTTGAAAATATGATATTAAATTGGCAAAGTTTTATTCTTTTATAAGATTTTTTTTCAAATTTTTATATAACTAGTTGTATTTTCCGGGCTTGCCTGGGTAGAGACATGTTGTCGGGTAGAGAACTAAAAAAAAGAAAATTATTAAAAATATAACCGTGTTTACAACTTATTTAAAATAAGAGTTTCAAAAATTCGTTTTGGTTTTCCTTTATTTTATTTTTGATTTCAATAAATATCCGATTAATGGTAAATAAATAGTAATTCAATGTGTATTTATCAACGTTACGTATAGGCGAGAAAAACACATAAAATCTTATCTAGTACTTTTATTAATACAGAAATTTATTGAATAAATGCTGAAAATTTCATTAAAATTGGATAAATCTTTTATTTTTGGTGATTAAAAAACACATTACTTTTACAATAAGAACTCTCTTAATGGGGATCATATATCATTAATGTAGGGGGACGGTGCCTAGCATCAGCATTGCATATAGCAAGTTAACTTTTTATCATCATCATTAACAAAGATAATTATATTGGCATCCCACTCATTCAAATTATTAAGATCTGAAAATTCTTCACATGATCAGCATTGCAGCCATAAAAAGTTTAGTTTGACATTACCTTTTTTGTTTATCTAATATATAAAATTATGTCAGCCAGATCTCATATTTTAGACTTAAATAGTATCGCATCTAACACATCGATATTTGATTCTGTCTAGCCAGTTTGTTTGTTTTTTCTTCCAACAAGCTTTTGTTAAAATATCAAAATCATTTTTCGCTTCAGTTTGTTTGAAAAACAAAACCCAGCTGAGAAGATTGTTACAATAGTGATAATTTTAAATAATGACTTAAATAATGGAAGGGAGATTACTTATAGCTTCATAAGTGAAAGCTAATACATATTTTCTAAAATGAAAAAATAAAAAATGAAAAAAATGAAAAAATGAAAAAATTATATAATATTTTTAAGTTGTACGAAATGTGCTAATCTGAGAGTAATGGAAAGATAGCTTGATATAAAATACATCTATGATTTAGATATTTACCAAAGAAGGAAATAGAATCCATTGAAAAAGTAATATAATTTTTAAATATTTTTTAAGCTTTCACAAATCGCTGTAACACGTTGTTGATGAACATAATGGAAGGCAAAATAACCAATAGATGAATAGTTACACAGCCGCTTCAAACACGTGTAAGCAATTCACTCAGCTGTTGTTCACAATGATTAGCTGCAAAGTGATTTTAACATAATTTAATTTTAAGTAAATGTTATGTAAAATTTTAAATACTTATAATATTTAATTTTGTAAATGCTTACTTTTAAATCAATATATTAGAACAAGTCAATTGATTACAAAACATGAATGACTATACATATTCTTTATTAAGAGGTTAGTTTTGGGGGTCTTTTAACTTGTTTACTTATTGAATAAGTAAAAGACATCCCCAAGTGTAAAAAAGTATATATAGTTATAGTTTAAGGAGTTTTATTAAATTGGTAAAAATGAAAACGACCAGCAAAAAAAAAATCTAAAAAAATAAAAACGTTGTATCAGTTCAATTATTCGTTAAAATTTGGGGGTTTTATATTTAAATATTGCTGGACCACAGTAGTTCTTCTCAACATAAGTGGTAGTTGGCATGTCAACTTACAAAACAAAGCACATGTTTGTTTTCTGTTCGATAATGATCACCAACAGCTTACTATATGAACTGGAATTTTCTCTTTGAAAACCAGTACTGCAAAGGATGACGAATTTGTAGAGGAGCTTTTTTTTTTTGTTTTATTTTGTTGATATATATTAATGTCTTAACTTATCTATCCGGTATGTTTTATATTGGATTTGAAATAAACGAAGACATTAATTTCGTATAGACAACTTTTTTAGACAATGCAAAATAAAGTGTCAGCAATGAATGAGAGTTAAAATATTCCAAGAAAGTTCAAGGTGAAAAAAGAGTTGTTTTGTCTGGAAGGAGAAATTGCGTACACATGTTTGATTCGACTGACATTGTGTGAGTATACGTAGGCGTAATTAAAAAACTAATCATAATTTAATTTCCGTGCACATACAAATTCTTTAATGAATCTCTAAAGTAATTTTTTTTTCTGCCAGTTTTTTATCGTTCCTCTGTTAATGATTTTGGATTTCAAAATTATGGTATATATATTAGGGTAGGTCGATTTTACACTTTTTTTTAAATATTAAAAAAAGGCACGTACCGAAAGTTGTATATAGACCTATTAAATACTCATGCAAAAAATTAGATCAAAAACTTCAGCGGTTTTTTGAGCGTTTGGTATCAAAGATCGTAGACAAGAATATACTGAAAATTCCTCGTTTTTGCAAGATTTGCTTGAATACTGGTGTGAAAATCAAATAATTTTAGCATTTAAAATCAGGGAATGTCCTTTTATTTTATAAAAATGGTATTAATTAAAGAAATCTTCAAATTGAAAATTTGCCCCCCCCCCCTCATTTTCAGTATCTGCTTTTGTAAACTACCTTTTAACGTTATGAATTAAACAGTAATATTTGAATACCTAAAAAAATGATTTTTTTCTGTTATAAGTGAAAATATAACAAGCAAAGAAATAAGGAAAAACCTAACACTATTTTAATGGAGCTTAATATTGAGAGTCAAATTGCTCCATATAAGACCCCTTAGACAAAAATGCTGGTCTCAATTTCTGACTCAAAACTTTTGCTGTAATGTGTTGATGCCTTGCTTCAAAACCATATACAGTTTGTGAAGCTTCTGTTATTAACTTAACTGCCCGTTCCACGCCCTGAGAATGCCAAAAATGCAGCATAATTTTAAATCTATTAATTGTGTCCAATGTGTGGCATTAAAATTAATAGGTGGTATTCTTTTTAATCTTTTTCTGGTTGACTCCTCACTCCTGAAAGAACAAATTAATTAATTGAATTATTAAAAAATTCCAATCTGTACTGCTTTAATAATTATGGTGAAATTAGATAAAATCTTTAAAAATCATTCTATAAATTGGAATAAATAATTGAGTCAGAGATATATGAATAAATATTACTTACCTAATGGCCAAAATTCTTTTTAAAGCTTCTTCTCTTACTTCAATCTCCTCAGATTTAACCATGGAATATAGAAAGTTTTCATCCAGTAAACAAAATGTATTACCTTGTATATTTCTAAATGTGATATCTTGGATTTCCTGAGGCTGCTCCTTAATCCTCTGGATCATATTAAAAATGTGCACTTGCTGATTGTGGAATTTACTATTTCTTTTAATTTCAAACCAAGAAGTGGCATACACATTTACAATAAAATTTACTACATAGTGTAGTTTTGTTGTGTGCCTTTGTGGGTATGCACCACGAGTCCATAAACACATGAGCCTGATGGCCAAAGTTAACCATCTTGCTTGGTTTAAAGGACCAATTTTCCAGGAGGTATATCTAGAGTCAACCTTACCTCTAGAAATACCTACTGTGTATTCATAAAGGAGTCTTTGGTCAGAACTAAGATCATGTATTTCATCAATTTTAAAAATTGACTCTAGAGGATTGCTAATAGTGGAAAATGATATTTGGGGTAAATCATGGCAATCATTTGAGCATAATTTCCCCAGAGGGCCACTGAATGTTCTAGGGCCCTTTGCGCAACCATCTATGTTTTTAAAAAGGGCTCTGAAAGGTAGTTCATTATGATGCAAAGAGCAACCAATTGTGTGAAGATTTTTTAAAAGTTTTTTTTCGAAAATTGCAACCATTCTACCTTCGCAACCTGTGTTGGTATTAGTGTTGTCAACAAGTATAGCCTTGATACTGTTCTCACTGTGGAATTCATGCAAAACATCCACCACTTGATCTGCATGAACAGCACCTGTTGCACCACTATTAGGAAGAACTCTGTGTCAGATATTTACTTTCACATGGTGTTTCTTTTGTAAAAGTTAAATGGTGTTCTGGTCCCTTAGTTTTTTTCATAATTCTCTGTCTATTTTCATCCACAATTTCCTTATACATCAATGTGTCCTTATCCATTCTCCCATCAACTCCAATACATATAATATTTTAGGTGGGGTAAAAACCCCTGCCTGAAATAGTTTTATTTGTCTACCTCCAACAAGGTAAGATGTGACACAAGGTCATGAAAGTGGGATTAGATAAGCCTGCGCTATAGAGGTGAGCACTCTGGCCATTAAAAAATTGACTGGGCAGCCCCGTCGGCATTCCCCTGTAGGGGCGTCTCAGACAGTTAGCAATAAACTTACTCCTCCCCAAAGAGGGAAGGCAAAGCCTGGGAGGGTGCACCTCCTAGAATTGCACAGGACGGACAAGCCCCAATAGACGGGCGTAAATCCAGACCCAAAGGCCCGGACGATACCGATTTATTTGGTGGGGTAAAAACCCCTGGCTGAACTAGATTTTATTTATCTACCTCCAACAAGGTAAGATTGACACAAGGTCAGGAAAGTGGGATGAGAAAGCCAGTGCTCGAGAGGTGAGCACTCTGGCAATTTAAAAATTGCCTGGGCAGCTCCGTCGGCATTCCCCGGTAGGGCCGCCTCAGACAGTAAGCAATAAACTTACTCCTCCCCAAAGAGGGAAGGCAAAACCTGGGAGGTGCACCTCCTAGAACTGCACAGGACGGACAAGCCCCAATAGACGGGCGTGAATCCAGACCCAAAGACCCGGACGATACCGGTTTATTTGGTGGGGTAAAAAGCCCTGGCTGAACTAGTGTTTATTTATCTAACTCCCACAAGGTAAGGTGTGACAAGGTCGGGAAAGTGGGATTAGATAAGCCAGCGCTCGACAATTCAATATATATTTGTGATAATTACATGTGTAAACACAGAATCAACATGTGAATTCAAATTCGCTCGTTGAATTTTCAACCGGTGAATACCATAAAAAATATCCAATAAATAAAACGCCTATGTAAATAAATAATTATTTATATATAAAATTAAATATTATAGTGTTTTATTCCTTTTTAATTTGAATATGAACATTTAATTTCTTAAGAAAAGGAATAATAAACTTTAAAATATTTATTATTAAGTAATGTATTACTTTTTTTTGTTAAAACCCGGGGTTAATTTAAGGCGACACTTCTGCCGGTGAAATCTAGGCTGTGAGAAAAAATCTCGATTTATTTGATCTTAAAGTTGCAATGCTCAAATAAATACAAAGTTTTGAAGAAAGATATTTCTTGTGGTAACTTTTTACATTATTTGGCAACTTTCTTCGAGTGCGATAATTTACAGTTTCAAAATCGACCTCCCCTAATATATATATATATATATATATATATATATATATATAGTAATCCAGGTAGGGTAAAAATCCACAGGGTAGAAATCCAAAGGGAATCAAACCGGGTTTATAAAAGAGTGCTCAATAAAAATATAGAGCTGTATTGTGAATGCTTTTATTCAAACATGTACAAGGTCTGCTACACTGGCATGTCGGTGTTATCGATCTACAGCTCTCAAGAGCTGAGGTCTCATCAGGCAGAAAATTGTTTTTGATTCAAACTGGTTGCTGAATTCCAGGGAGAATGAAGTCAAGCAAAAAAGAAGAGGAGAAAGAAATAAAAGTCATGTGACCGATTTTAAAATATGATTGCCGTTAGAAATTACTATTTTCTTATTTTTATCTTTTATATATTTTATATATATATATATATCCAACGCTGAGCTGGGGTAGAAAGGGGCGTCCGAGGAAAAGAAAAAGAAAAAAAAAGCATTCACAATACAGCTCTATATTTTTATTGAGCACTCTTTTATAAACCCGGTTTGATTCCCTTTGGATTTCTACCCTGTGGATTTTTACCCTACCTGGATTACTATTTGCTCCATTTACTGTCGAGCACTCTTTTAACCGAGATTATTCAGCTAACATGGAAAAAACCAACTTTAACACCTCCCTCAAGAATATTCCAATAACAAACACCCGGAATTATCTTCTAATTCTAACAATGAAGATGGAGGAACTCTTGAGGAGAATGAAGTGGAAAGCATACTTCTTCCTAAACGGATCTACCAGTAACAACAACAAAGAAAAATACGGCTTCAAAAACCAAGGTACGGCACCGCGTATCGAATTACTTGATAACTTTGAAAATGACTTACTCAAAATTGTTAAGGACGTTAAATTCAACGACAAAAAAAACCCATTCCAGAAAAAACTAGATAGAATAGTCAACGAAATTAACAACTCCAAGCACATCCTAGTTAAGGCAGACAAAACTCAAAACTTTTATAAACTCACCAAATCAGAATATTTTAAACTACTCGACAATAATATAACCAAAAATTACAGAAAATCAAACACTGACTTAGTCCAAAACATAAATATTAGTAGCAAGGAAATTACTGACAAACTCAAAATTAGTGATAGGGTTAGTAAACTAAAAGTAAGAGAGGCATATATACTCCTTAAAGACCACAAACCTGACTTTCAGACAAAGCCCACAACTAGACTAATTAATCCTACAAAACAAGAAACCGGAAAAATTAGCAAAATCATTCTACAAAAAATTAACAAAAACATCAGATCAACATACAAACTCAACCAATGGATCAACACGACCGATACAATTAATTGGTTCCACAAAATAAAAAACAAAATAAATTGTTCCTTCATCCAATTTGACATAATTAACTACTACCCCTCAATTTCTAATGAACTCTTCGAAAGCGTCATGGAGTTTGCTACTCTTCTCTCAGATATTTCTGAAGAAGTGATTAACATCGTGAGAAAATGTAGGAAAACAGTGCTAATTAGTAAAAAAGATCAATGGACAAAGAGCAACCAATCTGGCTCTTTTGATGTTTCGATGGGTTCTTTCGACTCTGCAGAAATCACCGACCTAGTTGGTTTATACATCCTCTACAACCTAACTAATGATATAGATATTGAAGACATTGGCTTATATAGGGATGATGGACTTTTAGTAGTCAGAAACTCTAATGGGCAAAAGTGTGAAAATATTAAAAAGATTATTATTAGGGAGATGAGGAGGATATGCCTTAAAGTTGAAATAACTTCCAACATTAAAATAGTAAATTTCCTAGATGTAACTCTCAACTAAACCAAAGAAACATACGAGCCATATAATAAAGAAAACTTTAACCCAATCTATGTACACCTCCTCTCCAACCACCCCAAAACTATCATTAAACACATCCCTAAATCTATCCAACATAGGATAAGCAATAACTCATCAAATGAAATAATCTTTAACAAACATAAAGAATTCTATAATAAAGCACTAAAAAACAGCGGATACAAGAATACACAAATTAAATTTACTAAACCTGCAACGACTAATAATAAAAACAATAAAGCAAGAAACAGGAAGATAATATGGTTTACACCTCCCTTCAATCAAGCAGTTAAAACCAAACTTGGTAAAAAATTTTTAAACCTCATAAACACATATTTCCCCCTAAACAATATCTTACATAAAATATTCAACAAAAATACACTTAAACTAAGTTACAGTTGCAGCGAAAATTTAGAAATGATAATTAAAAAACACAATAACAAAATCCTAAACAGCAACCTAAACCCTGAATTAGATAACAATAAAACAACTAAAGTAAAGTCCTGTAACTGCATAAATAAAAATGAATGCCCCTTGCAACAAAATTGTTTAATAACAAAAACAATTTACCAAGCAACAATCTCAACTAAGGAAACTCCAGATATAAAAAAATACTACATAGGTATGGCAGGTAATACTTTCAAAGAAAGATACACCGGCCATAAATGTTCATTCAACAACCCAAACTACCAAAACAGAACATCACTCTCAAATTACCACTGGGAACTAACTAATAAAAATAAATCACCAACTGTAATCTGGAACATTATCAGAAAAACTAGCACCTGTAGCTCATTAAACTCACCATGCTATTTATGCCTCGGCGAAAAACTTGAAATAATTAAATTTACTGACAGAGGAAAACTTTTAAACAAAAAACAGGAAACATCGATCAACTGTAGGCATAACAGATCACACCTCCTCAGTAATTTGTACACCCCCCCCTAAATAATACCATTAAAACAAAAAAAACCAATACCCAACAAGCCCGCTAAAATTAACACTTATTAACACTTCCAAATCAAGTAACTTTAACCCTCAACTACAAATACAGTACAACCACCCCACTTTTTAGATAAATACTATAACATGTAAAAGTAAAACTTTTAGATATATATATATATAGGTGATTTTTGTGGACATATGAATATGCATATGTATGAAGATATAAAATTTATAACTATTTATGTGTGTATGTGTACGCCTGTATGCGCGTATGTATACGTATACATATATGCACATACATGTGTATCTGTGTGTTCGTGTATATGTATATGGGTTTGGGTGCATATATGAATGTTTGTGTATACATGTGCATATATGTATTTATATGTGTGCACGAGTGCGTGTATGCGCTCAACATCCAGCTCACAAAACTACATATTACCAAAACCAATTTTTAAATATTTAAATAATTATATACTGGTCACTTTAATCAAAATTACTGGCCCCCACCATTTCTAATCCCCCCCTTCATAGACCATAACTTGCGTTAACAACTTTAACTAGAACACCTTACCACTAATACTATAACAGGTGTTAACCCCACCATTAATATTAGGATTACAACGAATTATAAAATTTATTTATCTATACCACTGAAATTAATCGATATATAAATTCCATTAAAAATAAAAGCAATTACCAGTATGTTTTATTAATCCATCACTAACTATTATTTATAATCGAAATACATTTATTTATACTCCAAAATAATTAAAACTAAATATAATAATATAATCCATCAATATCAATGTCATAAACTTATATACGATCCTTACCAAGAATAATTCCCAATATATTTTAACTCATTAGTACCTAGAACTAACCTACTAATATTACTGCCACTAATCCATATATGAATCTTACTAAAAATAAAGACAATTACCATTATGTTTTATTAATTAACTGATAAATATTATTTAAAATACATTTAACTATCCATCAAAATAATCAAAATTAAATGCCAATTGATCAAAATATAACAACATAATTTATTAACATTAAGGCCATAAATCCATCAATGAGTTAAACTAAAATATCCCCCGTAAGCTGGGTGTCATGTAATTGTTATATGTCTGCATTGACAGGAAGCAGACACAACAAATTTGAAACCCCCCTCCCCCTCTTTCTTCATCTTCTCTTTCGCTCTTGTTTAATCTCCCCCCCCCCCCGACCCATCTCTTTATCCAGCCCAGCGCTGAATAAAAATTAATATGAATTTAACTCAAAACCATTCCCGCAACAAATCCTAAATGGCTATAGACATCCACCCCTAACACCCATCCACCCCTTTCTCTTTCTTTTTCTTCCCCCCCCCCCCCCACCCTAACTAAGCGTTGGATAAAAATACAAAATAAAAATATAAATAGTTGTAAATTAAACTTTTCTGACAGCAATTGTATCTCCTTCCCCTTCTCTTTTTTTTTTCTTTTTCTTTTCCTCGCCCCCCCCTTTCTACCCCAGCTCAGCGTTGGATATATATATATATATAAAATATATAAAAGATAAAAATAAGAAAATAGTAATTTCTAACGGCAATCATATTTTAAAATCGGTCACATGACTTTTATTTCTTTCTCCTCTTCTTTTTTGCTTGACTTCATTCTCCCTGGAATTCAGCAACCAGTTTGAATCAAAAACAATTTTCTGCCTGATGAGACCTCAGCTCTTGAGAGCTGTAGATCGATAACATCGACATGCCAGTGTAGCAGACCTTGTACATGTTTGAATAAAAGCATTCACTATATATATATATATATATGATAATCTTTAATCATAAAAAATAATTATTAAAGCTCTGTTCAAGTCGAGCACTTTGAGAGAAATATGAAAAGTTTCTAATTAAGCAATATTGGGAAAGTTCTCTCCCTTAGCAGATCGAACACTACTTGAGACTTACTGTGTTTGTAGATAAAATATAGGGTTTATTTCTATCACATTTAATATGCCTGTTACAGTGATCGAATGTTTAAGAATTTTGGATTGGAGTTACTCTGGTCCACAGTTCAAATCGTTCAACCGATTGTACAGTTATATAAGCCATACTGATAATTGTTAGTGGACATAAAGCATATATGTCTATAAAATATATATATATATATATATATATATATATATATACATTAGTGAAATAAAAACTGAATTGTTTCTACATTTGGTTTTTGGAGAAGTGGTCATTTGATTAGTACCACTGGAGAGCCATGAATTTTATAACTGTTCTGTTTTTTAAATCTCCGAAACAGTTACATGGTAAACAGCTGATTATCCCTGTTTAATATTTTACAATTTAAGTTAAGGTCCCCTGTTTTTGTTTCACTGTATATACTTGAATCCTCTTTGGTATTTTTACATTTTCCAGCGGTAAGTCGGCTTGTGCAGGTGCTAAGTCTGCGATATTTTAGATTTAGTTAGTATCCCTTTGAATTTAAACTGCATTTTCTTTGTTTATTTAAAATGACTCAAAGCTTCTTTGGACTAATATATATATATATATATATATATATATATATATATATATATATATATATACTTTTTAGTTATATTCCAATGACCAAAAGAAAAATCGATCCATAACCATAATTTTTATTTATTTATTTTTTTTTCAAAGTCCTCATTTTTTATATCTTACACGCGTTTCACAGCTCTTCAAGAAAAATATATAGTCTTCATTTCATCAGAAAAACATGTTTTTTCCATTACTATTAAATTAAAAATTTCTCTGATGATCAGCAATGTTAAAATTTTCCTTGACTGAGCTGTGAAATGCATATAAGATATGAAAAAAAATAAATTTAAATTTTGTTTGCAAGATGAAGGAACAAAATACAGGTATTCGTCGAAGTCAAAAAATGAGGAAGAAGAGAAAAATAGACAAATAAAAATTATGGTTATGAATTGAATTTTTCCTTGGTCATTGGAATATAACTAAAAAGTATATATGCTCTGAAGCTTGTAACACAACTTTATTGAGTCTGCGATTTGAAACAATTTCGGAGATTATAAAGAGTGTATACCAAAATATATATATTTTTATAAAAACTCATATATATATATATATATATATATATATATATATATATATATATATATATATTGTAACGTAATATCAAGACGAGATTACTTTTGTAAATAAAATCCCACTGAGGGGAATATATATATTTTTAAAAACTTTATTTGTTCCTCAGCTTGGGAGACGGAGAGAAAGAGAGGGGGGACGAAAGGGCTTGAATATTGCAGTGGGTCTAATTTTGCCCAACTCCCATTTTTTTAAAATCTTCACCACACTTAAGGACATGACAGTAGGGAAATAAATGAGTCATATCGCTATCTCTATGGGAGGTCACAAAATACATGCGACCCGTCTCTCCTACTTAAACTGGTACACCGTCCAGTGCGATTCCTGTTGCTACCAGAAAGAAGAAAAGAGGAAGAAAAGAAAATAACTGCAAGGAGACACAATCTACCTCCAATGCCGGGACATAGCAGGCGAAATATCTCGTTCCTAACAACATAAAAGTGAAAAACTGATTAAACTCAGAAAAGAAGCGACGTGCAAAAGATCTGCTTATCTGGAAAATACCAAATCGTCTGGTATCGATACGGACACCAATATAAAGAAAACGCCTTAAATACACATCACTGACTGCCAAAGGCATCTTGAAAGATAGTCAATTGACGTAGTAGTCACAATACACGAAACAGAGAAGAATTATTTGGTCTTCTCCATCACGACCACAACTGTTTATATATGTCGAAGATTGAATGTTTCTTACGAACTTTGAAGGAAAACTAAGTTCAGCCTTTTCTTTCTCTCAAGCTAATGTTTTTGTATTGTATATCTATTTTTTACTTGGTTTAGCTGCATATCTATTAAGACCCCGTCCCATGCTATTTTTGTTTTGTTTTCTATCTTATTCCTCCCTATACTTTTATAAATAAACTTTTTTTTTAATTCCTTAACTTGCATTGGTCTTCACAAAGTGCTTGTTGTCAGTGTTTCCTCATTTACAGGTGTCTTGAGAAAGAGTCCCATTCCCCTCTTATTCGGTGTATATGCATACTCGAACCTGAGGACCTAGATCTTTTCTTTTCTTCTGTTGCCTGACCGATATATATATATATATATATATATATATATATATATATACTTTTCATAATATGTGACACAAATGGGTCACTGGGAATTTTAGTTATTTAATAAAAAGATAATTTCGATTTTACAAGTCAAATGTTTGCAAGAAAAAAAACCACAATGTGATTTTGGACATTTTTCCCAATATGACCGATATTAAGAGGGAATGATGGATGACAGATATGGACGAATGGTTTCATAAATCAACAATATGAGCTGTCAAACTATGAATAATCTAAACAATGATTTTGAGTCGAGTTAGACTAAGAAGATATTCAAAAATATATCACGAATGGACTTATCTTGTTACATATTTAACAAGTGTATGACATTTATTTAAATTCAGCAAAAGAAAAATTACAATGATTCTCTAAGCATAGTAATAAAACTGAACTATTAAATAGGATGTTTCATAAGAGCTCTGGAAGCATCTATAGTTTTATTTTTGTCTCCTTAAAAACAATATAAAAAACGTTACTCTGTATGTGTGTAAGTCTGGCACTAATTTAAATTCTGTCAAGCTTCAACTATTGAAAATCGTTATGATGTTAAATTTAAAAACTTGTCTCTCTATCTCAATGAATAAATGCAAAAGTTTTTTTCTCATCGTTCTGAACTATGTTGACATCGAAATTGGTTAGGCTTATTTAATTCTAACGATACAAGAATATTTTGAACTTCCGTAATATATAGTAATCTCCAAACTCCCTCAACCAAATCTCGATATTGCTCATTTGCATATTGATTTTTTAAAAGTTTCTAATAAATTAGTATCCTGTAATATACATTTCTTATTTGTATTGCCAAATGTTCTTCCATGTACGCAATAGTTTTGTCGATAGTACTATTATTATAATCATTCAAAAATTAATTAAAGAGAATTTATAAAATAAGTATAGCGTTTCAAAAACCTTTTTAGAATTTCATTTTCAAGGGAGATAATTTACATGAAAACTTCCGGTATAAGGTAAGCGTCAAATGTCGCTGAGATGTGGAGAACAGATACTACACCTTGATCTTAGCTAAAATTCCTTCAGGTTGCATATTTTTGCTAGTATATATATATAAAGTTGGGTATGTGCATATGTTTACATATATATTTCTATGTATAGAATACACTCCTAAACTAATGAACCGATTATCCAATATGATAAAATATTAAACAAATAATAATAATGGTAATTTGGTGTCATTGGCTTTGGGAAGTAAAACATACGTTTCCTCATTTAATACTGGGTAATGGCTGGTCTTCTTGCTAGTTTATTAAAACAACCATATCTTGAGTGGAGAATGTTCTCAAAATATAATCTGAATTGTACAATTTTCCAAGATATTTAATCAGGTTTATAGTCTATAAGATTACATATCTGAATGTGTATATTACTGAGATATTGGGAAAACTGGACATTTTAAAATAAACATAAAACAGGTTTTAAATCATTCAACAAATGAGAGTAGAAATTGATATTTTCGTATTTCTCAGAGGTTAATGCACAAGTTGATTGAGTGAGTAAGAGCTATTTCTGTTTACAATCCGGTGAGCCAGTACAAAAAATAGTATATACTCGGCATTACTAGATTTAGTAGATATTAAATTGAAAGCATATCCTATATAAAGGGCAAACGTCTGTGTGTATGCATGTTTTTTTACTTCAGTTGAAGTTCTCAGAAATCAAGGGGCCTCTTCCTGAGGCTAACACTTGATCTCTATTTGAGACACATAGATATTCGAGGATTCCATTAAAGTTCAACTTTACATCTCAAGTGTTGATTTTGTAAAAAAGTTAAGAACATTAATTTTAATTTTTCTCTCCCCAATTGACCAGTTGATTATGTTATAGTATATATATTTTTTTGTCTCTTGGTCTTACCAGATTCCAGGACAAGAATTCATCTAGTCTGGTGGAGTATCCAGCTAAGTACTGTTCCTTGAGGTAACATCATTAGGAGAAAGTGCACCATTCCTCGTATAGGTGTGTAGCCAAACCGAGATCTTATTTTGGCTTCGAATACTATGTTATTTTGAATATTTGGTCAGGGTTTACTTATAGGGTGAAGTATCCTCATATCAGGTTTTCCTGACAACCCCATGTACAGAGATCGAAGACATTCAAGGATGGTGTCTAGTAGGCAATTCAAACTCTTTTGTCTAATATATGTATGTGCGATGTTCAGCTAAGTCTCCAAAACTTGAAAACATAAATTAATATAAAAGTTGAAAGATATTCAAATGTGTAAAACTTTACATTGATTTTATAAACGTTTAAAAACAGATTAAAAATGGTATTTATTTCTATTCATATGCATTAAAAAATATATTAATTAACTTTCATTTAATTAAAAAAGCAATACTTTTCAAATAAAATTGTATTTTTGCTTCGATTCTTTTTTCATTAAAGAAAAACGAAATAATTAAATAAAAAAATTACTTATATTACAACGATTATTTCTTCAGCATGAACTCTCACCTCTTAAGTTTTAGTTGTTGAATGTCATTCTTCAATATCTTCAAATTATTATCACTTGAACATCAAATCTTTCGATTATCAAAACAATCATCATCATTTAATGCCTGTTTTACTGCTGGACGCCTTTTAGAAATTTACTTCCAAACTAACCTCGCTCTTTATTTTTCCTTCTTTCTCTCAAGCCCAGTCTTATTACTTCCTCCCATCTTTTCCTTTGTCTCCCCCTGTGAACTGACCTTGCTACCTCAACTGTTCTACATCTAGTAACCTAAGAAATCTTATCAATTCTTTTAACATGGCAATACCATTGAAGTCTCTTGTTCTGCACACACACACCCCTATACTGTCCAGATGTAATCTACCTCTGAACTCATAAGATCTAAGACTGTCTTTAAGACTCACATTACACATCCATCGTATCATTCTATCATTTCTCTTCATGCAACACATGTCGTCAATGGCCAGGTTTTACTTCCATACATCATCACACTACGTACATATACGTACATATATCTGATAGACTCTCACCTCGGTCGACAGTGGTAACACTCTGTTGGTTAAGAATGGCAGAAATTCCCTAAACTTACTCCATCCACTCCTAACTGTTGCAATCATACTAGTAAATATTTCTTAACAATTAATTGCAGTTCGCAACGTAAGTTTATCATAAAAAAATCGTCTACATTGCAATCAGTACTACGGTTAACATTGTAGAATTTCGGCTCATGAATTTCCAATTTTAAAAAATATTTATTATTGAAATTTTATCGGTTAATTTCTTGAGATGAATGTACATTAAAGATCATATATATTTATTTTACTAATTGGACATCTTTTATCAAGACAGAGTGCCACTCGAAGATAAGGGTTAAAGAGATCATCAGTTGGACGATGATTGCCACTATGAGAGGGACGGAAACAATGAGAGGGATGGGCAGAAAGTTACTGAAGATGAATTGATTATCCAAGAGGACGGCTCATCAGGTATTTGTTAACATTAGACTTGAAGTCAGTCGGGAAGCAGTCTCGTTGTATCATGTTCTACAGATAGGATGTTCTAGGAAAGAAACTTTGTTCATAGAAGTTTCGTTTCGTTTTTGGCAAAGAATGAGTGAAAGGAAAGTTATTTGCTGTAGTTATAACTTGATGTGTTCTTGCTGTGAATGTCTTGCATCTGGGGGTGAGCAAGGATTGGAGCTCAGTCGAGCACCAACTATGAACATAACGATACAGTAGAGAGAGGTTAGCAACACTTCTTCTATGTGAAAGAGGCTGTAGGGACAAGAAGAAATCATCTCCAATAGATTGCAGAGTCGATTCTGTACTCTTTCAAGGCAAGAAAGAGTGCTTCGAGCGGCACCTCCCCAGATATGACAGCAGTACTTCATCTGAGAGTATATCTGGCTCTTATACAGCAAAAGGATTGCATCAGGGGTGAGGTATTATTCAGAGCAGTAGAATGATCCAACCATTTTTCCACCAACCTCAGAAACAGATTTGATGTAAGTCTTCTATTTCAGGTCTGGGGTGAAAGAAGATTGAATAATGGGCTTTCCCGAGGAGAGAACCAATCATTTTGACTGGGGAGAAGTTAGGATCCGAGCGTTGGTGGTGAAAAGAGAGAAACTTGGTTTTAGAGGTGTTAAAAGTTACGAGCCACTTTTTTCCCATTGCACTATGTGCTCCAAGTTGGAAGAGAAGGGGTCAGAACGATCTTGATCATCAATGCTCTTCGAAGTGCTGCCATAAATAGTTGGATCATCTGCATAGATGTCAATGAATGATCTTAGAATATAATTAGGAAGATCATTTATGAAGATCAGGAAGAGGGTTGGGCCCAGAATGGATTCAGTTTAGATTATGATTTTTTTAATTCATAAAATTGTATTGCATTGTAAAATCATAATGAGTTTAGTATTCTATGAAATTTTGTCATAAATTGATCACCCATGTTACAATTGTACGAATAATTAACCAGAAAATGATGATATGGCAATCAGACCATGATAGCAATACAACCGATCCATGTTCAATAGTTCATAATTATAAGCAAGTGCAAACATTCTAAGCCATTAAGGTGTCAGATTCCATTCCCTTATTTTTGCATTTCTTTTTTTTTTTTTTTTTTACTAATGAGTCATTACTTAGCAAAGCCAAAAGCAATTCGAGGATGAGGATCAATTAGATAGATTTTCAGTTGGATGATGAAGAATATTAAGAGCGGACTGAAAATAACGAATAGACTGAACAAAGTTTGATTAATTATGGCAGCGGTTTATGACAAGTATTTGTTGACATTGGATTTGAAGACAAGCACATCGTAGTGTACAGGGAAGCAGTCACGTGCGAATGTGTTCAACAGATTGGAAATTTTTTTGATAAAAACTTTGTTTGTGGCAATTCCGCCTGACACTAGGCACATAGAGTATAAAAGAAAGTTATTTTCAGTTGTGGTAGGGAGAAGAGTTTTTACTGTGAATGTTTTCCAAAGAGGAATCAGAGATTGGAGCTCTGTTGAGCATCTTTCACGGAAATAACGATAGAGTAGAGAAAGACTAACAACGACTCTTCTGTGAGAAAGTGGCGGTAGAGAAGACTTGTTCTTGGCCTTTTGGCTAAGATCAAAGTGTAGTATCTGTTCCAATGGATACTGCACCCCATACTGGTGTTGTTTTGGCCTTCGGGTCTTGATTTACGCCGGTCAATGGGTCTGTCCTGTGCAGTTCTGGGAGGTCCACCTTCCCAGGCTTTGCCTCTCCTCTTTGGGGAGGAGTAAGTTTATTGCTTACTGCCTGAGGCGCCTCTACCGGGGAATGCCGACAAGGCTGCCCAGGCAATTTTTAAACCCCACTTTCCCGACCCGACCTTGGGTCACATCTTACTTGTGGGAGTAAGATACAAACTGGCCTTGTGCCTAACTCCTGGAGAGGAGTAAATCAATACTAGCTTGTGAAGTCGATTTTGTACTCTGTCAAAGCAAGAAAGAGTGCTTTGAGCGACACCTCTTCTGATGTGGCAGCAGTACTTCATCTGAAGACGTATCTGACGTTTATATAGGCAAAGGATTGTACCAGGAGTCAAGTTTCATTATCAGACAAAAGATTTTAAAGTTAATATTTTCTCTTACAGATTATTGAATGTCCTACGTTTATTTCAGAATTGACCTCTTCATAACATGTGGACATTACTCAGCTTTATAACAATGAATGATAACACACAATCCAAATAGGTCATAAGCAATTTAGATTTTAGAAGTCAAATCCCTAATGAAGATTTCAGAATACCAAAGTATCACAGAATTCTTAACCAGGAAAAGAGAGGAATCTTATTAATCATTAGAGAACAAAATTGTAAATTCCTCAGTGGCAAAGATGTCAGAACTTGATAGCTGAATAATAATGAGACGACCGATTTTAGTATCTAGAGATCAGTGATTCAATTATTATGTAGTAATTCATCGGCCAGGTTTTCACGACGTAATCATTAGTAGCTTTTGTCTGTGAGATCTAAAGCATGAAATCTCGTATCAACATCAGAAGATTTGGTTAAAAGGTAGATAAGAATGTCCATAGATGAGACGACATCTTTAAGCAGATGTGTCTACGTTGCAAAACATCTAAGTAACAAGTATTATTTCGATTATTTGGACCGCTGTTCTCATCGTGGATGTTATTTTCACGACGTTTCGGTCGATGTAACCTCCAAACTTCTTCAAGTGAATATTGTCGAACTTGGAAATCTGTAGAGAATTCTGAATGAAACCTTCTATTTAATATGTTGTCCACATGAACCTGTGGCGAAATGAATAAAGTGGTAAATACTAATTAGTTCTAAGTGACAGTTATGGTTGACAGAATGAAACCAGTTTCCCTCTGTGGATTTAATAAACAGTTCCATTCAAAATTCTGTACAGATTGTAGATTCGACAAGAAACAATCCTCATATGAAAAAAATCCAAAACATAATATCTTAGTAACAAGTCAAAATACTTCAATATTTTGAAAAGACAATTATAACATTTTTAAACTTTTGGCAGTTTAAAATTTTGAAACTGAATTTTAAAGCTCAAAATGCTTCTCTTTGCTTCCTCAAATATTGTCTCTAAGGTAAGCCTACTCAAGTTGTATTTGTATGTCATTATTAAAACAAGAACAAATATTTGTCTAACACATATTTTATTCAGAGATATCAACAGACATCAGTAATTATTTCATTTGTTATTTATGAAAGTGGTGGGACAAAGAAGAAATGTCAGACAGGCCAGACATATATTTATAAAAGAACTAACACTTAAATTATAATACAATCAGAATTAAAATGAACTCAACAATTATGCTCCTTAAAGGAAACTTACACTATAGCTGTATAAGGAAAGTAAGATGATTATATATATATATATATATATATATATGTATATATATATATATATATATATACACACTAGAAAAAATGTGCTCCGTTGAGTCATCCATTTTGGCTCGAGTTAGCTTGTTTCAATCACGAAAAATGTGTTTGCAAAGACATTTAAATATGAAATAAATAAAAAGACAGGTTCCAAAATTAGTTTCTTTTAGCTCTCTACAGGTTAGGGTTAAATAGTATTACTTAATTGTGATGGTATTCTCTTTTGCTTATAATTGACTATTCTAAACTTTTTATTCTTTCTTTTCTTTATCAACTTCGATTGTTAATAGAGAGAGAAAAACGAGAGTGATAGATACCATATGAAATAAGCGTGTGTATGTCAAACAATACATAGTGAGCGAGTGTAGGAGTGATAGAATCTTAGTAAGAAATCGGTCACTTGGTGAGTTAATTACAAATTAAAACAATTAAAATTGAAGTTTTTTTTCAAACATAACTCAATCTCAAAACGGAGGAATATATATATATATATATATATATATATGGGTAGATAAAAGGATAAAACAATCCGACGGGATGAAATTAAAAATGGAACAGTGGAAGACCCATAAGCTCAACGTTTCGCCTGATGTGATGTGGGCTTTTTCAAGAGCGGATTAAAAGTGTGCTAAAAATGATAAAAGATGGGAAGGTCGTATAATTGGGGAATATATATAGTGGTAGGGTTTGAATGGAGGGAGATATATGCAAATATGTAAATATGCTGACATTTTGCACACTTATTTCTGACACTTTACATATTTCCATATATTTCCTTCCATTCAAACCCTACCGCTATATATAATCCCCAATTATATGACCTTTCCGTCTTTTATCATTTTTAGCACACTTTTCATCCACTCTTGAAAAAGCCCACATCACATCGGGCGAAACGTTGAACTTATGGGTCTTCCATTGTTCCATTTTTAATTTCATATATATATATATAGTTATCGTTTTGCATTTAAAGGGGATGACAAGGGAGGATTTATCCTCTCTGAATATGTAATTAATGATATTTGAATCATAGGTAAATTATACAACATAATATAAATTTAATAATAATATAATTTCATCAAAATTTATCGATTAAAAAAAAGCCCTTAACGCCAGAAAATTTGTAATATTATGTCTTTGATTGCTTTCAAATATTTGGGGTCTGGCTCTTATGCATGTTTAAAAGGGGATCCAACGATGTGTTTGTATTATGAACGTGTTCTGGAATGGGTAATTCAGTTATTAATAATAATGTTTAGTAAATCTCTGTAAAGAGATGTAATTTTTTAGATCGATGATCTGATGTAGACAGATGCTTCCTCTGGTTATTTAATAATAAATAACTGAATTTCTCTCAACTTAGAATGTAAACAGATGAGTTCAGTGTGAATGAATAGAATTAAAATTTCAAACTTTGCGCTTTCAATGATCTTATCCAAGCAAAGAAGCTACTTCTATGACCTCCACATCCGATAGGCTTTAATTTAAAATTAGTTTAGTAATGCTAACATAAATCAAACACAATCAACTTTACAACACATTTACTATAAATGTCTTAGGTAATGACTTTTAAAATGTATTTAAAATGTTTTATTTAATTACTTGAACATTTCTTAGAAGTGTATTTAATGATTAAAAATCACAAAATTTAACACCATTTTAATTGTCTCTCCTTAAAACTAATTGTAGTTTTTACTTTTTTAATATATTAATTGTGAGTGTTTGATTCGCCTAATGGATACTGTCAGATACCATGAAATTGGTCATACAGAGGTAAAATCTGTGCAGATCTATTGTGATTATTTATGCACTAATATGGTTACGAAAGGTATGAACCCAAAATTCACCCCCCAGCTCTGTGTAAAATAGAAAATTATGCTCAATATATCGTTTATAATGTTTTGGCATTAAATACCTAAAAGGTTGAACTAGACTCTAGATAAAAGAAGCAATGAGGAAACAATGACAATCTTATGAGTTTATCGGATTAACATCCTAATATGTTATTATTTCTTTCTCTGTTAACTCAGCCCTTCTTCGTCTCTAAGGAAGAAGACAGGGCCTATTCTCGCCAAATCACGCTGCCAGAGGGTCCGGCCAATCAAAGACCAACAGGTCATGCTTGACCACACGAGATTTTGAGTTATATAAAAGAAAGAACGCACTTCTCCCTTCCTCTTTTTCATCCTTTTTCCTTACGACCAGCGACTAAGACGGTCCCGTCAACAGACTCCTAATACATGGGACAAGAAGCTGCCTGCCACTGTCTTACACTTACTACACGCCGTCTCCCCCTCCCTCCTCACCGGATACAGGACAAATAGTAAGCTTAAACCCTTTCTTTCTTTTCTCTGTTTTAAGTACCGTTCAACACAAATTCCTACCATTTCGTACACTGCAAAAAAAGGGTAGAGAGACGGCTCATTTTCTCTAATATACGCGCACATCAAAACATGTGTGCTTTCCAAGAACAAACTTTAAAAGAGACATTTTATACAAACAGTAAAAGGGACATTTTCCTGTACACAAAACTCAGACTTTCATTGAGAAATTTATACAATTTAAATGAACCACGTTTAATAAATTGTTATGTTTATATGAATTTTGAGTGCTGGCTTTCTTACTTTTTGTGTTGGTTACTGGTGTATTTTTACTCGTTCTTTCATGTTTAACGTTTAGAATTCGTTAGTACCCCCACAAGTATATGATGAGAAATTTTGTAGAATTTGAAAATAGATAATTTTGTTTCATTATTTCAATTGACCCATTTGGCATACAACCAGCACATTTTGCATAATGGTGAGAGTGTTTGCTAATAGGCCGGAGACTAGGTTCAATCCACGTTCAAGTCATACCAAAGACCCAAAAAGTGGTACTTGATGCCCCTTTGTTGAACACTCAGCATTATAAAGTTAGGATCAAGAGTAAGTGAAGTAATCCTAACATGGAGTAGTAGCTTATGAAAAGGGAACCTTCGGGTCGTCCTCGACCATGGTCGACAACTTTTTTTTTACTTACTTTAATTGACTATAAAGAAACATTGATAATAGAAATCCATAAATTGTCATGCAATGTTGGATTACACAATAGTAGTGCCATTAAAGTTCTCGGTTGTGTGAAATATTTTCTGATGCACATGTGGCCATGACACATGGTCAACATCAGTCTCTATTCAATCAAGATTACGAGCAAACATTGTTATGAATGAACGTGCGGTCAAAAGTTATATTTCATGAAAGCTGAAAGTTCAATAGCAAAAATGATTTTATTATTCCTTTGTCAGAGATATAGTATCGTTCGACAACAGCATAAGACTGATGCTCTGATTCATTGCTGGATCAATCTATATATTATATGCTAAGGTATTTAATGTTCGTACGTACATTATCACTTTCCACACACTTTTATTTTAATGAGATCGTCCGATTGTGAAAGATGAAATGCAAAGCAAAAAAGTAATTGAAAATGTACTGGTGTTGTTCAGGTAAAAGATCCAACTTTACTCATTTTAGAATGAATTGTTCTAAAATTGATGCCCAGTTTTTAACTTTAAAAAGATACTATTTGCATTTATTGTACTTTAATACGCATCATTTAAATAAATAAATAAGAGACATATTTCTTTTATTTATTTAAATTTTAGCCGAAACTTTTTTTACGGAAAGAAAAAATGTAATACTTTTCTGCATATTAGTAAACTTTAAATACATGCATTATTTAAATCAATATATTAGGATTAATAGTAAACTATAACAATAAATTGCAAGTGGCGATGGTAAAATGATTAACGGTGCAGACTGATGACCTGCGTGTGCCAAGTTCGAATCCAGTCAGTTCCATAAAATAACTTTCACTTATGGATGTTGGTAACCATCACCAGGTCTGTCCTGTAAGAACCCTTTTCTAAAAAAAAGAAAGAATCAGGGTAACCAATGACAACAACAAAATAAAACCAGTAAAAAAGTCGTACCATGCTGATCGATACAAATTTATGTTTATACATGTAGATGAAGAAAGAACCTGCGGGATTTGCACAGGGTCCCGCTAATCAAAGATATTACTGATACTATTTCAAAAAGACTATTTTACAAGCTCCTCATAGATTATGCACACACAACTGACTCGCTTCCTCTTCAGATAATTATGTCAATAATTACTGGTGTATTTTATCAGATGTTCTCATAGTATCTCCATTACTCACAACAATGGTTTTCCCAAATGCCTGTCTAACACACACACATAAAATGAAAATTTTAACTCTCGAAAGTAGTCATCAATTAAAATGACTCCAAGACAGAATGATTGATGAAGCGAGTTTAAACAATAAGAAATCATTAGCAAATATCTGCTATTATACCAAACATCAAAGAATGAAACTTGTAAACTATTTCAACTGATAGTTTACAAACTGAAATGATGTTGTTATATTTTAGACAATATTCTCCTTTGTATATTATTTATTATACTTGCTAGATGAAGTGATATTTAGCCTTGGTGGGCAATCATCTAAAGATGGTGTGTCATAAAAACGCTGATCCCCATCACCTCACTAAGTTGACAGTGGGAAGGGCATCTGGTCTATTAAAATCTTGCCTCAATAAAGGAAATCATTTCCAAGAAACCTGACCAGAGATAAGTTTGGAAGTCAATTTGGAAGTCAACACATACTAGCATATAAAACGATGTTGAACTAAATACAATAAAGATGAATGTACATGATACCATACCATGATAATATTTCCAATTAACAAAGTCTAAAAAAAACAGTCAGAATATTTTACAAGCTTACATTCTCTTAATAAAATATATTTTTACTACCACTTTTTTTTACTAATAAACCACCATTTATAAAGACAAAAAACTACTCGAGGATAAGGGTTAACAAGATGGATAGGTTGACAGTTGAATTATGATGGATACTATGAGAGGATTGAAAATCTCCACATACGACCTACTCAAAACAACAGCCGTCCCCAAAAATAACAATTCTTCCTTTTCTGTCAGAAACATCGATCATCAAATGTGAAGACTAAAAGACAAAATGGGAGGCAAGCGAGAGTTACAAGGCCACCGAGAGTAAACCAAAGATCCACTTCTTACCCTCCATAAGTTTATTCAGATATCTATTGCTATATACGTTTTTGTTTATATTCCCACTAGCTCAAAACTAATTGTTTAAATTGCTGTAATATGTGAATATTTTATTAGAGTTGAACAAATGGAGCTAAGCTTAACAATTCACTCCAGTTCCACCGTAGATCCGATAGATAGAAACGTATTATTGAACTTGCATTTAAATATATACAGACACATCGGACAAAAATACGCTTCTAACGATCGGGTCTACCGTTAAACTGCCACAGTATGTTAAGATAAACTCATTTTGATTACTTATTATACAGAGTGGGCCAAAAGTAGGGTTACAGTTATTTCATTATCTGTTTCATTTCAAAATTACGTTTTAAATAGATAAATTATAGAAAACAATACAGAACCTTTACTCATGTCTTAAGAAATGTATACATTTGATAAATTTGCTTCGTATTTATGGGAATTTTGAACTGTGAACAATAAGAAATAATTATAATACTAAGCAAAGAAAGCAGATACTAAAACAGTATTGGAAGTTGGAAAATGTCGAGCTTGTGCGCACACCTTGGCAAGAAGACTATTATACTTCTCAAGTTTCACGATAGGCAATTTATAGAATAAGGGATTAATTTTAAATTCTAGGTTCAGTGTGCAATCCTCCAATAATGCTTTCGAATGAAGATAAAATGTTTAAGTGTTAACCTGTGTATATATATATATATATATATATATATATATATATAGAGAGAGAGAGAGAGAGAGAGAAAGAGAGAGAGAGAGAGGGTAAAGGGTAGTGGTTCCAATGAGAGAAAAGTGTATATTTAAAGAATTTGTAAATTTGAGAAAAACATGTTTTTAAATTGTTTATTTTATTATTTTATAACGCGTTTTGAGCATCTTGGCTCTCTTCAGATATTATTTTCATTTGAAAAAAAAATGGGTTTGTGTTTAGCAGTTTGGCGTTTCTGCACATGTGTGTGTGTGCATGTGTCGTCACATCTTTTACTTCTCTTGGTCAAAGCTATGTTATTTTTAAGCATGCGTGTGTGTTTATGACTTTTATCTCTGTGGTCATCTTCGTGTTTGATTTTTAAATACATTTTAGTCAGTTTCTCCAGTGAAAGTAGGGGTGCCCTTGAGATCTATAAATGTTGTCCATTTGATTTTATTACAGACTTTGTCGTCCCTGTGTCTACATGAGTGTGTTTGTGGAGTCTATGTACATTTTGGTAAGTGCGTTAGTTTTAGTTTGTGTACACAGGTGTGTGCGTACGTGTGTATATATCTTTTGATTTTGTTTATACACGCACGCACCCACATCCATTTTTATATAAATGTATATATACATACACCCACATGTGTGCTATGCATTTGTTCTATGTATGTGATGTGAACATATGGGTTCTTGACCATACACATACCCACATTCGTTTTTATATGCATGCAGATGTGTGTAATCTGTATGTTGTGTGAGTTGAGTTATGATCTGTTTAATGCTGGGTTGAATTTAGATATTAAGTTTTTTTGTGTTAGTAGGTATGAATAATCTTTAGTTTGAAACATAGGCATGACCTTGAATTTACCTCCACTGCATGAGTGTATATGTTGGGAAACAAATAATTTTCTGTTTTCTTGGATTTTTATGTTGCTTTTATGTAAAGCAACTCTATTGTTAAGTGTTTTGGTGACGCCTATATAGGATTCGTTGCATGTTATGCATTCTAGTATATAGATCACATTTTTGGAGGTGCAGTTTAAATCCTTTTTATTTTGAATCTCTATGAGTTCCCCTCTATCATTATGTCACAAACTCCACATCTTTCTTTGTTGCATTTTGTGACCCCTTATATTATGTGTTGGTTAAGCTTGGATGAGGTTAACATGTGTTTGAGGTTTTTTTGGTTGGCGTTTACTTTTTATTATTTTGATTGTTTTTAGTATGTTGCTTAGTTTATTGCTTTGGTTGAGTAGGGTTAAGTTTTTTGGTACCTCTGTGAATATTTATGGATTGTTTTTGTTACGTGTAGAGACCTATACTAATATCTGTTCTTTGTTTCGTTTTGGGGGGTTTCGTAGTTGTTCTAATGGTATTTTTTCTGCTATTTCGATAGCTTTGTGTATTAATTGCAAGGAGTATCTTCTTCTCGTTAGGGCTTTTCGTAGTTCATCCAGTCGGATCATCCGGAGGTGTTTGTCACTGACTATAGTGCAGGTTCTGCATACTAGGGAATAGGGTATAGATTTCAGGCAACTTTTGAGGTGATGGCTTTTAAAATGGAGATATTGTTTGGTGTCCGTGTGTTTGTGGTAGATGTTTGTGATAATATGATTATTTTTAATTTAAACTAGCATTTCTAGGAAGGGTAGTTCTGCATGACTAAGTTTTAAAGATAATTTAATTTTGGGGTGTATGGTTTGTAGTATCTTATGCAATTCATTGATGCCCCCCATGTAGGTTCCCAAAAGATAAAACAATCATCTAGGTATCCTTTCAAAGATTTTATGAAAAAGGTTTTGATATTTTGTCTATATATTTGTTCTATCGTTTCATATAAGATCTCCTCTAGGTAAGCCAGTTTTAGGGTACCATATGTTGGTGCCATTTTAGTTGCCATTGCTGTACCTAGGGTCTGAATGTAGTTTTAGTTATTAAATTCGAAAGAGTTATTGTTAAGAGTTATGTCTATGCTGTCGATGATGAATTGTTTAGTAAATCTCGGATGTAATATTTGTGGGCGTTTGTCAATCCAGTATGAAAGTGCCTATTTACCTAAGTCATGGGGTATGTTGCTATAGAAGCTGTTAACGCCAAATGTAACTAATCTTATCCCTGTTTGTGGTAAGGAGCTAAGGAAAGAATAATTTTTTAAAATGCTATCATGAAAAAAATATATATTTTATTGCAATAAAATATGAGACTAAAGGTATACTTTTATAGAATTGAACCTATAGTGAAATGATTTAAGCTCAATATACGAGATAGAGCAATTATAAACATAAATGAAGGAAGAGAGATAAAGATGTGCGGATAACAAATCTATTTCATCTTCGATTGTTCAATGCAAGGTGTACTCGATAAAACCATGTATATTTTTCATTCCTTAAGCCAGGCTTTTCAAAGATTAAAATCTTATCATCAGAGGAATTGCATAAATAGATGAGTTGGCAGGGGAATAGCCAACATTCTAAATTTGAAAAATTAAAGAAACAATATAAAGTAATGGAAAGTAAGAGTGTGTGTATAAAAAGGTTATCAAAATATAAAGTCTGTCCAGTTGGTGAATGTCCGTTGACAAAGTGTCCGGCGACAAAAGATTTAAAGATAAAAAAATGATTTTGTGGAGACTGCGTTAAAATGTTCAAAATGTGGTAAATCCAATAGAATGATGTTCAGTTCAACAGTAGATAAAAAGCACTTATTAGGATGTAATTTTGAGAATTAGGGCCATTTTAAAATACTTCCGTGGACCGACAATGAAAATAGTTTTTAAGGAGTTAAGTTTAAAATGTTGTACATATTTCAAGTAGGCCGTGGAAAGTCTTAGTTACTTCGATCGAATCTAAGGAATGGGAGATAATTTTCTGGTCGAAGACGAAGTCAGTAAAAAGTGGGAAAGGAGTGTGAAATTAAAGAAATGAGAGAAGGTTTAGTGGACGGAACTATGGCTGATGCTGGGAGTAAGGTAGGGGAGGGCTTATTTAGTTACAGCTCATCGCTTGTAAGCAACAATATAATGTAATTACAGCTAGTTTATTTGCTAGGCCTGGACTGGCTTCAGTTAGGAGTTGGGGTGGGGGTTTCAATAAGCTAATATAGTAGCATGTCTGATCAGTAAGTAAACAGTTCGGGGGGGGGGGAGAGTATCCCCGTATTTAAACGGATTTTTTTTAGACAAAATTATATATAATTCAGAAAGTTTAAAAGGGTTCAAATTGTGAATTAGGGCTCACACGATTGGAAATCTGGAATTTACATGTTTAAGATGTAATTATCTGGACATTTATAGTATTTCAGCGTTTAATGTTCAAAGAATTCATAGATTTCTCAGTTATTTAAATATTCGATGCGTGACTAAATAAGATACTTTAATATATTACTCATGTTAGGATTGGGAACGGTGTCCAATATATTTGCAACAAGTGAGTTCTAGTATAAGGATTATGGGTGGGATTGGGCTGATTATGGGGTGAGATTGGGTTGATTATGCAACCGAAGTGATGACATGAAGTATTGAAATTACAGATAGATTTAAAAGGGGGGGCAAATGGGCCATTATAGAAGTAACCGGGGAGCGCAGTTTAAAGGTGAGAGTTATGGAATCTATGAGAAAAGGATTGTCGATAGAGCGCTGCACCCACAGAGTCGATGGATTGTATGCAAAAGGGGGATAAGAGAGGCAATGGATAAGTATGTAAGAGGGGTTGAAAAAGGGAATAGGAATTAGAATGTTGGAGTAGAGGAGATTAAGGATTAGTGAAGTGAAAAAGAGTAATGTTAGTTCTCCATTTATATTAAGTATTATGGGTTAATAAAGTTATTAGGTGTACAGGGGAGGATACACTATGTTATTGGGATGATTAGTTAGAAAGGTAAAGAGATTAAAAAGTTAACAAATTATAAATTATAAAATTAAGAATTAGTCTAATGTTAGAGGGTGGTTGTTTGCTGGGAGGAGGTGTGTCAGAGGAAGTGATGAAATTGATGTACTTAAATTTTCGCTTGTGCCTGCAATTTGAGATAAGTTCGTTTTTAGAGTTAATAATATTTTTGCTTTTATCTGATGTAGCTATCATAAATGTTTCTAATGTACATAGTTGTCAAAAAGCGGATCCTGGAGTGTAGGATTTAGACCTTTATAATGTAGGGAGTAGGGAGTGTTTTTACAGTTAAAGTTTTTTCATTAAATTGGATAGAGAGGTGCCAGTGGCATTATATATATATATATATATATATATATATATATATATATATATATATAGGAATAAATAATAATAATAAATAAATAAATAATAGCAAAAATAAGAATTAATAAAATAAATAAATAAACAATAAAACCAAACGCACAAATGATAGAAGAAAATGAACTCAACCACACACCCTCTTCTCTCTTTCATTCGCCCTCAACGATACCTATAAAACATTAACTCAAGTCTTCTTATTTTAAAAAAACCCTAAAAAAAACACCTAATCCTGAAGACGACTACGAAAGTCGAAAGCGCTCGAAAAAAATGGCCGAATTAAGAACTATCGGAGAAGTACTATACGGATTGCCACCTGAAACCAGAAGGATAGCTCGACGGTTTGAGAACCTCATGAAGAAGATATACAAACGCTAAAGTTCCGTGACGTTCAACAACGCTTGCTTAGATAATGACTTGCTGCCTAAGTATATATATATATATATATATATATATATATATATATATATAATACATACATACTAAACCAAAAATAAAACTTTACATTTGAGGCTTCACTATCAGAAAAGTTACTTATTTGATTTTATCATACTTCTAAACACTTGTTTATAAAGCCCTATCTTTGTATTACGTTAACAACTTATATACACACCCCTGTGTATATGTATCATCTCTTTACATTTTTTTGTTATATATTACAGTAACATTTTTTTTTTATTAGAAATGAAAAACAAATTCCTAAATAGACTTTATCACCTGAATACTTTTTAAAAAGTAGCTTCAGATTAATTTGAAAACAAAAAACGAAATGTTTATATGTCAAGTGATGTGAAAATCTTATTTGAAAAATTTCAATATGAAAATAAATTTATTTTGTTTACTTAACATCGACTTAAAGGGTTTTTTTAATGGAAATAGCCACCAATATTTATCCTAACATTATTTTTTTTTAAGTTTAAGGTGAAAATACTATTAAGGAATATTTTTTTTAAATGTTATCATAAGAACATATATATTTTATTGCAATATATATATATGTACAAACATATAAATATATATAGTTCTTCCACATACAACAGTGTCGTTGTATCATGGCTCTTCAGCGTAGTTAGAAAGGGTGGGTGTTTTACAGTATGATGAGAAACCTAATCGCCTTATCAGAAATCGAGCACCATTACCACTGTGCTACCAGCCACTACAACATTTAAGACAAATCTATGAATGCTTATATATTTGCAATTATTAGCTACATAGAGTGTTCGATTATTTCATGAAAATCTATGTATTAAAGCTGGGTGGGATATATATTGTTTACATTTCTTGATTTGTCTTCATATTTCAAAATCACCGCTAATTTATCAAGACATGTTCAGATTTAAAACCAGAACCGAAGTGAATTAACATTTATCAGCCTATTCTTACCCTACTATTTTTAGCATATTTGAGGAGGGCTATCCAAAGGATTGATTTGAATTTGAGGTTTCCTTCTCCTGGAGTTGTTGTCGTCCTGTAAAAGCCTAAGAATATAGTCTACACTACTATTTATTCATAGCTGTGCAAGTGGGATAGAACTTCTTTTCTTTTTTTTCCGAAGAAGAAAAGTATCTAAATATTGCACTATGTCCAATGATTTGACATTATGGTAAAAAAGAAATTCAAACAATTATCAGTTGCTTTGCTTGTTTTTTTATTAAATAGATTTTGAGATAAATTATTTTCAGTATTTCATTATTTTCTTTTTATGAGCTTGGGAGAGATCCACTTATCAATCATGACTATAATCAGTCTAGTCAGAGTAGTTTATAACGAGACCAGAACTTGTATATTACATCTGAACAGCTTATCCTACCTAGGCTCACTTAAATCAATTGTTCACTATTAAAGGCGTCACTGTCAGAAAAAAGTACTTATCTGTATTTGTTCTGATAATTTTTCTTTACAATTAGATTAATTCCATTTGGCTTATTTACTAACAAGAAACAAAAGTCTTAACTGGATTTGTACAATTGTGAGATGTGAAACGAAAAAGAACTTATCAGGACTGCTCTTTCAAATCTCTGCACAGATGTCATGAAAATCACCAATGTTGAACTCTTCAACCAGCTCTTTCACTTTTCCTATAATCGTCTTCAGCCATCCACCCTTCACTGCCCACAAGACTAGAGCAAAACTGATTGCCATTGACAAATGGTAGTTTTATATATCAATGACAATCACCACAGTTCAATTTTAATTGGCTAACAATAAAGAACCACCATTCCTATACAAATTATAGCTTCTATTGAAATTAAAACAGTTGTAATAATGCTGCCACCTATGGCGACAAGCTATTGTCTTTAATCTACCAATTATTAATGAAGACATAACTCTTGAAAGAAATAATTAACAGACAGTTCAACTTCAAGAGTATTTATTTCTTCCGATACACCAACCTTCTCACAGTTACTTTTCGCTCTGGTGTCTTCCTCAACTTCATTATTGTCAGTTCATTTCCTATATATAAATTGATTGTGTGATCGGATATGAATATAAAAGTGTTATCAGATTTCTTTAAGATTAAATCCATATGAATCTATCTGCCATAAAACGTGATGATCTATGTAAAAATCTCTATAGCCTTCGTGATAACTAAATTACTGATTATGATAATTTTTATTTTTAATATCATTATTAGATAATGAAGTGATTCTTTAGAACAGATTGGTTAAAAAATAAAATGCATTTTTCTAGATTAAATACATTAGTCTGATACCTGCATGGCATATAAAGCAAAACTGCACAGTGGAATAGAGAACAATCATAAAAAAGAAAGTGTTGTAAGTTCAAATCCCTGGAAAATACAATTAGCAGAAAAATAAAAAAGGAATGAGATCAATATAACCAGATTTAACCAACAACGTTTCTTGTATGAAATGAGTGTTCCATTGAATTTCTTTCATCCTTCACGTCAGTAAAATAACCCAGATAATCATGAAGAGGAGCTTATGGTCTGATAATTATCCACATGGACTTTGGAATGGGTAAACTAAGTCTAAATCCTGTTAGATACATTATGGTCACAATCTCATGAATACCATTAGGGAATGTACGAACTTCCAGTTTCATTCTCAAATAGCTGTTCATTTTCAATAAAAACTAGATAAGAAGATATGACAGGAAAAACAAGAGGAGATGCTAAGAAAGAGCATTGTTTTCTATTTTTTTAGTTCACTTAAATATTTAATAAAGGCCTTGTAATCATGTAACTTCAGGGGTTGGATTATATAGAACCAGGAACGAACTAGAATAAAAACAACAGAATCACTAAAAGCCTGAACAAAAGGTAACAAGAGAAAATAACCAGTATGTGAATGTGACATATGCAGACGAAAACTGATGGGCGAGTAATTTTGCCTGCTTATATTACATGAATGTTATCAGTGACTGTCTGGCGAAACAACTCATTTACATAGTCGGCGATATGGATGTATACAACCACGCATCCCTTGGTTCATGCAGACCTCGATTTTTTTGGAAAGCCACTGTAATTCTTCCATCAAAGACGCAGCAGAAATATTGTGTACTTCAGCCGATGAGGACAGCCATCATCACCAAAGGTAATGGGCAATTCATTTTGCATATCAGCTCCACCATAAATATCTACTCTATTCTTGAAAATTAAAATAACCAAAAATAAAAATAGACCAAATGATTCTGATTAGCTCAATAGTAAAAATTTTAAAATTCTAAATGACTAACAGGCAACTCTAAGATTCCCGAATGTTACTATGCTTGGCCTTGTTTCCTAACTAGGACAATGAACACCGTACCACCTTCTTTCTTTCTATTTAACTAGACAACTTGGGGACACTTGCTTGTAACTTAGTTTTACATGACCAGTGTGAGCCACTCTTGTTCTGACAGCTTGAGGATACAAGTTTGACAGATTGTCTGGATGCTGTTTCCAACTGATAGTACAGGAGCTCGAACTTGTAGGTAGCACTAAGAATGGCTGCTCTATCAACAGTCGTGTAATATCAGGATAACTAAGCTTATTTTCAGAGGGCTTTCCCGAGGTCACAGACACATAGACAAATATACAGCTAATAGTCTACTTGTGTGAGCTTTGTTTCCTGACATCCAACAAACACCTATTTTGTCCAACCCACTCTATCTAAAATTAATATTAATTACAATAAGAACAAAGAGTAAATCGTTCAAACCTAAGCTCCCCCTATAAAACAACCAAATTGTCGCCTCTATTAAGGCTCACCTTAACAAATATCAGAGGGCTAAAAACTAACCTCAATGAAAACTGACAAACACATGCACAGGCTCAAAGTCTATATCTGTAACACACTCCTCTTGACTAAAGAACTTAATATAGAATCTGAAGGTGAAACCTACATGTGCTTTAGATTAACATTACAACACAGTGTTAGTTACCTATATTTCCTCTACCGTTCTCCATTGATCCGGAACTGTACTCTACTCGACTATATCTCAAATAGTACAGCCACAGCACTTTCCTTGGATCTGAGCACCCAAGTCAATGTATTTGGGGACTTCAATGCCCACCAGAGATTGGCTTTGTTTCTCGAACTACACAGATCCAGCTGGTAACAAAATATGTAGCATCTCAATTGCACATTCTTTTTTACAAACTGTCACTTTCCCGACTCGACTTCCCGATTGTGAGGAACAGCAAGCTTCACTTCTTGATCTATTCTTGACAAAACTGCCCGAAACTTGTATGATAGATACCCATAGCTCATTTCGGAATTCTGATCACCGTGTAATAATGCTTAATATCACCATAAATCTCCAACTCTAAATTGAAATGTCGTTACTCAAAACAACAAGATACTACCAACATGCTGATTGGGAATCTCTCAGAGATCTCAGCAGAGATGCACCTTGATGTAAAACATTTTATCTCCCTGCTGAACAGTGCACAAAGGAGGCAACTCAATGGGTCAAAGCAGGTATAGAAGCATTTGTTCCTATGCGGAAATTCCATAGTAAGCCATACTCTTCCCAATAATTCACTACGACCTGTGCAGATGCTGTTGTGCATAGGCAGCAAGCATTCTGCCATTTCAACCGCCATATGCCAGCTAAGAATAGACAAAATAATTATAGCATCCAGAAAACAGTGTAAGAGTGTAATAACTGCAGCTAAGAGAGGATCACTAAGAAATGCATAGAGTCGCAGAAATTAGAATGCGTGATTTCTAGAAAATTTATTATGATGTGGTGAACAATGGGCAATGAACAATTCCACCACTATCCATCCACCATGATTTAGTCTGCACAGCAACGGATGAGGCTAAATTGCTTGCGCAGCAGTTCACCGTAAACTCAACTTTGGACTCCACAAAAAACTCTCTCCCTAATTTTCCAAAACCACACTAAAGCATCTGATCATCACCCCATCCCACGTCCTAGAAAACTTTCACACCTCCAGATTTTATCCTTGCTATAGTAATGAAGAAATTCTCTGCTGAGCTGGGCCCAGTCTTGTCTAAACTCTATAGCAAATGCCTTGCCACATCTGGTTTCCCTGGTAGCTAAATAACTCTCGTGAAAGAACTGAGTAACAAAATTATCACCCCATAAGTCTTCTCCCCCTCTTCGCTAAAATCTTTGAATCATTAATCAATCTAGTGATAGTCCACCACCTCGAAAATGCTAAACTTCTTTCTGACAAAAAGTATGGATTAAAGCCCGTTCTACTGCAGATTTCCTAACAGTCATCTGTGAATGCATATATCACACACTTAATAAGGCACGTGAAGTTAGAGCAGTAGCGCTTGATATATCCAAAGTCTTTGACAAAGTCTGGCATGAAGGTCTTTTCAGGAAAATTAATTTGTATGGTATTACTGGACAAGTATTTAATATAATCAGATCCTTCTTAGCTAAAAGAAAGATCCAGGTCGTTCTTAATGATACTTGGACTTTTATTATTCTTGATCTTCATAAATGACCTCCCTGATTCAATCGCATCTGAGATGGGTATAGTTGCTGATGACACCATGCTTTATCTTGATATGTGGGAAAATCAAATGCACACATATCCAAGGCAATGGCTGAATCCTTAGAAAATGACCTCCAGTCTGGAGTAGAGTTGGTCAAAACAATGGATGGTTACATTCAATGCTACCAAGACAAAGCTCACATCTGGGCTGGTGCACCAACCACTAGTCTCCTATTCTTGGCAGGGTACTAAAAAGAGTCTCTAACCTAATAAGTCCCACACTATCTAACAAGCCCCAGTTCCAGTGTTGCAATGTTGCGTCCCTGTGCTTGTTTTACAAATACTTCAATGGAATGTGCTCCGATAAAACTTACTGAACTTGTACCCTATTAACGTAGATAAACTCGACTAGCAGCAAAATACCACCCTTTCAATGTAGAAATCCCCAGATGCCGGAACATTTTCTAATATAATAGCGTCTTCCTTCATACCACTTACCTTTAGAATTACCTCCCTGCTCCCTGTTTCACGACTGTACCAACATGCAAAAATTTAAATGTAATGTGAACAAATATCTTGCTGCACAACTCTCCACTTTGGATATCCCCAATAAATCTGGCCCCTAATCACAGTATCCCCTTACGTTTACTGCTCAGTGGAAATATGCCTTGTTTGGGGTGAATAAAATTAAAAAAAAAAAAAAAGATTTCACTTACATTAGCACATGTTTATTTCAACCTGGATTCCAGAGGTTAAAGTCAATATTATAATCCTGATTATCTCCCTAGCTGTTGTTATATAAACATTATTTACTAGCAAGACCCGTGGAAATTCCACAGTTGTATCCTTCATCTGTTCTATATTGCTGCCATGCATTCTATGGATGTCCAACGCAAACGATATTATTGTACCACTTTTGTTAAAACTGAAACATACTTATCTAAGTATTCTGGTTAATGTTGTTTTAGGATATATCTGATTATAGAGGTCTATCTCCAAAACCATTGTAAGACTTTGTGACATATTTCCTTTCTAAACTCCACAATATTATTGTACCATCTTTGGACAGAACAGATACTCCACTTTGATCCTAGCCCAGGGACAACAAAGTATGTTTTAGTTAGAGTTTCACATTCCACAGAACAGCGACATCAAATTACATCGAATATGAATAGAGATTTTTTCTGTTAGTCACAAGTTTTTTCGATGTCATAAATATAGTGCAACATTTGTCTCATTTCGAAACCTTAGAGATCTTAACTAATTTTAGAAATGGAGAACATTGCCATAATAGTAAATCCTACATTCCCAACAAAAAAAAAGCGGATGCCATGATCAGAAATCGAAACCAGAACCGAAACCTTGAGATCTTCAGTCTCAGGTTCTATCAACTGAGTTATTTGGACTTTTTTTTATAAATAGAGCTTAAAATATTACCATAACAAAATAATTATAGCTTTGGCATTATGTCATATTTTATTTAGTAGAATTAAATGGGCTCACTAATTCTAGTTTTGTAAATTCCTTTTTATGCATTGCATCTTTGGCGATTGGGCGATCCCATCTTTTTAAAAGAGGTGGAGGGTGATAACGTACATACGAACATGAAATTGCCTTAGTGTATTATTCTATAGATCAGAAAAAAATAAACATAGCTGAAGTCTATTAGACATATTGTGTTTGTTGTCTATGCTTATTCAAAATATTTACAACTCGGTGTAAATAGATGTTTAGTATCGTTCCGAATATCTTTACACTATTTTGCAAAACATTAAATCAGCCAACATATTGTACTGTTGCCATTAATTTGGATAGATATTATATATTCACCTAGATTTTTCTATCTACAAAACAACTTCAAAGCCGCTCAAATCAATGTAATCATATTTAGTGCAGGACGGGGGAACAGTCCAGAATTTGTTTTAACAATTGATCTATTTCACAAAGCTATTTCACATTCATCAGTTTTACATTCAATTCATAGTGGAGATTGCATGATATCAGTTTGTGCTTCATAATTCCATTTTATTATCTTTTATCTTTCCTCTCATACTGCTATCTATATAAAGTTAGGTATGTTTATATATTTGTATGTACAGGATTCACTCCTAAACTAATTAACCGATCATTATGAAATTTTTGAACACAGCTGCTAGGTGTAAGCAGTCCAAATGGAGGCTGTATTTAGTTGAATTTAGTTTTATGCAAAAGGGATAAAAATGAGGTGGAAAAGCTGTGTGAAAATTTAAATACCTCCAATTTTTGTGAGATTTTAACAAGACATCAATCAATAAATATTTCCAAAATTTCAGTTTCTTTTTAGGGTGCATAATAACGGTATAACTTCCTATTTGAAAATTCTACACATTTTCTAGAATCAAAATCATGTAACGAATTTTAATAAAAATTGGAATACGGATTCTAGACAAGGTTTAGTAGCATATTGATTTTATTCTTTGTAAGAGGACATAAAAATCGTGTAAAACTGTTCTGTTTGGGGAATTTATTTTACCCATTTGGGGACAAGTATTCTTTGTTTTTCATATAGTCAACAAATATTGTTTACAAAATTATATGCCTATTAACATTTAAACATCAGGAAATATTGCACTAACAGTATGCAAAATTGGTAAAACAACGAGAAAATCAATTTTAAAGTCTTAAGCTTATTTTCGGTTGAATTATATAAAATGATGTTAAAGAAGAGCAATATTGTTTTAATATTTATAAACTGAAAGAAATTTCGTTTATAAACATCAGAGAAGAACATCTTAAATCGGAAAAAGAAATAGACAAGGTCAAAATAGTGTTAGCACAGAGGCCAGTGAAGAAAAAAATACAAATATCATCTTCCTACCACAACCGACAAAAACTTTCCTTTCTTCCTCCATTTGTCTAGTATCAGGCGGAAATTTCCATGAACAGAGTTTCTTTACAAGAACTTCCCATCTATTGAACAAATTACAATGGGATTGCTTCCCTGCAGACTACAACATAGTCGTCTTAAAATCGAATGTCAACAAATACTTGTCATAGACCGTCCCCATAAGTAATCAAACTGAGTTCATTCCATTAATCATTTTCAATCCTCTCATAATATACTTCATCATTAAGTCTTATCATCGAGTAGCTTTTTGCCTTGATAAGTGGTAATTCATCAAAATACAGTTTACAGGTCACGTGCAAAGAGATGTTGATTGTAAAATGTTACGAAAGAAACTTAATTGTGTGATGTGATATTAAAATTGTTTATCCATAAACACTTATATTATTATATGTAAATATTTTCTCATGAGAAATTACTTACGAAAAAAGACAAATGGCAGAGGAGTGGGCAGAGCAAAATGAAAATTGCAAGTAAAAAGACTTCTGGACAACACCTCAAATCATAAAATGTAACAGATAAAATTCCATCAAACAACAATTGGTGGACAGATATTTCGTTTCCTTTATTGTCAGAAACTTTTTCAGAGTAAAAACGTTACATTACAGAAACGAAGTGCTATAAGTTCAAATCCCTGGAAAAATATATGCAACATAAAAATTTAAAAAATAAAGTTAGTTCTTGCATGAAATGAATGTTCCATTAAAATTCTCTCATCCTTTACATCAGTAAAAGAAGCCAGATAAATAGGAAGAGGAGCTTATTATCTGATAATAATCTACATGGACAATGGAAGCGGTTAGCTAACTCTAAATTCTCTTAGGTACATTATGATCACAAGCTCATGAACACCATTGGACTTCTAGTTTCCTTCTTACTATGGGTCAAATGGATGTTAATTTTCAATGAAATTGCTGATTTGCAATCAAATAGAAAATCAAACAAAACCAGATAAGAAGGTATGATAAGAAAAAGAAGAGAATGAAAAGAAAGAACATTGTCGAGACTCAAGAGAACTTGTTTTCTTTTTGTTAGTTCACTTAAATATGAATATCTGTTGTATATTTCTGTCATGCATTTTATGAACATTCGATCCGAACGCAGACCCCACAATATTATTGTACTACCCTTTTCAAACTGAAAATATTTATCTAAATACTCTGGTTAATAAAGTTTCAGAATACATCCGGTTATGGAGGTCTATCTCTAAAACCCTTGTAAGAGTTTGTGACATATTTCAATTCTATGTATGCTCAGAACGAATGTAGACCCTGATATTATTGTACTATCTTTTGACAGAACAGATACTACACTTTGAATTATTGATTTCTGCAAAATATAAAAATTTACTTTCGGAACAAATTAGGCACAAGGCCATCAAAAGTGTGGGATAATGGAATTCGTTGGTCATTCTTAGTAAAAAATGATAAAAATGTTTCTCCTACTTTTAACTATAATCCCCTTAGGCAACACAATACCACATTTACTCGAAGAGCAATCCTATTTAAAATATTCCAAAATTTGTTTGAAATTTTGTTTTTAATAAATACATTTATTTACAGAATTTAACTACAATTTGATTATAAACCGAAGGTCAAGAAAGTGTATTTTAGCTCGAATTTAATGTTCTACACAACATCGATATCAAATTAAATTTAAAAACATACTTTTTGTGCATTGCATCTTTGGCGATCAAGCGATCCCATCTTTTACAAAAATATGTGGACGATGATAACATACATACGAACATGAAATTGCCTTAATGTATTATTATATAGATCAGAAAAAATAAACATGGCTGAAGTCTATTAGACATATTGTGTTTGTTGTCTATGCTTATTCAAAATATTTACATAGTGGCAGAAGTGCAACTCTGTGTAAATAGATGTTAAGTATCGTTCCAAATATCTTTACACTATTTTGCAAAACATTAAATCAGCCAACATATTGTACTGTTGCCATTAATTTGGATAGATATTATATATTCACCTAGATTTTTCTATCTACAAAACAACTTCAAAGCCGCTCAAATCAATGTAATCATATTTAGTGCAGGACGGGGGAACAGTCCAGAATTTGTTTTAACAATTGATCTATTTCACAAAGCTATTTCACATTCATCAGTTTTACATTCAATTCATAGTGGAGATTGCATGATATCAGTTTGTGCTTCATAATTCCATTTTATTATCTTTTATCTTTCCTCTCATACTGCTATCTATATAAAGTTAGGTATGTTTATATATTTGTATGTACAGGATTCACTCCTAAACTAATTAACCCATCATTATGAATTGATTTTTTTAACACAGCTGCTAGGTGTAAGCAGTCCAAATGGAGGCTATATTTAGTTGAATTTAGTTTTATGCAAAAGGGATAAAAATGGGGTGGAAACGCTTTGTGAAAATTTAAATACCTCCAATTTTTGTGAGATTTTAACAAGATATCAATCAATAAATATTTCCAAAACTATTTCACATTCATCAACTTTACATTCAATTCATGATATCAGTTTGTGCTTCATAATTCCATTTTATCATCTTTTATCTTTCCTCGCATATCGCTATCTATACAAAGTTAGGTATGTTTATATGTTTATATATACAGGGTACACTCCTTAACTAAATAACTGATCATTATGAATTTTTTAACACAGCTGCTAGACATAAGAGATTTCTTTTATTGTCAGATATATTTTCAGAGTAAAAACAGGGATGATATATTTGATACCTTATAAAAGGTGAAGTATTATGAGGAGGGGGTAATAAAAAGAGGGGTGATAGACATGAAGGTGGAGGACGAGAAGAGGAAATATAGTTGGGAAGAATGTATAGAGATAATAATTCATTGAATGTGAGAATTTGGATGGAAACCACAGCATAGAAGGAGAAGGGGGGAAAGAGAGATTAGGAGAAGGTCAAAGAATAGGCAAACCTAAGAGTGTGGGCCAGTATGACTGATGTGATTTTGTCCGTTTATTCTGTGGTTTATCCACTTTTCTATTTCAAGTTTTTGGTAAGAGAAAATGAGAATAATATATTGTCAGTATTATTTGAAATATTCAAACTACTGGTCTCATCTTGGATGTTATTTTCATGGTGTTTTGGCCGATGTAACCTCCGATATTCTTAAGGTGGGTTCAGATAGATTCCCGCTCCCCAAATTCATACTAGAATTGTCCACATGGACCTATGTCACAAGGGATAAAGTGCTAAGTAATTATCGGTTCTAAGTGAGAGGTTTCTGGAGGTTGAATGTCTAGTCTTCAATACAGGCGATACAAAGAATATAATTAAGAATTACTTAACACTTTTAGCCGGTCATAGCTGACGGAATGAGAACAATCTACTCAGGTGGATTTAATAAAGGGGTTCAGTTCGAAATTCTCTACAGATTCCCGAGTGTGACAAGACACATCTGGAGAAGGCTGGCTATTACATCAGTCGAAACCTTATGAAAATAATATCCAAGATGAGGGCAATAGTCCGAATAATCCAAACAATACAAATTATCAATCCTCATCTCAAAAATTCCGAAACGTATTTCATGAGATACGAATGAAATAAATAGCAACAGTTTTAAAAGGGATCATTAACAATTTGGGGTGATTTACTAGAAACCTTACCTTTTTACTCTAATCCAATGATAGTTATTGTCTTAAAGAAGTAATTGCAATCAATAATATAATTACTGTATTTCTTTCCCAATCAAGTTTCTTCAAACTGACCTGAATTCTATTTTCTGAATTTTCAATTTCTAAAGACAACATCGCTTTCTTTTGCACTCAATTCCGTCAACATTTCTCATATAATAATTTTGGCATACAATTACCTTCAAAAGATAAGTTTTATCTACATTGTCGTGATGAGAATTTATCATTGTTTACATTGCTTTTCTTCAGATTAGTGTTGTTACTATTCATATTTTTATCTTTACTTTATGCGGATGTGACCTCCAACTTTCTTTAGATGCATTGTTCATTTACTTTGATATTTTTCCTGTATTTAAATATAAGTATGAAGTAAGTTCAGGGAATTTCTGCCATTACAAACCAGCAGAGCGGCACTACTGTCATTCAAAGGAAGATACTATTAGTTATGTGTATGCAGTGTAATGATGTATAGAAGTGAAACCTGGCCAGTGAGATTTGAGGACATGTGTCTTCCTTTGAATGACAGTTGTAATGCTCTGCTGGTTAGTAATGGCAGAAATTCCTTGAACTTACTACATCCACTTCTAATGCTTGCTATTACACCAGCACCTTATCCTCTCGGTGCTCAAAAGACTTATATTTTAATACAGGAAAAGCATCAAAGTATAGGAACAATACATCTAAAGAAAGTTGGAGGTTACTTTCATACATCATCACACTGCCTGATAGACTCTTCCCTTGGTCAAAAGTGGTAACGCTCTGCTGGTTAGTAATGGCAGAAGTTCCCTGAACTTACTCCATCCACTCCTAATTTTTGCGATCACACTAGCACCTAAAAAAGAAATCCTTCTGAAGCCTGTAGTAAATGTAATGATAAAGGAAACGATGAAGCAAGGTTTAACAATAACAATTATTTTGTGAGTGATGTGAAAGAGATGATGTACATGTGTATAAAGCTAAGTGGTAAGAAGTGAGAGAGAACGTGTATGTATGTGAATACAGAGATGATACAATAACGTGTGTCGATAGTGTTGAGTAAAGTACTCACTTCCTAGGATGTAGTAATGTCATATCCTGTCAGACTGATGGAAACTAGAGAAAAGAGGAGGTTAGAGAATGTCTATTCACTATGAGAGTTCATGGAAAGAGAGAGAAAGATAGTCATATATCTGATGTCACAGTGGGAAATTTAAACATGTGTGTATTTGCATATTTGTTCACTATACATGACATGAATGTTCTTATAAACTGTTGAAAATATTGCACAGAATCCATTCAGTTGACAGACAAGAATATACTGTTCTCCCTTCTATGTGTACTGAAGAAAATTTCATTTTTTCTTTATAATAGCAATCAATTTCTCAATTAAGACGGGTACATTCTTTCAACAGCTAACCTCTGAATTAAACTCACAACTTCCTAAGTAAAGCAAATTCTACTAAGACTAATAAGTATTAGGTAAAATTAAAGAATAGTTAAAACTCAAGAACTCGTAAATAAAAGAAAACCACATCACATAATTTATATGAAACGCATTAGAATTAAATTCTTTACCAAACCCGCATAGTTTTAATATCTGTAAACGATTTTCAAGAGTTTTTTTTAAACAGTAAAATTACACAATAGTTAACACTCGAGAACTTGTGAATAAAACAAAATGGCAGAATCTGCATGGTTTTTAGATGTGTAAACGATTTGTAAGCATTGTTTAAGGTTATAAAAACTCTTACAAATCATTCACACACGTTAAAACCATGTGGGGTCAGTAGAGAATTTTATTCTAATGCGTTTTATATGAATTATGTGTTGTTTTCTTTGGTTTATGAGTACTTGAGTGTTAACTATTCTGTATTTTCACCAAATATTATAATTAGTAGACACTCAACAACTGCTCATATATACTACGAAGCAAGACTCAATCAATTAAAGCCAACATATCACATGTAAGTTGAAGCATCCTATTCAATCTGTTTGGAAGCTTACTGAACATAGTAAGAAATAATTAGGAAATATTGAGTAGAATATTGTATTTTAAAAAAGACAATGTATCCAAAGAAAATTAATTATACATCAAAACCTCATCTCGATAATTCAAATAGGAATAACAGTATTAAAATAATGGACTGATAATTAGCTTTGTTTCAACTTTTTCTGATAATTACATATTATGTTTGCTCAAAATATGCCGTTGAAAAGTTAAATAATTTTTGTTTGTTTGTTTTAACTCACCTTGAACCCCCCCCCCCCCCAAGACGAAGTAAACCCTCATGGTAAATTTATTTGAAAACTTGAGACTACAACATGGCAATGAAGGTTAATAACATATCCACATTGGTGAAGTTTCTTTTTGTGTAGTGAGTAGTAGTAACAGTAGAAATGCATTGCTACATGCTTTTCTTAACAAGAGACGTGGGAGCCTGTCCATGAATTTTTCTGTAACCTCTTACAACTCTAGCAAGAAAGTTATTTCAGCTCGTTAATTAGCAAGACATCTTTAAAAACATTGTACATTTATGATATATCATCTAATAGTATGATGCTGATCAGATATTATTAAATCCTTAAAGTTTATCAAAAATATTTATCAAATCATATATATATATATATGTATATATATATATATATATATATATATATATTAAAATGATACTTCAAAGATATAAATAATATCTAATATCTTTAATTAGTGAAATATCAGGATAAAGACAAAGCTCAAATTATTGGATAGAGCATTAATGATAATGGATTGCATCAAAGAAAATGAGAAATTAATTAAACTTTATTACATATCAAAGTTCAAGCAAAAAATACTGTAAAGGCCTTAATCTATGGATTTTCAAAGAAAATCTGCTCCTCAGAGGACTATTACCGCAATGACATCATTGCGAGTAAAAAAATTATGCTTTGAAAATATATAAAATATATAAAACAAAGTATAACGGCAAAAAACACACTTCAGATACTTCATATTTTTGCAAAATTTTAAAAGTAGGTATTAGACCAATTAATAAATATTCCCCAAATTTTAAAGGATTTTTAGGTGGCATAATATAAGCACAACCTTTTATTTGAAAATTCAAATATATCAGAATAGGTGGTGCTTTTGCTGCCGACGTGCAGCCCACACAGGCCTTCACCTTCGTCTCTATGTCCCTGTCCATGTTTTTCCAATACACATAAGATCTCATTAGGCTCTTAATGCGTGTCGCTCCAGGATGCCCTCATGGAAATCCTTAGGATTTTTTTTTTTTAGCGTAGCTGGGATTACTACTCGCTACCGGTATAATAATGTGTCGCAACAGACTGAAAAAGCTTCTGCCGTTTGCTCATTGTCTGTTTGTAATTTATTTTTAATTTCGATCTTCTCTTGCCTCTTTTTGTATATCGCCAAGTGTGACTGGCAGCTCTTTTATTGTTTTACACAGTACTTTACTATAGTCATATTCAGACCGAAGGGATGCTATAACTGTATCCTCGAGCGGTTCCGTGTACTTTGGGATTAGCCGCGATAAACCATCTGCGTTTCCTAGTCTTTTTGACGGTAAAAATTCCATCTCAGTCATAATTTAACAGAATTATACCCCATCTCTGTAGGCGGTTTGCTGTGTAGGTTGGCAAGCCTTTTTTTGATCCAAAGATGGTGATAAGTGGCTTATGGTCTGTTTGTAGGATAAAATGACGGCCGTGTAGATACCTGTGAAATTTGGTCATTGCGAACACAATACCCAATGCTTCTTTTTCAATCTGTGAGTAATTTTTCTCTGCAGGAAGTAAAGTTCTTGAAGCGTGTGCGATGGGTTTCATCGAGCCATCCGGCATTTTATGCAAAATGCACGCCCCAATGCTGTAGGAGCTGGCGTCACTTGCAACAATAGTTTTTAGCTCTGGATTAAAATGAGTAAGAAATAATTCTTAAGTTAACTTCGTTTTTAGGTTGTCGAATGCAGATTGACAGTTGGCGGACCATTCCCATTTACTATCTTTCTTAAGTAACTCATTTAAGGGGGCTCGCAATTTGTGCATACTGGGAATGAACTTTTCGTAATAGTTTGCGAGACCCAGGAAGCTTTGTAGTTGGGTAACATTGTTCGGTTCGGGCATATTCTTGATGGCTATAAATCTTTCTGGGTCGGGACGTCTTCCATTCTTATCAATGACATGTCCCAAGTATTTGATCTCTTCTGGAAAGAATTCACACTTTTACTCCTTGAGTGTAAAACCAAAATCGCTTATCCTTTCGAATACTTTGTGTACGTGCTCACGGTGCTCCCCGACGTTCGTACTTTTCATTAAGATATCGTCAAGGTAGCCGATCGAAAAATCGAACCCGCTCAACATCGTGTCGATTACCTGCTGAAAAATCGACGGGGCCACTTTAATTCGAAAAGGGAGACGATTGAACTTTAGTAGTCCCCTGTGTGTCAAAATACAGAGAAGCTTAGAGCTATCTTCCTCTACAGGTATTTGCAGATAGGCTTCACTCAAGTCAATTTTTGAGAAGAGTTTTCCACCGTTTAATTTTGTGAAAACCTCTTCTGGAGTCGGCAGAGGATAGTGATAATCTTTCAGCGCATCGTTCAAACCGGTTGAGAAATCGGCACACACTCTGATCTCTCTAGATTTTTTCTTCACATAGACGGTTGGGGCCGCCCATTCCGAGTAGTCAACTGGTGTTAAAATACCTTTCTCCACCAACCGGTCTATTTCTGCATTAATTTTTTCAAGAGAGGCAAATGGTACACTTCGTTTTCTCTTAAAAACGGGATTCTTATTTTCAATTAGTTCAAAACTCGCCTTCATTTTAGTACAGCGTCCTAATTCATTAGAAAACACCTTGGGGAATGACTCTTTCAAATCCTTCTTCAATTTTTCTGCTTCAGCAGAAAGGTTCTCTATTCGTTGACAATAGGCGCTTATCGGCGAATCCCAGAGCTGAAAGTGCTGAATCCAATCTGAACCGAACAAATTTCCTGTATCTTTCATTACAAACATGCGTAATTTTAATGTCTTATTTTTTAGTGTCACTTTTGAAATGACTTCCCCTTCAAAGTTTATTTTCTCTCCGGTTACCAATCGAGCCACTTTATCTGTGCGTAGCATAGTCGGTCTGCCGATCTTTTTCCAGGTATTAATATTAATAATTGATAGGTCAGACCCTGAATCAAGCTGTAGTTTAACATCTTGATTGTTCATTTTTACCGTAATATATTTTCGTATGTTTAGGTATCCACCATTAATTCTAGTTGTTTTTATGTAACTTTTTTTTCTAGTGTTACTTCTGCAATGTGAGGCTTTGTGTCCCATTTTATGGCATTTGTCACAATTTTTTCGTTTAAAAGGACACTTCTGGTACCAATGTAGGTCCCCGCAACCCCAACAAGTGTGGTTTGGCAATTTTTCATCCGACCTTTGAGGCAAATCCTTCCTGAATTTTTCCTCCGAAGAGTATGATTTTTTTGAAAAACGACGAACATTTTTAATATTAGAATTTGCTGCTTCCTCTATTTCTTTAGCTTCCTTTTTCTCGGAAATATGTCGTTGACAGCTTTCGGCCAGTTGTTGCAATGTTAAATTTGGCTCGGTTTCAAGTTTGCTTATTGCACGTCTTCTTAACTCTGCATCGTTTTGCGAGACGAGCCCTTGAGCAAATAATACTTTAAAATTGTCCGCTGTCAAGGTTGCTAACTTAAAGTCGTCACAATGTTTATTGACGATCAAAGCAAACGTTGAGTAATCCTGGCTTTCTTTTCGCGTTAAGTTCATACATTTCCACCTTTTGTGGAATAAACTTGTTTTGGGTCAATATAGTTCCATTAACATTTTAATGGTTTCATTGTAAGATAGTTCACCCGTTTTCTTCAGCAGAATATAATCGACAAATTGTGTATGCTCTGCCGTACCTAGTCTACGAAGAACTAAACACACCTTTTTCTTTTCCGACCATGTGCTACAATGTCGAAAAAATCCTGATATCGACGGTACCATGATTCGAAGTTTAGGTCCTCTTCAGGCACATAGTTGAAAGTTTCTATAGCTAACCATATTGTATTTTGGTTGAACGCGTCGCTGTCGTCATTCGTCATATTTATCATTGCTTGTGCAAGCTGTTCAAATTTTCTCTCTGATTGAGTCTGTTGCTCTAATTGTAAATTTTTTATCCCAATCAATTGTTCGTCTAAAGATTTTCGATCTTCTCGCTTTTGTGCTAAATTCTTTTCCTCAAAATACTTCAACTAACTTATTCGCTGCGACTTAAATTCCTTCTGTAGAGACTGAAGTTTTTCATCATTTGCCTTCTGTTGAACAAGATGTTTTTCATCGTTTGCCTTCTGTTGTTCTGATTGAAATTAAATCATCTCCAATATCTGTTTCGAGAAATCTTCCATGATTAAAGAAATACTTTCTTGAAAAAGAATTAGTCACAAATAGTCCTTCACTATTTTTTTTCTTTTCAAATGCTTACTGTTTAATAACAAACTCAACCCCTTCTCATCACTGCGTCATTCAGGTCTCGAATTCAACCGGCACTTGCTAATCTTTTTTTTTTTTTTCAAAGTTCCTTGAGAAAAAAAAACGATTTTATTAATCCGACTTATTGGGTAATTAATTTAACAAATTATTTGTATTTTTGTTCGCATCTGGAACTTTTTTTTCCCCAATAAGTCCGTTTGCCTTTCAGTGTAGGCTGAAAACGCAAAATAGCAAGTAATGGCTATATTAAAAATTGACTAGTTATTCAAGAAAGTAACTTGGTTTTACTTGTCAGATTTTTTTTTTCGACTATACGATTTTACAGTGACAAGTCTGTTCGCAAAATACGTTTGACTATATCAGACACGAAAAAAGGTTCTTGTAGTATGAAGTTTGTTTTTTTGTTTTTTTCAAACCTTTCAGTTTTATAAGCACATGGTATTCCAATTTCATTTGTTGCACAAGGTAAAATCCTGTATTGAAATACGAAGAACACAAATAGTAAAATCTGTCGTACTTTTTTTTTCTTCCAGTAATTGTTTAAACTGGTTATTTCTTGTAAGGCAGACTCGTCCCAAAATTGAATGTATTCGATGTTTCCAATATCTTCCCGAAAATTGTAAAGCACAGGTTTTTTTTGGTTTTTTCAAACAGGTAGAATTTTTTTATTTCGCAGGTTGACCGTGTTGTAGACACTGGTTTATCACTCACAGGTTGCAAGGTCCAAGGTGTTTCCAACGAAGTCCTTTACGAATCACTCGCCGCCAGTTGTTGTGGACCCGTTTAGGGGTACCAACAATGAAATAAAAGAACAACAAGTTTAGAGATAATAATAATGAATTGTATTGAACAGAGAAATTATACACAAGTCAGTGTTGGCAGTGCTAGTGCCTAAATGTGCCTCCCCATGTTCTCCCGGCAAAACCGGTATTTATAGTAGCCGGTTGCTACCATTTAGTTATTATTAAAGCGTAGGTAGGTCACCCACAACAATTTTATTTTGTCAATCGAGACTGTAAAAGAAAGTATTTTGAATAGCCGATCAAAACGCCTCTTTCCTAAAAAAAGAAAGTGTAGGCGAAGGGAGAATTCTATATTTAGGTAGAAAATGAAAAGTAGCTAACTAAAAATAGCAAGATCAAAAAAAAAAAAAAAATAATAACAATGCTACAAATAAATAGTTGTTTCATGAAGAAGACTTCCTATTGTATGTGGGTGGTACTGATAGTAGATCTGAGTTGAAAATTCCTTCAACTTCCTATATAAATGATTATGCTTGGAAATGCTGTCAAGCTGAATAAAATGTAAAAATTATTGAAAGAAAACGAAACAAAGACATCTTTTCCACAAACGCACATAAAGAATTGGCCTAAATTGCTACCAAAGAAGATTCGCATATGCTGCTTTTGCTGAGAATGCTATAATCATCAATGTAATAGAGGAAAAAAATCACTTTACTGTATTATAAAGATAATGATATTCGTTATTGCCATTTCACAAGTCAATATATTTTATGTCAATATAAAATTTAATCAATATAAACTATATTAATATGTTCAGTTTTATTTTACTTTATTGAAGACAATCTAAGTAATTAAGGTTATTATATTAATGATGAATATTGAAAATCTATATTGAGTAAACACGAGAACATTGGCATTATACAAAACTGGTTGAACCACATTTCATAATGTGTGCATATACAAATATTATTTCTATACATGTAATGTTGTAGTTCCTGTCTGATTGTTCATAAAATCTTTCTAGGGTTTTCGAGACAAATCCTCATCATCATAGATATTCTAAAACTAGATTACCTAGAGCAGTTGTAAGTAAATTTCATTTTGATCAAAAGAGGTACATCATTATTCCGAGTCCGTATTTGCATTTGACGTCAACGAAAAGGAACTACAACCTTTTTACCTTATTTTAATTATAACTCTAAAATTATACCAATGAAACAAGATAAGAATAGAAATATTAATAAGCTGTTCAGGGCTTGGAGCATAAGAGCACAGGGTTCCATATTGATTTCCTGGAAACGCCGGATGTGCCTCAAGAGAGGGGAGGGTAAAAGACTAAATTTATCGAAAATTATTTCAATTAATATCACTTTACTTACACCCCTGCATCCCAATATATCTGAGTATATCTTTTGACTCCACTCCTAGAATTGAATATTATCAAAATTAAAACAAATAAGAATCAAAAAAGTTTATATGGTGTTACAGGCTCGGCGTAAAAGAACATAGGGTTCCTCATTCAAACTCGCGTGGCGCTGGGTCTTCCTGCTAGTTACGAAATAAAAGTAAATAAATTATTTTCTATCATACCAAATCTTTTGAGAGATGTGAATTAATTCAAATTCGACTAAAAGAACATTTATAACAATATACTATGTGTACGTATCGTTGCAAAAAATGACAGTTTATTTGGTAGACAAAATATGTTTTGTTCATTACAATGGGCTGTTGAATACCAGTTTTATTGTAACATATCCCTGATATAAGCTATCTATACGACAAGTTTGCTGTCTCCACCTCGTCTCTGTCTGTCCGGGGATGCAATTGAAAACCAAGCCCTACAGTAAGATAAACAACTGTTCTCAAGTAAAATTTCACAATGAATCCAATGTTGTATGTATTAATTTTGTATAATGGTGTGATGCAACAATATAGTGGGGTCTTCATTTGCACAGGATATCGATAAACAGCAAACATAACGTTTTATTTTATTCATAACTAAGTCCTGTAGAAAAGTTAAACAACTTTTGTAAGGCAATATTTTACAAGCAATTCAACCGTGTTGATTATTATTCAATCTGAGCATTTGATTTTCAAGAATTTGCAATAATATCTGCTCTAAAAATAATAGAGTGTTTGAATGTCAAGAATAATGGAGTGTTTGAATGTTAAGAATAATGGAGTGTTTGAATGTCAAGAATAATGGAGTGTTCTTTTTTTTATTTAATTAATTGTTGCTGTTGGGTAGTTGTTTAGTTGATGGGATGGAGGAGCTAATATTTGTTTATGAATTTTGAAAACGTAGAAGATTTTGAGGAATCTAATTTAGTGTGTTGTTGCTGTAAGTATGATAATAAATATTAGATATGAGATATATTTAAAGAAAATCTGTCAATGCATTTTATCCCTGGCCAACACTAGGTGTCCCTGCTGGTAGACAATAATCCTTATGATGAATGAAATGGAGGCAGAAGTGGTGAGAAGTTGGAGATTGTTCTGTTCTTAAGATAAAATAAAAATGTTACAAATTGGGATGTGAAAATTGAGGAAGTGTTTATCACATAAGCGTAACTCAAATAGAAAAGCTGAGAAAATCTGACAATTTCGCCATCGTGGCTGAGCAGAAGATCCGTCTGGAAACCAGTGAAATAGTTCGCACAAATACGGATAAATGAAGAACATAGATAAACGAATGGAGAAAAACAAAGATAATTTTTGCCGGTGATTTAATCTACTGGATTTTCATACCTCGTCTTTACAGAACCGTACGACAAATATAGGAACAAAAGGCAAAAACAAAATGGTTTCTGCTATTAAAAACAGATTAAAAGTTGTTAAAGTATTTTGCTATCATCTGCTTTCAATTCTTACGTTACAGGTAAGAAGGAAATATTTCTCATAAGTTAATCCGGTAAATAAAACACCCATACACTTTCATATAATTTAATCTCACATCAAAGTTATAATATCATTATGTAACAGAGAATAAAAAACTACACCTCTATAAAATACAATGCCATTTTGTCTTTTTATATATAAATTTGAAGTGAAATCCGAAACCAATAAACTCATTCTTCTGAAATTTTGAACAAAGATTATATGTATCACACTAAGTTTTATATATATATATATATATATATATATATATATATATATATATATATATATATATATATATATACTCCCAATCAAAAATTTACGATGGATGACAAGAGATGTTTATCGAAATGGCAAACAATATTCAACAAAAAATGAACTTTGTGAAGCCATCTTCAGAGGCTGGAGCCACATCCCCGCACCTTAATGGAAACGCTTATTTCTAGCATGCCCCAAAGAATTTTTAAAGTCATCAAAACCAGTGGAGGTAGAAGTCATTATTAAATTTGGTTATTGAATGTTTTCATACACTTTTCGTATAATTTCGTAGATTTTTTGTCTCTGGTCTTATAATTTTGATCAAGTGTAAAATGCCTCATTTTATAAAGATGTAAATTTCTGAATAAAATGTGTGGAATGTAGCTTTTTGTTTCCATAACCTTTTAGATTATAGTGTTGGTAACCTTAAGTCGGGGGAGTTTAAAATCTATCTAAAAAAAAAAAAGGTTTATTTTAAAAGATTTTCAAGTGGTCTTAAATTTTTTATCAGGAGTGTATATACATCGATATAAACATTAGAAACAGCCTATACTGATCAACCAACGTTTCAAGTAAGTTACTAAATTAAAATTGAAATTATGCAAAAAAAAATCAGACGTGTTAACTCACTTCATAGTCCTGAGGAGATGTGTTAATGTCGAAACGTTTGTTGATTTATGTGGAGGGTTTCCAATGTTTATATAATTTTATTTATAAAAGCTCTACTTTCTATTGAGCATTTTGAAAAAAATATTGGTTTTAAGTTCATGTTATCAACATATTTGAACTTAGTTAATATATATATATATATATATATATATATATATATATATATATATATATATTGATGAAATGTTTTTACAGTAATAGTGTGGGGTTGCATTCACATAAGATATCTATGGATTTGAAGTGAACTCCAAAATAAGGGAACTCATTCTTTTGAAATTGTGTTAATTTACAAAGCTATTATTTGTGGTTAAATAGTTTTGATTCGTAGTGGGTGATTCATGAGTATGTGAATGAATATATACGTGAGAAAGGAGTCAGAAATATTTCAAATATTCTCAAAAAACAATACACCAAAAACATCAAATACCAAACACCTCTCTCATAGACAGACCTCTTTTCTTACCCACGCATTCCAATAACACAACCATCTGCAACACACTTCACAAACTAGGTATTTCAACAGTACAAACCACATCACAAACCATAAAACAAACATTAAACACAGCAAGACATTTCCGAAAAAAAAAACCACATCCCATGCCGGCTTATATACCATCCCATGTAACAAATGCCATCAAATTTACGTGGGGGAAACGCAACGTGAATTGAAAAAAAGATTGAGCGAACACAAAAGAACAAAAAAACAATAACTCACTCAGTGCACTTTTTCCCACGTATTAGAACACGATCATGTTTTCAAGTTTGAACAGGCCAAAATCATCAAACACATTCATAACAAAGCTCGGCGAAGACTACTTGAAACAGCACTCATCACAGACTCTAACACCATCAGACAACAAAATGGTTTCTACAATCTATCTCCCTTAATAAGCAAAATTATAGATCAAGGCTAACCCTTCCTCTTATCATTCTAACTTGCACTTATATACAACTCCCCGCATACACACTTACGTGCTGACTCCTTTCTCACATATATATTAATTCATATACTCATGAATCACCCACTACGAATCAAAACTATTTAACCATAAATAACAGCTTTACAAATTAACACAATTTACACATTCTTACAAATATTTAGATATTTTAACCCCTTTTTCTCTCAATTCACTCTCAAACCATCAACACATCCTGAACGAAACCACATTTTACTTATAACTCCCCCAAAATTAAAATCAATTTTCTTTCTTCTCATGCTCACCCCGCCCTCGTCCCCAGCACACTTTTATACATTCTTTCAAACACACTTATACTAACATAGCCACCTGGTTAATACTCCTCCCTCAAAAAAAAAATCTCACCTGACCACAACAAAAATCTCACCTCTCCCACCCTTTTGACTATTTCCTTCACACTCTTACCCCCTCGCTTAGTTTCAAGTTATCTTCATTTCTTCAAATCTTTTTCTAAAACTATCATACCACCTACATGCTAAACACACAAAGTTTCCTCCTTCCCTCCTCTTTCCCCAGCCTCTCAAAATCCATGCCACACCTCACCACAACAAAAATCTCAGCCCCCATTTGATCTCTCCCACCCTAAGGCAAGTTCAATTATATTCTTACCCCTCCCCATTTCACTGCTGCTTAAATGGTACCCACTCAAAGCTTTCCATATTCATTTCATTCTTCGCCACCACTGACTTCTCACAGCCTGGACTCTCCTCCAGTGTTCACAGTAGCCACGGCTACTACTTTCCTTTATCTATTCATCATGTCAACCCAAAATTTCGATGTACTTGCATGACATTTTTCTTCAAATTATCATCCTGAGGAAGTCTTACAATAAAGACGAAACGTTGATGAATATATAAAAAATATTTCTTGGTGTTTTCCTTTTTCATTCCCCATATATATATTCATAACTCCAATAAACTCAGCACAAAATTTTGTGTTACACGTTTATTTTTTTTATTCATTTTCAGTTTTTATTTATTATTATTTTTTCACTCACTTGTGCGCTTATGATTTTCCATTGACAGATTACACCTATATATATATATATATATATATATATATATATATATATGTAATGAGATTTAAATTTTACTACAGCTTAGAAACGCTGTTGAAACGATAACTTTGAAATTTTAGAATCAGCTAACATGACAAGATTTTTTTAAACAAATGAAATATTTATTAAATCATTTTTTTAATCCAAATTTTCGGTTTGTAAAACCTTATTAATGGTACAGACAATATTTTCTTTTTTTTCTTCTTCTCTTTTTGTTTCATAGTCAAAGTCTTACAGCTGGGCCGAAGATCGATTTTCTGGTGTTATGAAGATACTGTTTTTTTTATGTCCGATCTGTAGTGCGCGTGCTGAAACCCGTGTGTACGATAATGAGATTTAAATTTTACTACAGTTTAGAAACGCAGTTGAAACGATAACTTTGAAATTTTAGAATCAGCCAACCACGTCATTTGATTGATTATAAAATTTCAAAGTTATATATATATATATATATTATATATATATATATATATATTTTTGACGATAAATAGATTTTTCAAATGATGTTCCAAATAAAGAGCATACACAAAGATATAGTAGTTTACAGCTGTTTCAAGGCAGTGTTTATTTTAAGTCATACAAGTAACCATGTGATTTTTCTAAACATCGGATTATTATCATAACAAAATTTTTCGATGTGTCCAACAAAAAAGCAATCAACAACAACCACAATATATATATATATATATGAGAGGTTTTTACAATAATATTGTGGCATCTGCATATAAGATATCTATAAATGTAAAGTGAACTCCAAAATTACTGAACTCATTCGTCTGACATTTGGAACAGAGATTCTATGTATAATATCAGGTGTCATAGGTTATATATATATATATATATATATATATATATATATATATATATATATATACACACACATATATATATATAAATTAGCTGTGTTTACAATATTATTATGGGGACTGTATTCACGCTGAATATCCATAAGCATTAATGAAAATGTTTTACTTTTATTTAAAAAAAAAATATATATAAATAAAAATGGTTATATGGGCTTAGGAGCAGGAGTACAGGTAGGGGCGCCCTCTTTCATGTCAGCTGTGTCTGCACACAATATTGACTTCAACAGAAAAAAATCACGATAAAGCAACGGCAGTTTTTAATTAGACAGCAAAGTATTTTGATATGTTTCATTCACATCATTTTCATACAAACCGAAATGGGTTAATCACGGATATAAAAAGATCTAAAAAATGCTTTACATGATTTCAATTTAAAAAAAAAATGAAAACAAAAATATGAATATGTTGCGAATAATATGCAAAAAAATATGCATAAGAGTTCAACAGTATTTTTTTTATTCCAAAGAAATCTGAAATACACCCTCACTACTTTCTTTTCCTCATGTCTATGTTTTTCAATTCAAAATCGACCCGAAATCTTTCTTTGGCCTTCTTGCAAAATCTCCTAGCTAGTGGTACAAACGAGTTTTGCATCCCCTCCCTTCTTTTTTGTTTTCGGTATTAGAGATCCTCCATGGATTCCCACTCTCCACATTTGTTTTTTTCCTTACCCCAACCTGATATCTATCTCAGAAGACACCACCCTTGCCTACAAACCCCATCCAGTTATTTCTTTTTACTTCTGAATAGTTCCCCCTTTTCTCACCACCTAAGAACTGTCTTACTTGTTTTCGGCTTTTGAAACATCCCGGAAAACAGTGACAAGCTCATTCATATCGAGATAGATTTGGGAGGGTCTTACTAACCAACACTTAGCATTTCAATTCGTTTAATTTTCTTTGTTTCTTAAATCACTAGTTGTTTTTAGTAACCCCCACCCCTAACCTATAAAATTGTACATATATATTTTTTGTAAATAAAAAAACGTCTACACACCGGGGATAATGTTAAATAGGATTTTCCATAGAGTGAATGTGGTATTGTGGTGATTGGAACTAGTTTAGAGAATAGACCAAGAGGACGACAGACGACCCCCATCCCTCCCCACCCAATTTTGGCTTTGTGTTACATCTTGCTATTTTATGAAGAAAATTGCTTTTGTGAAATTTGTTGTAAATTTTTTAAGATAAAGAAATTAGTCTTATTGGATAGGAGCAAAGTGCAGTTCTGATACTACACTTCATCTTTTCTGTCCCCGATCAGTAAAGGAGAAATCCTTCTAGACTGAGGCAATTTTAATTTTTGTCCAAATCCAGAGTGCCCTTTTTAAGGAACTGGATTTTCCTACATTATAAACGACTTTGTATCTTACTTTGTCATCATGGAGAGGCAAATAAATAGAGACTATGAAATTTAATGGGGATGATCTTTTCTGTCCCTTACAAACCCTTTCTCACAGAAGGGACGTAGCTAGTCTTTCTCTACTCTATCGTTATTTCCATGGAAAATGCTCGACTGAGCTCCAATCTCTGGTTCCTCCTTGTAAGACATTCACAAAAAGAACTCGTTTCGCTACCATCGCGAAAAAAGTTTCCTTTCTTTCTATGTGTGCCAAGTGTCATGCCTAACTTCCGCAAACAGAGCTTCTTCGGAAAGGCTTCCTGTCTATGGAACACATTACCAATTTTCTGCAGATTACAACATCGTCTTATTCAAATTCAATATCAACAGATTCTTTTTATGAACGATCCCCACAAGTATTCGAGCTTGGTCCATCCCATCAATCTTTCCAAATCTTCTCAACTGACAATCCTTTCATCTTATTAACCGTTATCCTCGAGTGGCATTTGGCCAAGATAAGTGATGATCCTTTCGCAAAAAACGAAAATATTAAAGAAAAAACACATCTTTACTCATTTCTGTTGAAGTCTTTTATCAATAAAGATGAAATATTAAAATCTCACCGTAGGAGTTAACTTGATTGTGTTGTTCTAATCAACTTTTCTATTCATCTGTACATTTACTCAAGAACAAGTGTGTTCTTCTGATTTTGGCTCACTGTCAAACATTGACATGGTTGGAAGCTATTCTTGATTTTAGGCAAACCATGTTTTCCGTAATTTTCGAATCTGCTTTCATTAAAGATCCGTAGTCAATTGTCGTATTCAAGCTTAAAAGGAGAAAATGCTGCCGAATGTCAGTTAATGACTGCGTTTCAAGCATCCAATGCTCCTCAGTCTATTTTTTCTTTCTCTTTTCATCTCATGCCAAATTTTGGTGGATCAAAGTTTGTCGCAAATTTAAAACAACGTAAGATTTCCTAATTGCCTGGATCCAAAGTCAGACACTGTTAAAATAAAAGAAACCTCATTTCTTTCATAGCTTTTTAAAAAGTTGTCAGATAGAAGCAAATAATTTATATCTATATAATTTATAGAAGATAATTACAATGCAGGATGATACATCCTACATTGTATTTATTTACCTCATCTCCAGGAGGTTAGGCACAAGGCCAGTTTTATCTTACTCCCACAGGGTAAGATGTGACCCAAGGTCGGGTCGGGAAAGTGGGGTTTGAAAAGCCAGCGCCCGAGAAAGTGAGCACTCTGGCCATTAAAAATTATCTGGGCAGCCCCGTCGGCATTCCCCGGTAGGGGCGTCTCAGGCAGTAAGCAATAAACTTACTCCTCTCCAAAGAGGGGAGGCAAAGCCTGGAAGGGTGGACCTCCTAGAACTGCACAGGACCGATCCATAGACCGGCGTAAATCAAGCTCCGAAGGCCAAGACAATACAAGATTATGGAGTGTAGTATCCATCAGAACAGATACTACACTTTGATCTTAGCCAAAAGGCCACCTTCTATAAATTATATAGATATAAACAGGATTGAAAACAAGACAAGACGAAAGCAAAAGTGAAATGAGGTTTTCTCCTTTTCTCTTTTATTATTATTACTAGCGGGGCTACCCGGCGTTGCTCGGGGTCATAAAAACATATATTTGAAGAAAGATCGTGTGTGTAACATCTTTATATTCAAACTTCTATGTCCGCCCCTTCTCTCTATAGCCGTCTCTTTTTCTGCTACCTTTCTCTTCCCTGGTCGCCCCATTTCGCCGCTACTTTCTAATTTTGCCTTTTGCAAAAGCTGTTTCTTCCCCACCATTTCTCCTATTGCCCAGAGTAATAGTATGACATATTTCTATAAAAAGTAACACCTCTATCTGCGCCTTCTATATAGGTACTTATCTCCACCCCGGTGTTCATACTATATACGTATCTATCATCACCCCGGTGCGCATACTATATACGTACCTATCGCCGCCCCAGTGCACATACTATATACGTACCTATCGCCGCCCCGGTGCAGATACTATTTAAGTACCTATCGCTGCCCTAGTGCAAATACTAAAGACATACCAATTGCGCCCCGGTGTGAATGCTACATAAGTACCTATCGCTGCCCTAGTGCGAATAATTAATATGTACATATTGCCGCTTTGGTGTGAATGCTAAATACGTACCTATCGCCGGCCCAGTGCGAATGTTAAATACGTACCTATAGCCGCCCTGGTGCGAATGCTAAATACGTACCTATAGCCGCCCAGGTGCGAATGCTAAATACGTACCTATCTCCACCACAGTGCGAATGCGAAATACATACCTTATGGAGTGTAGTATCCATCAGAACAGATACTACACTTTGATCTTAGCCAAAAGGCCACCTTCTATAAATTATATAGATATAAACAGGATTGAAAACAAGACAAGACGAAAGCAAAAGTGAAATGAGGTTTTCTCCTTTTCTCTTTTATTATTATTATTATTTTTTTAATTACAAATCTTAATTACTTTCTGTGTCATTTGATGATGGGGTCCGTATAAGATAATATTTCTGCAAAAAATCTGTTTGATGAATAATTTCTAAAAGTATTAATAACTATATAGAAATATTTTAATCTTGAAATACTTTAGAATAGCTATATATAAAATAAAAAGTTCTAAAGCAGTATCAAATGTTATCGATGCAGATTTTAAAATAAAATAACTCAGATCTTAATAGTTATTAGTATATTATATTTCGAGATACATCTCCTTATCAAAAACAAATTATGACAGTCTTTTCTTTTCCTCTTTTCCTCATCTTTCTTTGTTATTATTTGATATCCAGTTTAATATGCACACTTTGAGTTTGAAAGATCTAGAAATAATAAAGGTAATAATAACAACTTATTAATTACAGTATAAGCATGGAACAAGGTCACTAATTTAGAGTGACTTCTAACTTGAGTTTCTGAGTTCAATGCCTAGTGCAGGAATTTTAGACAAATATAGCTGATACTAGACTTCTAGAAGGAATATAATACAAAATGAGAGCAATAAAGTGTTAAGTTAAAAATTGCCAGAAAATTACAGACTATAATAAAAGGCACATGTAGAAGGCCAGAGAGTACAACCTGCAACAAAACAGCTCTTGCGGATTATTGTTATTACCTCTGCCAAGAAGATTATGTTTTTAGTTGAGTTTGTTTGTTTGTGTACAGCCGGCGTCCATATCGCTTGACCAATCGTCACTAAACTTGATAAAAATATCGGTCATAATTTAACTTAGAATTGTGGAGTAACGGATATAAGTGCAGGTCCTTGTGGCATAACGGATAAAAGTGCTAAGTAATAATCAGTTCTAAATGACAGTCTTCTGGAGTTTGAAGTTTCAATCCTCAGTGCGGGCGATACTAAGAATACAATTACAAATTACTTAAGACTTCTACCTAGTCATGGCTGACAGAATGAGAGCACGCTACTCCGTGGATTAAATAAAGGGTTCCATTCAAAATTCCGTACAGATTCCCAAGTTCGACATCAAAATTCTCATGTTCAACTAGATGCACCTAAAGAAGGTCAGAGGTTACATTGTGAGAATAACATTATACTACAAATAATACAAATTATTTATCCTCATTTCAAAATCCCGAAACATATATGCCTATCATTACATTTTACCAAGACATATCGGCTGGGTCTGACAAGTATGTGGAAGTATGTGTTACCTGTCAATAAGTGACTGCAACTGTACAGCTTGTCTTTACTTTTTGCTCAAATGCCCATCTAATGTTATTTTGTCACATAGAACTCAGACAATCCTGAGGGGGAAGAAAGAATACCAAAACAGTACATTATATTTGCATCCTTATTCAGACATTTCAATTGTTAGTAAAGAAATTTTGGAATTGACCTCGTCCGACAACACGATTAGAAGGCAGCATTCTACTTATTTATTATTTCAGATTAATTTTTAATTTTAAAAGTTAATTCCTTACTTCTAAAGCACTGAATAACATCTAGTCATGAATATTTATACTTATGTTCGAAAGTATTATAACATCTATCCTAATATGTAACATTACTTACATCTTTGATTATCTTTCCTCATTCACAATCTACTATTGTGTGGGTGTCCTCACTGTTGGTTATACTCTTCATAATTTACATCAAAATTTCTCTCTTTCCAAGATGTCACTCCAACTTTCCAGAGAGTCACTTTGTTTTTCCCAAGAGTCATCTTACTTTCCAGAAAGTCTTATTATTCAATGTTAAACACACACCGTGTGATAGCGTGTGCAATACCCTGTCCCTATTAATATGAGTGTCTTCACTGTATTTCTCATCGATATTCTGTCTTGCTTACTAGTGTGTCAATCATTTACTTAGGATGTTTGGTGTTGATAGCAAAGCCACCACAGTTCAAATCATCAACAACAGTCTTCATCCACGTTGTTTTTGGTCGACCTCTATTCATATCAATTGGGGCAAGAGCTTCTTTAGGGCAATTCGTACTGGGATATCTTCATTCAGTCTCATGACATGCCTCCCAAAATTTAATCGTCTATTGTTTTACTCCAAATTTCATATATCGTTTTCTTATGGAGTTTTTCATTTGATACTTTATTTGGTCACTTGATGTTTATCGCATATCTTATATTTAAAATTATGTTTCAGAATTTTTTAGTTGACGATTGATAATCCATATTATTTAGATTATTTGGACTGCTGTTCTTATCTTAGATTTTATTCTCACAATGTTCCAATAAAGATTTCAGAGTCCGACAAGACGCACCTGAAGAAGATCGCATGTTACGTTAGCCGAAACGTTGTGAGAATAACATCTAAGAGCAGTAGCCGAAATGATACAAATTAGAATTAAAAGTCGCTGGAATTTCTTATTCAATTGACCTCAAGGCTAACCTATAATCTGATGTGACCCTCAAGCCAATGACATATCAGTATTTGCACACGCATCTCTTAACATCCAGAACGTCTGTGTTATTTTTCACAATATTCGATCGCTGGCAACAAACGTAGAGCACTATTAAGCTTACGTGACAACATTAGCAATGACTATCCAGTTAGGTGATATTTAGTCGTAGTGTTTCAATTCTCAAGAGATTTGCTAGCTTTAATGATTGAGAGATAAACATTAATTGGAACTCGTTTCAAAATACAAATTCTGGCTGCTTTTCAGAAATGATTACCAATTTGTCTCTTAGAAGATAAATTACTTAAAAGATTATTGATGAGAACAAAACCAATGTTAACTCTGAGAACTGAAATGGTATGAGTGCAAATTTTTACATCAAGAATATTATATTACAGAATATAATCTGTTATTTTGTTCATGACAAAAGCAATTATTGTATAGAAGACTTTGCATAAAATAATGTTTGTCTGGAATACAAGAATGTATTGACACATAGAAAACATAATTACCTTCAGCAGTGTTATTATTTTTTACTCATGTTTGTTTGTCAATTTGTATGTATATTTGTATGTATAGTTGTTAACAATACTATGTGAGAATTAATGAACTGATCTTCCGAACATTTGGTGTAATAGTGACATATGAAACACAAAAGTATCCATTATATGTTTTGATTTAAAGAAAATACTGTTTTCTGTCTACATAATCGTTTTTATTAAGAACTAAACGATTTTGCATTTTCATATATATATATATATATATATATATATATATATACACATACACACTAGAATAATAGCCGTGCCAGGATGGGTAAAATTAATTCCCTAAATGAAACAGCTTTGAAACATTTTTATGTACCCATACAAAGAATGAAATCAACATATAATGCTACTAAACCTTATGTCTAGAATACTTATTCCAATTTTGACCAACATCCATTATATGATTTTGATTTTGGAAAATGCCTAAAATTCATAGATTAAGCTTTAAGGGATATTAAGAAATTGAAAATCGATGAATCTTGCTTAATTGGTGTTTAATGACTATGGATCAAATTCAATACAAATCTGAAATATTTGAATTTTCAAATTGGCGGTTGTACCTATTTTATGCTTCTTAAGACCCTTTAAAATGCTCCAAAGAAACTGAAAATTAGGAAATATTTATTGATTGATGTTTAATACTCTATATTTTATTGATTAATATCTAATATCTATCGTGAAAATTTCACAAAAATCGATGGTATCTTAATTTTATCAAAGGGCTTTCACCTCCTCCTAACCCATCTTGCATGAAACTAAATTAAACAAAATATAGCCCACATTACTCACCGTTATGCCTCATTATGCCTCATAGCTGTGTTCCGAAATTTATAATGATCGGTGAGTTAGTTTAGGAGTAAATCATGTGCATACAAATATATACTTAACTTTATATAGATAGAGATATATAGCCAATTAGAATGGATAAATAAACACTTTATAATAACACCTGTTTAATGAATGTTCAGTAAAAATATGGTAGATTTAATAAACTATTTACTACAGCATTTTAAATTCATTTTAAATTGTGATGCATTCATTAATATTGTTAACATATTTTGTATTTCTTTAATCTGAAATTTAAAAGAAGTTAATGTTTAATACAAAAAAAAACGAGTTTGCTTCCTACAATTTGAATGACACAAAAGTTCAAATTCAAAGAGTTCTACTCTATTTTAATTTTACATTTGTTTTAATTCTGGGATGATCTGCCCTTTCTATCTTAATTATTCGTTCACATATTGTGCTCATCACTATATCTTGCCCACTTTGGAGATCAGTGTAGTCTTGTATACTTTTTTTTTACTTCATTAAATGGGGGTTGGTGATTAATCACTGTGTAATTAGGTTAAAATAATAGACAAAGAGCAAAACTCGAATATTAGGAACTTAAAGAATCAGTGCCTCTGTTAAAATACCAAAACAGTAAATATAATAAACAATACTTCATCTCATAAATAAAAGTAATATAATTGTTGTAAAAAAATTCCGGCTGATTTTAATGTTTGTATTATTTGGATTATTATTGCACCACAGCTCCACATGGACCCATGGCAAATAGACAAAGGACTAACAGAGTAATAAATGAACGTTGGCTTTACTTTCGGTAGCTTCGTACCTCTCGCTTCCCTTATTTTGTCCTTTTGTCCTTTCGTCCTCACATTTCATTAGTGATGTTTCTGATAAAGGGAGAATAATTGCTGTTTTGTGGGTCGGATTCTATCCATTTAACACTTATCATTGGCTAGTTTTTGACCTGGAAGTGGTAATTTTTTTAGCTCCTTACATCAAGTAGCTTTGTGCCTTGTCTGGAGCGATTTCCATATTTTAGTTTGAAGTGACAGTTTCTGGGCGGGTGAAGGCTCAATCCTCAGTACGGGCGATTCTAAGAAAATAATAAAATTACTTAAGACTTCTACCCGGTCATGGCTGACAGAACAAGAACAATCTACCCCCCATGAATTAAATAAAGGGTTCCGTTCAAAATTCCATACAGATTCCAACGTTTAACAAGTCGCACCTGAAGATGTTTGGAGATTACATCGGCTGAAACGGTGTGAGAATAACATTCAAAATGAGAACAGTAGTTTGAATAATTCAAATAATACAAGTTATCAATCCTCATCTAAAAAATTCCGAAACATGATTTTCATATTGAATAACTTAATTAAAAATACTCTTTTCTAATGTGTCTGATAGAATTATAATGTAATGTCAAAAAAACAATTTTGCTTTTTGCACTTAATTAAATCGTTGTATAAAAACTGATAATATGTCATCTGAATTTGATCGGTACTTGGCATTTTTGCTGTGATTTACAATTGTTCAAATACAAATCAGTTTAGATGATTGTATTTACAAATGTACCATAATATGTGTTTTATTCAAGACAAAAGTAACCTATTTTTTAAATATTACTTACAAAATTTGCATGTTTTATGCGAGTTAATGTGGCGATAACATTTCTTTCTTTCCTCATGTTACAAGTTTCCCATTTTTGTTTCAGTAAATGAGTGAAATCCCCTGCTTTAATCTTGTACAAAGTTGACAGGTATGTGTCAAAAAGTTGAAAAAGCAACCTGTTCAAAAATTGTCAGTTTCCAAAACAAGGCTAGTCATTTATGCCAGACTTAATACTTATCAAAATCAAAACCAAATGATTTCACTTATATCTGAATTGGAATACATTGTCAACTAGTTTGTCTCTTCATGGTAAAATTATTTGTATCTGTTTCCTTTAGCAGCAACAATACATGAAAGTGAGAAATTATCAGTTATTTTTCAAGTCCTTTTACTTGTTTGTTATATATATATATATATATATATATATATATATATATATACTTAGAGAATACCTGTCCCAGGACGGATAAAATTAATTCTCTGAACAGAACAACTTTGAATTACTTTTATGTTTCCTTACGAAGATTAAAATCAAGATATAATTATTCTAAACCTTATGTTCGGAATCCTTATTCTACTTTTGCTAAAAATCCATTACATGATTTGGATTCTGGAAAATGTCTAAAATTTAAGGCATAAGCTTAAGGGGTCTTGAGAATGGATTGAAATTCAGAGAATCTTACTTCATTGGTGTCTAATGCCTATGGATTAAGTTCAATATATTTGAATTTTCAAATGGGAGTTTTTGCCAATATTGCGCTTTCTATAAAATAATCCCGTAAATGCTCTCATGTTTGTCACCCAATTGGTCTAAAACGTCACTTACAATGTAACAAACGAAGAAAATAACAACAGTAAAAAAATGTGATGAGATCGCAATCATCTGTGAAGATGCAGTGAATGATCATGTGTGTATAAATATATGCATATATATCAATATACATATGTGTGTATCTATATAAGTATAGAATCTGGTTGTTCAAAAGGTTCTAAGCTTTACCCAGTAAGAAGAACCATAGCTGGACATTTTTATTATGGCAACATACTACCATTGTTATTGAGGCAACATACTACCATTGTTATTGAGGCAACATACTACCATTGTTATTGAGGCAACATACTACCATTTCTATTGTGGCTACATATTACCATTTCTATTGTGGCAACATACTACCATTTTTATTGTAGCAACATATTACCAATTCTATTGTGGCAACATACTACCATTTCTGTTGTGGCAATATACTATCATTTCTGTTGTGGCAACATATTTCCATTTTTATTGTGGCAACATACTACAATTTTTATTGTGGCAACATGCTACCATTGTTATTGTGGCAACACACTACCATTGTTATTGTGGCAACATACTACCATTTTTATTGTGGCAACATACTACAACTTTTATTGTGGCAACATACTAAAACTTTCATTGTGGCAACATATTACCATTTTTATTGTGGCAACATACTACCATTTCTATTGAGGCAACATACTACCATTTCTATTGAGGCAACATACTACTACTTTTATTGTGGCAATATACTACAACTTTTATTGTGGCAACATACTACGATTTCTATTGTGGCAACATACTACGATTTCTATTGTGGCAACATACTACCATTTTTATTGTGGCAACATACTACCATTTTTATTGTGGCAACATATTACCATTTCTTTTGAGGCAACATATTACTATTTCTATTGAGGCAACATACTACAATTTTTATTGAGGCAACATACTACAATTTTTATTGAGGCAACTTACTACCATTTGTATTGTGTGCAACATACTACCATTTCTATTGAGGCAACATACTACCATTTCTATTGAGGCAACATATTACCATTTTCATTGTGGCAACATATTACCATTTTCATTGTGGCAACATATTACCATTTTCATTGTGGAAACATACTACCATTTTTATTGTGGCAACATACTACCATTTTTATTGTGGCAACATACTACCATTTCTATTGAGGTAACATATTACCATTTTCATTGTGTCAACATATTACCATTTTCATTGTGTCAACATACTACTATTTTTATTGTGGCAACATACTACCATTTCTATTGAGGCAACATACTACAACTTTTATTGTGGCAACATACTACCATTTCTATTGAGGCAACATACTACCATTTCTATTGAGGCAACATACTACAACTTTTATTGTGGCAACATACTACCCCTTCTTATAAGATCAGAAAAATTCATCTAGATTTCTGTCTAAATTTCTGTTCAGATTAAGGTGAGAGGTGTACACCAAATCTAAAAATAGACAAACAGAGACTCAAGAAATAATAAAATATGTGCAAAAGAAAGGTATGACTCCCAAAGAAATATGAGGACATGGTACAGATACTTGCTGAACATCCTCTTTTCTATGCAACTGTAAAGAAGAAGGCAGTGGAATTCAAGTACGGCAAAGTGGGGCTAATTCAGGAACTTATGCTTTACATGTTTTAACAGAGTCATCATGTTGTGAAAGCAACTAAACTATTTTGTGAAAGCTGAAGACACAGTTGAACTTCAACAATCAGACATGGTCAGGTAGGGAATAAACGTGGATTGTGAGACCGTGTTCTAAGCCATTGAAGCAAATCTAGCAAGCTTGGCATTTTACACTTTTCCCTTCACATACTTGGAAAGAACCTTTATCCTCTAGTGGTTCTTGGTCTTGATAAGTTGTGATACCAATAGTAAAAATATTTAGTGTTCCAAATTGTATCTCATGGATGAAGGCCTCTGTTCAGTCTCAAGAGACAATGGATATATCCTGTAAGAGTGCCTGTGCAGGGAGTCAATTGTGAAGCAAAATTTGCGCAATAACCAAATCGACACTGCTTGATTCCAATGGTAAAGAATAGTCCAGGACAACTGGAAACTATGCCGAGATAAGCAGAGAGCTCTTCCACATACAGCATCTGATATTCCTGAATGGTCACCCATTTTAAAACTGACCAGACTCAACATCTCACAAATTACGAAAATATTGCAAAACTTTTAACACAGCCTAGTTTATATGTTTAAAGTTCACATATGTACAAATACCACAAATTTAATCAGATAAACATTGTTCATATATAAAATTGATTAGAATTAAAGATAAATAAACATAATAATAACAGTTTTTCGAAAATCATTAGTTAATGAATGCAAAAGTGCATTGCATATGATGATTAATTCCCGCTCAATATTCTTACATGCAAGAAACATACATGATAAACTACTGCAGCAAAATGCTCTAAAAATGTTTTGAAAAAATGTCAAAAACAAATGTCAAGTGTTCATTCTTCATCCATCAAATCATTTCATTTATTAAATCTGTTTATTTTCAGAATTTTATATTTGTAACTTGAACGATGCATATTCTTCCATATATTCATGCAATCGAAAATGACAATGATACAATTTATGATGATGAATGTGCTCATTTTTTTAAAAGTCAGAACTATCAATTTGCAAACCTCTTTTTTAACCTGCAACTCCCAAAGTCTAAGTCATTTTGCTAGATCAAGCAACAGAATCTTTTTTTACAATTTCTATAAGAGATAATTCATTTTTGATGAAATACTTTGTTTTCCAGTTATTCTTGTTATCCCAAGAAATAATCAAGAATAATTATTATATAACTAGCAAGGATACCTGGCGTTGGCCAGGTTGGAAGGATAAGGAGGAGAAAATGTTAAGATTAAAAGTTTCCAGCTTGCGATTAAGAATCCGTATGTTTATAAATGTCCAGTGCAAACGCAGATTCCATAATATTATTGTACCCCATTTTCATGAAATGGTACATAGCATATTACATCCAGCCTCATACCATAAATTAATAAAAAAAATGATGAGTAGTTTTTTAATCCATGGATACATTTATTTTCAGGTGGACGTTCTGCCTCCTTTACTCCCCTCAAAAATAAATCCAACATAGCATTTTAGACTCCGTTTCATGTCTACTATGTATCTTCCAGATTTTATAAAAATCTGTTAAGTTATCTTTGAATCCATCGGTACATATATTTAATAGGAGAGGTTCTGCTTCTTCACTCTCCTAAAAAATAACTCAAACATAGCTTAAGCATCCTACAACATCGAAATCAATCTTTCCCAAACATTTCATATTTTTGTCTGTCTACTCTATTTCCCAGCCCTTTTAACTATGCAAGTCCTCTTCCTGCCGTCCTGAGTATGACATAAAACTGCATCCAATAGTGAGACCCTAATTTTGGGAGCTTGGCGGAGTGTGAGGCCCACTCCTTAGTTACCACTACTTACAGGTCCACTCTAGTTCCGGAGTGGTAGTACCTGTCAGTACCCCATTTCTATTGTTAAATAGAAATCATCATTTATAGCATATTTGTTTACAAAATATACACCTACAAATAAAATTACTCTATAAAGCTATTGTATACAAAACACGTACGGTTTCAGCATGAAATAACCTAACATCTGTTGACATTGCGTAGAACCCAACGACCAACCAATATTTTTCTATTTTCATTGAATATATGTTATGATTTTGTCCGTGAACTCTATTGTAAAGTATATATGTTTTTTCTTCATTGATTTTATACTTTTGAAAAATTAGAGAATGATGATTTGTTGAAGAGCTATTTTTAAATTCGGTTGCTAGGAGATTGATTTTGTCTTTTTTCTCTCTTATTGTGATTTAGTTCATGGAAATTTATGTTTATACTCTTGTTGGGTGTGTTGATTAGCCACTGGTTTTCCTTATCATTTCTCATATTTTTGCAATCAGTTTGTGGCTGTTGTGTTTGGAAACAGGTTTATCATTTATCTTTCTTAATGATTTTCGATGCTTTTGCACGTGTTTATCGATAATTTTCTATCTATATTGATGTCGTTGGGTTGAGTTCAGATTTGTATAACATATTTTGATTACTCTCTAGAGAGGACCAGAGTTTATGATTATGATATTTATGAGTGGAACATTTGGTAATTGTTTGTGAATCTATGCTAATTAGTTGTCTGAATTATTGCTTCTGCATATTGTTTTAGTATTCTATTGTTTACTAACCGTACCTATTCAACACTTCTTTTTACTATCCTTTCTGTGACAAATGTGACACAAGGTCAGTTTAATGTTGCGAAAATCAGCTTCCCTGTGGGGTCACTCTGGAACAGTATAAAATTAGCTATTCTCCGATAGGGGTGGCACAGGCAAAAGGCTAGAAATCGATAACCCTTCCAAAGAAGAACGTATCGTCAGGGAGGATAGCTTTCAAGGAACAACTAGAACGAAACTGCATTTCACCGGCTGGTCTGAATATAACAATGAGTTCGCACATCCAGTTACAGTTCAAATAATGAAGAGACATATCAGTTCACATTTTCTTTCGTGTTCTTTCTTAGATAGCACTAGTATTAGTAGTAATTTTACTTGTCTGCATAAATAGTTACAGAGGAGGAGATTTGGAAGAGGTTGAAACGAAAGCAGTCATAGAGAAAACTGATTAAGGTGAGAGACAGCGAGGGTGATTGATACAAACATGGTAAGAGATGAGTCTCTTGATCAGTTGTTTGCTAACTAGACGAATAAAAAAAGGGACGTTTTTTCCCCCATTTTTATTTTATTCATAACTATATCTTAAACTAAGAAATATTTTAGTGCATATTTTGTGTGATTAAAATATATAGGAGAAAAGCCTAAAGAAAACAAATGTTGATTAACTCATCTTTAGTATAATAATAGATTTACAAAATTAAATAAGTTTTACTTAAATTTACATTTGATTTTTGTTTTTCTATACATAAATTTTGAACAATCATTCCTAAAACAATTACTTATGAGCAATTAGTTTTTGCAAATTTTATATTTAAAATATGTTGTTTTTTTTTAAATTTCGGTTTCTGTTATAGATTCATGTTCGCACTAAATAATCATAAATAAATTCAATAGTTAAAGATTGGAAACAGAAGTTAATTGGGTTACTCTACTTTCCCAGGCAACACCCAGATACGGGTCCGCTAATTATTTAATAATAGATATTTTTAATTATTATCTACATATATATGCATTTCATCGTTGCAGAGTTGTCAGTGTATAAATAAATGTTCAGCCGGTTGCATGATTCGAACTTCCGGACACGAGTCACATTTTATCTCAAATCCAAACTTTCCAACCAATGAGGCTAACTTAAACAGCTATGCGGTAAGATGAGAAATAAACCATATGTATGTCTTTACAAGTAGATAACATATATATATATATATATATATATATATATATATATATATATATATAAAGATTTCATTGTACAGTACCTGGATTCATGAATCGACAAAGCTGCACATGCAAATCTGTTTCGGCAGCTATTTAGGCTAATTACTGCTGCATGTTTTCAGTAAATATGCATTCCTTTCGGTTGCTTTCAATAATTTTTACATTTTTTCTGGCCAGACAGCTTATCCTACAAGGAATCGGAGGTATTTTCAGTCTGACACTCAGATCCACTACTACTGCAACCAGTAAGGTCTTAGTCATTCCCAAACTACTACTTATTAGAAAGTAGGTTGTTTTAGCCGATTACATAACAAGGTTATGCAATTTGCAGGTTTCATACTTAAAGTATTTTCTTCTTTTCCGGTTGCTGTTTTACATTAATATCCTTGAATCTGCATTCGAGCTGAATTTCTTGAGTTAGTCTACTTTCCTGGCAATGAATCGACATGGGTCCGCTAGTAGAAAAATAGTAGTTTCTAGTAACTTGCATAAAAATTGGCAAAGTGCACTGTATGCTCTTACCGGGTGGCAGTATGATCACTTCTGACGTCCTCACCTACATCACTTTATGTACCTAATCAAGGTTTAACTATAAACAAAATTTCAATATTGTAGCTGAGAAAAGATCAAGGTGTACATACAACCAATATATATAGAGACGTTATACTTTATTTATATAGATGTACATGATTGTATTTGCTTAGCAAATTTTTAAATATTTGTCCATGTTTATTTGAATTGTTTTTATTACAGACTATTTAAAACAAAATCTAAATGCAATAGTTAGTAAGGACGATCATGCCGTGCTCAATGTGTTTGTGCCATGTAATGCATGACTGTTCATGAATGAGAGAAGTTTGATTATAATAGAATCATCATCATCATATTCGGTTATATGTCCGTCTTACATGCTGGCATGAGACTTTAAGAAATTGACTTCTAAATTAATCTATTTCTGGTCATGTCTTTATCCCCCTTTCTCTTAAATCAATTTTTATCACTTTCTCCCATATTTCCTTGGCCTCCCTCTGTGAACTGGACATGTTACCTTAACTGTTCTACATCTACTAACCCAAGAACTCCCATCCATTCTTTCAATGTGGCCATACCATCAAAGTCTACTCTTCTGCCAACATCTCTCTATACTGCCCAGATTTAATGTTCCTCTGAGGTCATCAGAACTAAGCTTGTCTTTAAGACTCACATTACACATCCATTGTGTCATTCTCATATTATTTCTCTCTATGCAACACATCTTTACTACCCTCACTGGGCAGTTTCACTTCCATACATCATCACACTGCATACACATGCCTGATACACTCCCCTTGGTCAACAGTGGTAATGCTCTGCTGGTTAGTAATAGCAGAAGTTCCATGAACTTACTCCATCCACTCCTATGTCTTGCAATCACACAAGCACCTTCTCCACCCTGTGCTCCAAACAAAAAATGTATTCTTCAATGATTATTATGAATATTGTTTGCAATCCTCAACTCTATAATAAAGAGCAATGTGTATTTATTTTTATATTTATATAAAAATACACATACTTCCATCCCATCATGAAAAAGTTAGCAAGTAAAAAACGTTCCAGATGAAACCATTTCAAATGTTAATAGGAAGCTAAAAAGCAAATAACAAGTCAGACAACCTGTAAAAGAAAATCTTCACTCTCAATAAAAAGTCAACGGTTGTTTTTTAGGTCATCAGAAATGATAATTATAATTTATATATGAAAAATCAAATTACTCCAATAATTCTATGATTTTACATGAATCTTAGTGCGAATATTGCTGAAGCATAATTTTCTTTTTCCGCATCCATGATATGTAAACAGTAAAATAACTTATATCTTTAAATGTTTCTGATTGTCCTTGTATCTTGGTTGTTGCCAATTTAACAACATTTAGGCTGTTAGACTCTCCGGCTTTCTTTAAGTGCCTTTGCTCATAGTCAGTTTTCTGAGAGTTTCGAACTGAATCGTTTATTTCATCTACAATGAAAAAAGGCATCTGAAGAAGGCTGGAGCTGACAATGACTGAAACTTTTATGAAATAGCCAACAACCCAAATGAGAAACACGGTTTGATGCATGTAAATAAGTTGAATAACAGCACCTCATCTCAGAAATAGTGTCAAATAGTGAAATAACTATAAGTTCATAAATGTCTCAGAAATGTACATTTTTCTTCATAATCAAATTTATTCTGAAAATTATAGTAAACTTGTTGCCACCAGATATTCAGAATGCATTCCATCTTCATGCCATATTCCAGACTATCAACCATGTCTGATGACGAAATCACTCAACTGCCACAATGGCCGAACAAAAAAGAAACAATACAAACTCCTCTGAGTGGTCTGTAGATAAGATTTATTTCTGCAAAAGGAAACATCCCTAATCATTTTACCGAGGACATTTGGCAATCAATCAGAATTCCTGACAGCATCCCGAGGGTATAAATAGCTTGGAATTATGAGATGACTGAAACACTTCAGACATTACAAGAGATGAAGATTATTCACTTTTGTAAAAAAAGGGTAGTTGCAGTTGTCTTTAAATGAGTGATGAGGGAAACACGTGTAAAAAGATACAAGAGGTTATAGAATAATGATTGACGACAACTGATTCCTTAAAAGATTACAAAAGAATTGTGCAATTAAACCATCTTTACAATATTATTTCAATAATCCGAAAATATATAACAGAATTCTACGAGATGGAGATAACATCTCAGCAATCAATTTTACAAGCAGAGTTTATAAGCACATTGTACTGCTAGGAAAAGAAGATGCAGTGACATTTGAATAGGGAAGGTCGGTTTCGATTGTCTCTACTACAGATTATTTAGTACTTTTATCGATACAAGTTCAAAATAACACACAAACAGAAAACGCTTTTTAAGCTAGTTATTAATAGTAGTAGTAGTAGTCGCAATGTTATAATTTTTTTATTCCATCTAAGACACCAAGCATCATAAGTGTGTTTCAGGCAAAATTTCGAACAATTCATCACAATAGCTTTTGAGCCTACATGTACTTATTATTACCTCCACCAAGGAGGTTATGTTTTCGGTAGAGTTTGTTTGTTGTTTTGCTACTATATTTGTTTGTGTACAGCCTAGCATCCAATCGTCACCAAACTTGATCAAAATATTGATCATAATCTAACTTAGAACTGATGTAAGTTGAGGATATCTAGGCCAAAGATCAAGGAAAAGGTAAAACTTACACTTTTGGCAAAAACTCGGTTCTGTTAATCGTAGAGACTAACTACTTGGCCCATATTGTAGCCAATGAAGTCCCACATCTTATACGGCTGACTGTGACTTTGAAAAGTTAGTCCAAGGTTGAAATTTTGATGGAATTTCGAACTTCCGATTTTCCCAAATTTGATGTACTGATCTGATACATGATAGCAGTAACCACTATGCAAAATTTCAGTCTGATGAGATAAATAGTTTTTGAGTTATCAACGTTTCAATGGCATAAAATCAAGAATATTTCATACAATATGGAGAAGTAAGGCCCACATAAGTGTTTAGCCACCCCTTACGTTGTCAAGTGGAGGCATGCAGTTTCACAACTGACTTATGTTCTTCTTATTATTATTTACTTACTAGTTTTCACATGCGTCATTATCACTGATTGCTCATTGGCAATAACAAATGGTGTTCCCTGGAGTCTGAATAACAACAAGTCTCTCTAATCTTCCAGCACTTTCTGTCTCTTTCAATAACCGCTGCAAATCAATCTGCATTATCGCAACAGCTGTTTACCATTGATTTTCCCCACTTGTAACAACTGTGGACTTTCTCTGGAATTAGAGTAGCAATAAGCCTCCTCACAATTTCAGTACTCTTTGCGCCTTTCCAGTGGAAGTTTGAATAGTGTTTTCCATCCTTGGTCTTATCACCCTCCTTGACTCTTCAAAACCATTTTCTTTGCAACCATTTTTCTTTGGGGGGAGGGGTAATGTCAGATTATTATTATTATTATTAGTCATAAAAGTAGTAGATGTTAACTTTCTTATCATGCACCACCATACCAAGGTGGCATCATGCTAAATTTGGTGCAATTCTGCCCAATATTTACAAAGCATAAAAATGTTATTAGTATTGTTAATAATAGTAGTAGTAGCAGTAGTAGTAGTAGTAGTAGTAGCATTTTAATTGTAGCTCCCCTGACACACTCGGCATCCCGAATGTTAGTAATTATAGCTCTTGCTGTTTGCGGATGAAACAATCGAAGAAATGAGTGATAAGAGAAATTATTTTTAAGAATTTTTTGTTTCCAAACATCAGCAAATTGATTTAGAAAGAATTCAGCTTTAAAAATTAGATTTATCATAAAACTATTGAACTAACAACTAAATAAAAAAAGATATGTCAAAAGTTCAATATTGGTATTTTTTTTTGGCATGATTCATAACCATTTATTTTATAAATTCAATATCCTGCCAATATCCTTTAGAAGATTATTTGTTCATTTTTTTTCTTGTTTTGGACCTACAGACCAAGTGATTTCCTTTGTCTTTTTATGATATATCAATCCTTTTTGGGTGGGGATGCATGCTTGGCTCAATAGATATTGTTGCAGTTTGTGGAATCTGCTATGCCAAGTTCAAATCTGAGTGGATATGGTGTGAACACAATAATATCGTTGAGAAAGGCATGAACTTTCAATTTTCCCCAGTTGATAAAATAGCAATTTGTGTTCAATTAATCATATCTAATGAATCGTCTATAATAATGTATGTACCAGCTCATTTGACATAATGGTTAGAGTGTTCACTAATGGGCTGAGAGACTGGGGTTCAAGTTTCGGTCGGGTCATACCAAAGACAAAAAATTGTACTTGATGCCCCTTGCTTAAACACTGAGCCTTATAAGGTGAGAATCAAGGGTAAGTGTGATGATAAATGCTTGCACTTACTCAGTTCAAAGTGCTTGTGGTGTCTGGCAGCCATTTGCAAGAGCTGTAAGGTGCATGATCAGAATTGGATTATATGCTTATACATAATTTGCATGTGAGGATACCCACCTGCTTAAAAGGCAGATTATGACAACAGTGGGAGACAGGATGATTGCAGTTAGAAGCAAGCATACATGACGAGAGACAGTGAGAATTAAAACATTGCAAGTCAACAATGAAAAGTGGAATTATTAGGCAAAAGAAAAAAATCTAGATCAGAGAGGAAAAAATAGTTTACAAACCAAAATGGAGTAATCCTTAGAAAAGAAGTGGCATCCTCCCCTTCATCTCGGCTTAATAGCTAATGAAAAAGGAGCCTTTGGGTTGCACTTGACTATACTCGATCGCTTAACTTTTTTTTTTATAATAAGTTCTTTTGTCAGCCTTCTTCTTTTTGTATGTATCTGCATGTTAAATTTTTAACCTGTTTGATTCTGTTGGTCGCATTAGTCCTTTCTCTTTAGAATCAGATACTCACATGAGGGCCACATGAATGTTTCCAGCATTTATAGCGAAAGTGGTGCTATGAATCTAACAGGATCCGAACATGACATGACGAGTCATCAGTCTACGTCAGTGTACACTACACTGTTCCCAGTTCAGCATTAAACAACACTAAAGGTGTTGATTTTTGTAAAACAAACAAAACACAAAATGGTGGGTTATTTAATGCTGAAGCTTAATACTTATGGTAAACAATTTATTTGAAATCTTTATTCTTTCTTTAAGAATGTAATTGACCGTAGTGGATTTAATTTGGTTTTACAATTCTACTGTTTGCATGATTAACAATTAAAGCACTTGCATCCAACACCCCAGGGCAAATATAATTATGTACAAAAAAAGTTTTCATTTTTGTTTTACTAATGCGTCTCCACTTATCAAAACTAAAAGTCACCCAAGGATGAGAGTTTAAGTAAGGCCTGGATTGCTGGTTTAAGAAGAAGAATATAATTAGAGGATTGAAAAAGATTAATGGAATGAAAAAAGTTTGATTACTTATGGGGACAGTTTATGACAAGTATTTGTTGACACTGGATTTGAAAATGGCCATGTTGTAATCTGCAGGAAAGCAGTCCTGTGGTAATGTGTTCCACAGGTGGGAAGTTTCGGGAAAGAAACTCTGTTCATGGAAACTCTACCTGACGCTAGGTGCATTGAAGAAAAAAACGAAAGCTCTTTATAGTTGTTAGAGAAAGACCGGTTCTTGCTGTGAATGTCATACAATATGCACGGTCATTAAGGAAATTTGTAAAAATATCAGATTTTATTCCAAAATTTAAGGGATACAGATAATGTCTAGCTCCACCTGTCAATGATACTTATGTAAGTTACCTTTGGCAAATCATTCTACACTTTATTTCAAAAGTTATTGCTAAGTAATATGTAAGACAGTTTGACCATCTATTACTAATTGAGATTATGTATCTGTCTGAAGCCAAAACTATTTTATTACTTCTATCAATTGTACTATTATATCTTTTAATGCTCAATGCAAGGGAGGGTAGTGTAATATCTGTTCTGTTATGATACAATCCTCTCAGCCATCACCTCTTTTTTGGGAAGGGGGCTGATAGTATAGTATCTGTATTATCATGAGCCCATCCTCACAGGTAATACATCCTCCTTTAGGAGATAATATTGTATCTGTTCTGTGATTATGTGACTATCCTCCAAGGTATTACTTTCTCCTTTATGGGAGTGGGGAGAGTGATGTACAATAAGTTTGTTTGACATGATACCATTCTCCCAGGCTAGCAAAAATATGCTATTGGAGGGAGCATATATTTGCTAGTTTCAATAATGTATTCATTCATTGAATAGCAATGGGATGCTTAATGATAACGGCTCCAGTCTTGCGGTTTAGTTATGCTCCATTTAGTTTAGAGAATACCAAGTTTTGTAAATAAAATCAATAACCCTTTCGGACATCCTTAACATTGATTGGCCTCTCTGATTGCTAAGTACAGCATTTGACTCATCTGACATAGGGATAAGCCTGTTAATCAACTGGCCTTTCAAGAGGCCCAGAAGCAGAACATTTGTCCTTTACACTTTATGTCTAAACCACACGTTGGACTTATATAAATTAATCTCAGAATGAGACATAAACTGTAAGACAAACAAATATATCAAGAAAAAAATCTGAACTGTTGGAAATCCTTAATAAATTGATTTCATTGTGAATTTATCAGCAAGAAATATATATTTTTTAACTAAATCTACTTTTAACTAGATTGTATTTTCTTCTAATAAAGTAATATAATCTAGTTAAAAATAGAACTAGTAAAGAATTTTTTAAAAATAAACTGGATAGATTCAGAAATAATGATAAAAGAACTAATTTACAGGGACATTTTTACATCTATCTGGTGAAATATTTAAAATCATTTGATATGTATATATCTAGTATATGTTCGTGGGATTGAAAGTATATATATATATATATATATATATATATATATATATTATTATTATTATTATTATTATTATTATTATTATTATTATTATTATTATTATTATTATTATTATGTACAAAAATGGCCATGGCTTATAGGGACTATGTTTATTAAAATGGGGTTATCACAATTGCTTTAATAGTTTCTGTGTATATTTTGATTGTGTTTGAAAGATAAAAGTCTAAAGTTAATCTCTAAAAGGAAAAAAATGTATATTTTCATGTGAAAAATAGTTTAGAATGAAAAATGTACACAATTAAGCTTGTGTTCATTTTTATCTCAAAATATTTAACTTGGTATTGGTTTTTAATTCGGTAATACTCTTAAATTATTGATGACGTCTGTTTACCAATGTTTTTCTTTAGAATTTGAAATAAAACTTTTGTATAATTTTGTTCAAAATTTTTTTTTCGGAACAGACTGCCTACTGCATCAACTTTATCAATTTATTTTTTTGTTTACATGATGATTAAAAACTTTACTCGATTTATTCTTACGTGTCGTAACGATAAATTAAATTCTTTTTAAATAAAACTAAAAGCACATTTTAAGCGTGAAAAAGTAAATTAAATCCAATGACTACACTAACAATTTTACTATTCATTAAAAAAAAATAGGCTAAAACAATTATTTATTAATGATTAAATGGAATTCAAATTTGAAAGAAAATGATTATTTATTAATGACAGAATTATAAAAAAATTACAAACTTATATTTTATTTTTTCCAAATGATTGACAGTGAATTGTGAAACTGACAGGGTCATTGATTCTCTGAAGATAAAATTTGGATGGAGGCAGGTAGTGAGTAGTGGACGGGGTGCAAATCCCATCTGTGTATTGCAATACTGGACATCTTCAAGTTAATTGTTAGTAGAAATTATCCCTTTTTCAATTCATTTTATCGGAACATCCCATTTTCTCAATTTTTTTTTCATTTTCAAGATTATAAAAAAATGTCTTATGCTGATAATTACACGTTCGTGCACGAAGAAGAAATATTATAATATCGCGTTTTGAAATTTCACAAAACTGTTATCATTAAAATCACATAAAATATTTTTTGCAATTACATTATTATTTTGGTAAAAATATTGAATAAGCAATACTTTATTCAATGATAATATTGTTCATTCGAGAAATCAATTTTTCCTCAAATTATATTGATTTTATTAACGCAGAATTTAGTGGCTTTTTTCGTAATATATCAGAAATATCGTTTTAAAAATGTTTTAATCGTTAACATCTATGGTACTTTATTTTCATAAAATAATTGCGCATTTATTTTAGTACTTAGAAATATAACTATATTAGAGGTGTTTTTGCAACACTTTTATGCCTCCTTACAAAGATTAAAATCAAGATATAATGTCTAGAATCCTGATTCCAATTTTGATCAGAATACCATATGATTTTGATTCTAGAAAATGTCTAAAATTTAAAAGTAAAGCTTAAGAAGAAATTAAAATTCAGGGATCTTGCTCAATTGGTGTCTAATGATCATGTATTAAATCCTATGCAATTCTGAAAGATTCGAATTTTCAAATGGGAGGTTGTGTTCATATTATGCTCCTGAAAACCCTTTAAAATACTGCAAATAAAATGAAATTTGGTGAATATTAATTAATTTATGTCAAATACCTATTATCAATGTTTCACAAAAATCAGAGGTATCTGAATATTCATGAAGTACTTCCCACCCTCTGTTTGCCCCCTTTAGATGAAACTAAATTAAGCTAAATATAGCCCACACTTCACAGTTAACATGTGTTCCAAAATTCATAATGATCTGCTAATTAGTTTAGGAGTGAATCCTGTACATACAAATATATGAACATATACACATACCTAACTTAAAATAGAGATACAACTACAGCAGAATCGACAATCTCCAATGAGTAACCTCAAGATTCATATATTAAAAATCTGAAGATTTAAGACTGAGATTTAAAAATCAAGAATAATTAAAAAGAACTTAATTTAATTCTTAAATGAATTTTAATTAAATTCAAAATATAAAATTCTATGATTTTTTGTAGTTTAGAGGTGAAATGTTAGCTCTTTTTAAAAAGATTTTCCCATCTTGTTTCTACTTTTGAGAAGGGATCTCAGACAACTTAAATCTGGACTATATATCTAAAATGCACGACTATACTTTTTTATAACATTACATTTACCCCTACAATAGATGCCCGATTTGTTTCCTGAACTAAGTGTAGCGAGAGAGTTCATTTACCACCTGAATCAAAATGGTGTGTTCATGTTTTGCATGAAAATTGTTCTTGAAATAAAAACATGGCTACTTTTGTAACAAGAACTTATAGTTTGGTAGAGTACGGATCTGTATTTAGAGACAACTATCTTTTGTCTGACAAACTGGACGCTAGTTTGGATCTATTTTTGCAATTAGTATAACGAGATAAGATTATCAGAAAGTGACAGTTAAAATCATCAACTGTAGTGGAATATACAGACTGAGGAGTTCGAGTAAGTGATAAGAAAGATATGAAGAAATGTGCAATGAAGGTGAACAAATACACATAAAATCAAGACAACTACACTAAGCATTCTTAGGTTTTTTTTCTTTGCTTTTGACCGTAAAACGATGTACTGACAAATTATGAATAATACTAAAATGAATTTATCCAGAAAGTGTTCACATTTATAATTTGAAATAAAAAAATCGTGAGAAATCGACACTGAATCGTGAAGTCTGTAAATTAAAGTAGAAATCATGAGACTCACAACAAAACCATGAAAGTTGGCAGATCTGCTATAACTTAAAAAAAACCAATGTTTTGCTGAAAAAAAAAGTATGTGTAAGATTGCATATCATTTGTGTAATGTTTTGAGCGTGTCATACCGTAATATTTTCTATAAACTGAAGTAAAATTGCCTTATTCCTTCATCAATAAACAGTTTGTCCTTTTTTCTTTTTCTTGGGGAGGGGAAGGAACACACGAATTCATATTAATAATAATTTGAAATAAACGCATATGTCCGTCCGTTAAAATCTTTAAAACATACGTCATCTCATAAACAGTTTTCTAAATTATTTTAAAGACATTTTCATAATTTTCTCACTTGTATTTTTATCGAAGATCGATTAAGATTAAGTTATGAAATTACGTCGGCAAATCTCAGCTATTTCGATTGTCAATTCGATTCAACTAAGAAACTTTTTTCTTGTTTATTTAAATTAAGTACGAAACGGATTCCAATGCAATAATCTATATAATAAAAGTGAACCTATGTATGTCCGGCTTGCATCAATAATCATGTAAGTAAATTTATTTTTATGGGCAAAGTAAAAGAAGCTTAATCTTAATACTTGATAATACTAGAGAAAGATAAGAATAATCAAGTATGCAAATCAAATGTGTATGAGTAAAGAAGAGGAGGCTTAATCTTAATAACTGATGATAAAAATAAAGGAAAGAATTTATTTTACTAGACAGAAAAATTACATTGTTCTTAATATGTTTGTGACTAAAAAGGAATTAATATATGGGCACATAATTGCTTTATTTACAGATTGAGGAAAGAGAAAGTGGATTAGTTTATTTTTTTAAGTAAAACTTATCTCGCATATGTTTCTTTTTTTGTAAAACTTTACTCATATATTTTTACTTTAAGTAAGATTCAACTTGTGTATTTGTTTTTTTGTTTGTTGTTTTTTAAAAAGTTTTTTTCTCTATTAGTTGTTTCGGTTATGACAGTAAGATTTACTTTGCATGTAACAACAGTATGAAATCAATAATCATTAATAAAAAATAAATTACTTACTGCAACGCCGGGTAGCCCTGCTAGGTTAAAATAATAATTCCAAACACTGTGTAATTCACACGCGTCCAGCTAGTATCAATTATTAAAATAAACTCCAGAGAAAAAGGTGTTTCCTTTTGATGCTCAGCAGAATAAGATGGGCATAAGAGGAAATTTGCTGATATGAAAGAATACAAAGAAGACATAGACGTAATAAAAACAATAGGAGAATAGAAATTCGAAAAAAAAAAAACTGCAGATAAAACAAAAGGGACACATCTTTGAAAAGCATAAGACAAAGAGTTTCTCTGTCTCCTTGAAACTAAAAATCTTATGTTTTATTTCATCTATTTTGCATGAAGTAAAAGTGCAATATGAAAGACAACATATTTATATGTTGTAATGTTAAAATATAAATGAAAAACTACTTACTTTGATAACATAGTATGCTTGGCTTTTAGCTTCTTCTTCTTCAGATGGAGCCATTGACATCATCAAGATCTCGTGGCTGTGAAGAAGAAATTATAATAAAAAATAAGGCAAGAACAGATTTTTTATGAATTTATATAATAAAGGAATATAAAGATTCTTCGGAAAGTAGAATTTATTTATTTGCCTCTTTGGGCATCTCTTATTTGAATCAATATTCATATTTAAACTTTTAATGAATATCTGTTCTCTGTCTATATAAAGTTAGGTGTATATATATATATATATATATATATATATATAGTCTAAAGAAGCTTTGTGTCATTTTAACAAAAAAAAAAGTAAAATGCAGTTTAAATTCCCAGAGAAACTAACTAAATCCAAGATATTGCAGACTTAACATTCGTTGGGAAATTCATAAATAAATAAAAATAATAAGTAAATAAAATAAAAAAAGAAGGGGGGTTAAGTATCTAAAAGTAAAACAAAAACAGGAGACCTTATGCGTCTAATATTAACACGGGGGTCATCAGCTGTTTACCCTGTAACTGTTTTGGAGATTTAAAAACAGACAGTTATAATATTCATGGGTCTCCAATGGTACTGATTAAATTACCATTTCTCCAATAATCAAGTGTCGAAATAATTCAGCTTAAAATTTCACTAATATATACATAAATAGATATTAATAATAATAAAATAATAATAATGATATAATACCCTTAAGACTACCGTATGATATGGTAATTTGCATATCAAATAACATTAATTATAACAATAATAATAAAAAAAATAATAATACTATCTAAATACTACACCCAGTAACCATTCTGCAATATGGTAGCTAGCAATAAAATTATATAGGAATTAAAGTTGCATTAAAAAATAAATTAAAAAATTAAAAACAAATTTTTTTTTTTTTAATTTAAAAAAAAGCTTAAGTCTCTTAGGTACCAGAAAGGTAAGTAGATAAGAGGATAAGGATATATATATATATATAGGGAAATCTCCCATACTAATGAACGGATGTTTATGAATTTTGGAATATATATTCTACACAACACGGTGAGTAACACGGGTACATTATTATTTCTTAAATGTTAACATTTAAGGGGTGCATATAAATTAATTAATTTTTTTTTTATAAACTGATCATCATAGATTGTTGAATATATATTCTCTGCAACACGGTGAGTAACATGGGCACATTATTTTTTTGTAAATTTTACCATTTAAGTAATACATTTTTAAAAGGATCGGTGGGTGTGTGAGTGTCAATAACATGTATGTGCTAGTATATATATATATATATATATATATATATATATGTAATTATTTAATAATAATACTGATGAGCTGTGAAACAGCGAAACAGTCTGCATGTGGATGACTATATATATATATATATATATATATATATATATATATATATTAGTATGAAAATATATTTATGACAAATAAGCTACAGAGAAATGTTCATGTTTCATTCACGAAGGAAATCATCAGGCTAAATGCATGGATGTATTGTTAGCGATTGCTTTTATATCTAAGTAGTGTTTACTCTAGAGTACAAAACAATGGGATTTGTGGGTTTATTAAGCCATCTCGGACTATTATTTCCATCAACTAATGGCAAAACCCATCTCAAACAAAGGGCTGCACAGTGCACAGCCCCTTGTTTGAGAGGGGTTTTGGTGTTCTACTTTTAAGTGGATCAAATTAACAATGAGTACTAATATAATTAATATTTTCTATTTTTTTTGTTACTTGTCGCCATTTAAGATTTAGATTTAGTGTTTGTATTTATCTAGTTTAGTTTTTGTATTTTGTAATTTCATTTAGTGAATTTTTTATCTTAATATAAAGTTTATTCTTTGTCTACAGTTAGTTGCTATTTTGCTTCTACAATTTAGTATTTTTTTTGAATCTCTAAAAAATTTATTTCTTGTTTTTTTTGCATAATCTACACGGATCGTCTAAATATCTGCATGTTTTGGCCCATCGTCATATTTTCCAGTCGACTATATGAGAACGTCTGCCTTCTTCGATTTCCCAGTGTTATTGTATGTGCTTTTGTGATTATTATACCTAGTTTTAAATTAAAGGGTGGTTTCTTCTATGTAGTATTTTTTGTTATTCGAGTTTTTCATATATATATATATATATATATATATATATATATATATATATATATATATATATATATATATTGGTGATTAGACGTATAACAGTTGATGTAGAAGAGTCAATTCGCAGGGAAAAGCCAAGGAAAACATTGGAGAAACAAATCAGCATGGATTTGAGAGAAAGAGAGATAAAAAAAAGATAGGGTCAAAAATAGCTTAGTTTGGAAGTCAATTTCTAAAAGCTGTCCAAAACATGCCAGTATGAAAAGCAAACATTAAACCGCATGATTATGATGATGATGATGATACATAAAATTACCTACGATGACACAGCATCTACCTTTCTGTAGCAGAGACATTAGTTCAGGTGGTTGAGAACCGAATGCCAACCACCGAGGTCCTGGTTTTGAATCTCATTATGTTTAGCCACTCTGATGAGTCATTGAGATAAAACACTTGTCTGTGTATAACTATATTTATATATATATAAACGTTTATTTGTGTAGCATTCCTTTCTTTAAACATATTTCATTAAATACGATTGACAACTTCTGTCTACATAATTTTGTCTTGGTTCGTTCCAATTGCCTAATATATTTCCTTGTTTCTAGTGGAAACTGGCCGATGTATCTGCAATAATCACTTTTAACTCGAGTATTTTCTGATCCATCAAGATCCATCATCAGAAGTGTTTATCAGTAAAGGCCATGGTGCTAAGATATTTATAGTGGTGATGGTTTTTTCTTGCTTTTTTCTCTCCGGGAATCACATATTACTTACCAGATTAAAAGGGTACTATGTTACTGTTAAAGGCATTTAAGGACATTGTCACTATTATTAAAGTTTATTTTTTTGATAATAGGTTTAAATGAGTAGAGCTTCTAGTATATGCAGTTTTTGTTTGTTAGTAATGTCTTCTAAAATAGAGGTGTTATCTACTAAAAGTTTTTGAAAAATGTTGGTTTGTTAGGTGTTGAGTGAATGCGCTATTATCAGATAGGTGCATAGTTAACCTCCTCACAAGGTTGTGGTTGTCAAGCCTATGTATATGCTTTTTTTCTTCACTGTTAGAGATGTAGTCTCTCAATGGACATTTTAATTCATATATTAGGTTTGTCCTATCCAAAACCCTAATTGAGGAAGAAGAGTTATTAGTAATAATTTTTTAATTTATTATAGAAAATAATTAGTTTTATTTTTTTATTTGGGTCAATACGAAGTATGCTTTTATTAATTATATATTTGAGTAGCTGTTCATCTATTTTATAGTTATTGTATACTGGTTTCGGTACAATAATTTTATATATGCATTTGGTGGAGGATTGGATTTTTTAATATTTTGATAGGAATTATTTGTCGTGTTTTCTTATAATGAAAATGATTGCATCTTTGTTTAGTACTTATTTCAGAGTCATTTCATTGTACACTATGTATTACATCTGTCTTAACCTCTCTTTATGTTCGTCTATGACAAACTACACATAGTGCAAGTATTGAATATTTGTCTACAGAACAATGAATACAGATGAACAGAGTTATGCATTGTGAGAACGTGCAGAACAACTATTCATTGTTTATAAGTGTATATATGTGAAACAGTAATGAATAATCTCTAGTTATATAAAGTTAGGTATGTGTATATTTTTTATATATTTGTATGTACAGGATTACTTCTTAAACTAATTAACCGATCATTATACATTTTGGAACACAGATTCTAGAAGTAAGGGTGCGTAATGTGGGCTATATTTAATTTTATGCAAAGGGGGGTGAGAAGGAGGTGGAATCTCTTCATGAAAATTCAGGTACCTCCGATTTTATTGACATTTTAACACAAGGTTAATTGATGTTTAATCATCAATTAATAAATATTCCCCGAATTTCAGTTAATTTGGAATATTTTAATATGGGCAAAAACTCATATTGACAATTGTAATACTCCTTAAGCCTAACCCTTAAAGTTTAGACATTTTCTAGAAGCAAAATTTGAATAAGGATTCTAGACATCAGATTTAGTGATATCTTGATTTTAATTTTCGTCAGGGAACATAAAAGTAATGCAACACTTATGTCTGGGGAATTAATTTTATCCGTACTGGGAGAGGTATTCTTCTAGTTATGTATATAGCCCATGCATTCAATGATGATCACAAAGAAAGATAAAACTTAAAGTATTTGATCTAGTAAGCTCTACAATCATCAGACACATTCAGACATTTTAGCAGGTCTGATTCTGATGATTTACAGAAAAGTATAGTTATACTTTTACAAACATACTTCTGCTGATAAGTGATACAATGTAATTTCGGTAAAATGCTAAAGCTAAGTGCATTTTATTATACTTTATTATTGATATATATATATATATGTGTGTGTGTGTGTGTGTGTGTGTGTGTATTTAGGCAGCATTTTCTCATTTATGCAAACATTGTTGGAAATAACAGAATTGTTAATTTCTCCCATACAACTATCTTTAATAGTATGGACACATTTAATTATGTGCCGGAGGAAGGAAAGACTTTTGAACCATACTATACAAGATACGAGGATGTCTTTCAACTGGACTGCAAAAATTGGCCAAATAGCCAGAAAGTGAGCCTCTTACTCAGGAAATTGGGTACATCAGAACACAGCAAATTCATAGATTACATATTACCTAAAAAAACTGCGGAATTAGAGTTCATGGAAGCTGTGAAATTTATTATTGATATATATATATATATATATATATATATATATGTGTGTGTGTGTATTTAGGCAGCATTTTCTCATTTATGCAAACATTGTTGGAAATAACAGAATTCGTCTGTCTAATTATACCTTTTTTTATTTTTTCAATTTTTCTGATGGTCCTTTTTGTATTAAAATCAAAAAAATTAATAAATGTTCCATAGGTTTCACATGTTTCACGAACGGTTTCATATATATATATATATATATATATATATATATATATATATATATATATATATATATGAAGCAATCCAACAAAAGATATAAGCGTCAACTAATATCTTATAATTAGTGAAACATCCGGATAAAAACTAAAGCTCAATATACTGGATAGAGCATTAATATTATAATATAAAATGAAGTAATAAAATAAGGTGGCAATAAAATTTTATTAGAATTCAAAGTTCAAGCAAAGTATCTTAAAGTCCTTAGCTCATGAGTTTTCAAAGATAATTCTTCTCTTCAGAGGACCATTACCGCAGTTATACCACTACAGGTAATAAAATTAAACTTTGAAAATATATAAAAATATATACAAAAATACATAAAAATATATAACATAAAATATATCAACCCAAAAACATAGTTTTTTGTTAAATCTATATAATCCATCCAAGTCATACAATTTGAAAAACATAATCAGGAAAGACATGCAGAGGGTTGATTGGAGATTAATCCAGGTAATGAGTACCAGTTCAAATACGAGAAATTGAAAGAGCTGACAAAGTTATCCAGTCGCGAAATGCGTCAACAATCGATATACATATATATATATATATATATATATATATATATATATATATATATACACCCACAGGATGAACCAAAAGTAGGGATTGTTAATATTTAAATTTGTTTAAATCGAGTACTGTGAATGATAGCACTTAATTTGAGTAAAGAGCAATAAATAATTGTTCTGCTCTTGAGAAGCAATAGTGTGTGGGGGGGGGGCTTAAAATGCTGTAAGAGTGTTTCTCATTCTACCTTGATGCCTTTTTCTCACGTGTGTATTCTGAATAGCTTTCGCTCATTTAGTTGTTGATTTAACTTAAGTGATGTTCCACTAGCTACTTTATAATTCAACTAGTTTGTTTTTTTTTGCATGCAGACTTTTATTTTATTTCGAAAACAAACAAGAATAAAAACATTAAACTATGTATTTGAAGAATCTGATGATATTTTGAAGCACGATGTACAAAAGAACAAATAAATGTGTTACATTATGAGGGACCCTATTATGAAAAAATGTACGTCAGCTAGTGTGAATTGTGAATTAGGTGAAATTAAGAATTAAGTGCGAAGTTAAGCTGACAAAGTTTGGATAAATAAAACTCTTTTCCCACGAGTCAGAATAGACAAGTTGAACTTGGGATCAGGAGAACAGAGATTGGTGTTAGTAAGGGGCAAATACAGAGAGCTGAGGAGTTGATAGTGCGATGACTAGTATACGTAACGTCACTGGTTGTTGTCAAAAGGATAGTTTTAGCAGTTCGTAAATGGAATCGACATGACATGGACGTCTCCAAAAAATTGTCTGAATGCTTTAAATTAAGTCTCAAATGAGACCAGAATGAGCCAACCCTCTCCTCCTTTGCCCATGTCAGGAATTTGAAGAATAGACCAATTAATCTAGAAAACAGCAATTTCTCTCCCAGGCATTACCCCAAAGATGATGAATAACACTTCTGAACCTGTCTCAACGTCTGCCTTCCAACCTTTTCTTTTGTAATATGTAACAAGTGTATTCCTAGAAAACAGATACGCCACACTAAACAGTCAGAGAACAAAATCCACGGCACAACGAAAGGCAAGATCAAAGCAGAAATCTATGTGACGGCTACAACGATGAAAGAACGAGGAAAAGAAAACTAATGGTAACTTCCTCTTATATTAAAAGGAACGTTTATACACGTTAAAAAGAAAAGAGACATTTATGTTAAAAGAACCAACGATTGAACACCCACACGCATTATGAAGCTCACACCTACGAAAACGTTATAACGTAAAATACGTGAAAAGGCATACTCGCTATAAAGGAAGTGGAAAACGGTTATAAGAACATTTGGGTAACGAATAAAATAGCATTGGTATGTTACAAATGTTGTTTTTTGTTGTTTTTGTTTTCTTCAGCAAGACTTCGATGATGCGGGATGATATAATAATAGACATGGCTTTGCCTTGGATGATTGTTAAAGAGATGTGCTTGAACATCCAAGCAGTTTCACAGGGGTCATTCTTGCAAGTGACTTTGTCTCATATAAATCGTGCAGTATTGGGACCAAGAACACCTGATGTTTCGAGTGAACTTCAACTAGCTGTATCTATAGGTATATTAAGTTTATTTGGGACTGATTTTCTCCAAACCGATTATATAATGTCAATGCAATTTCCCATCCATGATAATGTGATATAATCCAGTGTCGAACACTTTCCATATCCCATTTTTATCTACAGTTTGCTATTTACTTCACGAGGTTCGAGATTCCTGGGAACAAAGTTTCTGAAGATTTTTACCTTTTTATAAAAGTAGTACTCCTGCTGTTTTACTTTATTTTTTAAAAATATAGTTTATTTTATTGAAGTCTTTAAAATTCATAGAAGTTGTTAAAGAAAATTGAGTTTATTGATAATTAAAACAATTTTGTCTATAGCCAAACATATTTTATTAATGTGAAAACGATTTTGTAGATGTCCCATTTCCACTTGGTTTATTCGTAACTAAGATACAGAAATTGCAGATTCCATACAAGTATCAATTTCTAGTCCAGTTATTAAAAACACGTATCTTCCAATCATGTGCAGATATCTATAAAGATTATCAATATGATCAAATTATGCTGTTTGCTTTCATAAATATCAATAAAAGAAGTTTGAAATATTTAGAAAATATTTGCAAACAGTTCTTTATTTAGTAAAATCAAAATCACAAAATAAAAATTTAAAAGTAAAAATAAATATATATATATATATATGCCAATCATAAGACTTATAAAAACGGGCTAGGATCAAAGAGTGGTATCTATTCTGTCTTAAGAGGGCATCCTCCCAGGCATCCCTTCCTTCTTTTGATGAACAAAAATGCTTGCATAATCCACTCACTTACAAACAAGGGCGCCTTAGAGGATATGCAATGAATACATGAATCCATCCTCTGAAAAGAAAACTATGAAAATAATCATCACCCATTATCCAAAAATAAACACAAAAACTGCACAACACATTTTCTCTGTACATTATAAACTCCACCGCCAGTAACACTGCAAAAACCATTCAATTTCGCAATCCACCCAATCTTCCAAAGGAACACGATTGAAAGAGATACAATAACTCCAAATTCTTAACTGTACTGAAGTAAAAATTAATCTTTCAGCAAGAGAAAAATGTTTTTTTAAAACTACGGTTATTTTATTTAAAATTCTGTTTTATGCATTTTAATTTATTTTCAACCTTAACGACGCTTATAAGAACTGTTTAGAAAGTATTATTTAGTTTGTATTTTTAATATAGCAAGAACCGATAAGAGAACTTAGATATCGCTTCGTAATAACTCGAAGGAGACTTTATTTCACCTGAGTGTACCATAGAGATCTACACACAGAAAACATCAATTCAGTGTTAAGAGAAGAGATAATAAGTATGAAGTCGATGCCGGCACAGACTGATGACTGGTTGCCATCTTAGAATAATGGCAGATTGATAGTATCACTTTCACTAGGGGTGTTGGCAACCTTAATGTGGTTCTATCTGTGAGTATCTGATTCTAAAAATGAACCAGTGAAACCAGTGCCACCAACACAAAATTAAACAGGTAAAAAGTTGTAACATGCTAATTAATACAAATTACGTTTTTTTAGTGTTAATTAAGTTTCAAATGGTATTTTTGTTGGTAAATCACACATAAGTTATGAACAACATGCAACAAAAAATGTGCAGTAAGAGAATAGAGTAGGCGTTTATTAATTATCAAAATAAGAAGATCCCAAAGAATAAACTCCAAAATCAAGATGGAAGTCAGCAATAATTTAGCTAGATTAAAAATTGATAAATGGGTGGTTAAGATGGGGTAAAAGCTGCCATTAGGCTAACAGACAATTAGCTTAACTTTAAATTAAAACAAAAATGTAATCTTGCTGACAAGACATTTCATCGATGGACATTTAATCGAACGGATATTTTATAAATGGACATTTGGCCAAACGGATATCTTATCGATGGACATTTGGTAAAATGAATATCAGATATCTGGCCAAATGAACATATGGTCTTTTAATTTGTTCCTTTATTTTTTTTTTTTTGTAACTGCTTGATAATACAAGGTATAAAATAGTATTATTATTATTAGTAGTAGTAGTAGTAGTAAGTAGTAGTAACAGTAGTAATCCCCTTTTCTCGGTCAGAGTTTATTCTTGGTCTCATAGCATTGTAGAATAGAATGTCTGAATCATTCCTGTGACAGGTGGCTAGTGTTTCACAGGTTTTACTTCCCAGTCAGAAAGGTTTGCACTGGGTGGAGTGTTTGCTTACAGCAGCTGGTATTCCCGAATTGACACTAGTTATTTTCTGACCATGCTCAGTGATCTGATGAGAATCTGTGTGTCAACATGATATTAGCCATAAAATAACATTGAATGAAGAAAAATATTTAATGCATACATACTGATGTATAAAATATATTAATTATAAATTGATCCGTTTGATTGTTTTGCAGGTAATTTAGGCAAATATGGTTCTTTTTTTAAAAATTTTATTTCCCTAAGAAAAGTATTTGTAAATTATTTATTTAGAAAATGAATGGGAGAATCAATAATGATATAAAATTGGCAATGAATTTTAAAAGAAAAATCGATAAATAAACAAAACAAAAATAATAAGTTCTGCCAAGTGTCTGCTGGTCATTGTCCGGCCACAGTTTGATATATGGGTATTTTACCCTTTGGAGTAAAGTAATATATATTTAGTTTGGGAAGATAGAAAACGAAGTTAACATAATAAAGCATTGTCAAGATTCATGTTGTGTCATAAAAGAAAAAAATACGAACAAAAAACAAACATCAGAAAAACTGACATGGTAGTCAGGAGTTTTGACAAGACAGTGCTGTCCAAACGGATAGTTATAATTTTACTCTGGCAGCCAATACCAAAACACACACACTGTACGTGTCTAACTAACCCCACTCTCTGATACACTATCTTTCCTGTTACTTTTGGAATGGGTAATCATGTCATGTATGTGTATCTATTTTGGCCATCATACAGGATAATTGTTGGAAGTTTACTTCAACTAATATTTTGTTGATATTTTTGTAAGCAAAATAGGATTTTCTTCCAGCTGCTTGTATATTTTATACTGCATGCTGATTTGAACATATTACAACCAAATATTAATATTAATACTAATTTGAACAAGTAAATGTATCTGTTAACGTTTTACATGTGAATGTCAAAATCGTGGTATGTTCGTGCCATGTGCATTTAGCTTTCATCCAGTATAATTATTCTCTATCGTTAAACATAGATAAAAAATACCCTTAAGAATGTACACAAACAAATGATAAACACTTTAAGTAACCGTCGTTGTATAGGTTGAAACCTTGTTTTATTCTTCTAACTCTCGGTTTTTCGTTTTAACTCCTTTTTTCATGTTTATCTTCAAAGTAGATCTATGGTTCTTGGACACCGCGCTCTTCAGGTTAAATTACTTAAGTTTTTTTTTCCAGCCTGGTGGGTAAACTTTTTATAGGCACTGATGAAGATCCTCAAAAAATTGATATTTCGTGCATTTTGAATATTCTGTATATCATGAAGATGTGTGTGTTTGAAATAACCCAAAATAATTGTCTGCAAATGATGATGATGATGATGAATTACTGTAATTTTGTTCCGTGCATTTGCCGAGGTTTTATAACATTAAATTGAATGAGATCTAGCACTACAATAGTGAGCTATTGCAAAGATCTTTGTGTTATATATAAAAAAATTATATTTAAGAACATTTTATATATATATATATATATATATATATATATATATATATATATATATATATATTATACTTATTATTTTCATATTTCATCCGAAAATAACTTTTAGATAAACATTATTTCAAAAACAGTTTTTCGTTAAGGAATATGTGACGATTAATAATTTGTCTACATTTTATTGGAATTGTTTTTCATGAAATTTCTGAGAAGTTTTTTCAATTTATTTTTTGTTCTTTCAAAACTTCCTTGTAAATAAAAAGAAATGATAAATCAGAATTTTATTTGTTATTATAAAAATTCTAAAACAAATTTGTGATCCTCACTGTTTGTTTTATAAATATTTTTAAACAGTTAGATATAACAACTGGTTATATCTTACACACATATATATATATATATATATATATATATATATATATATATACTAGCATGGCTACCCGGCGTTGCCCTGGGCCATTAAAATGAAAATAGAATTAATTAAAAAATAACATGTGTATAATCTTTATATTAAAACTTCTATCTCTCTCCCATATCTCTCTCTCTAGCTGTCTCTTTATCTTTTTCTTTTAATACTTTAATTTTAGTAAGGAGGCCTTCACAGAACTGCCAACAGTACCATTAAAATCAAAGTATGAAGAGAAATAATCTTGATAATGATTATGTATCCCGGACAATGCCGAGTAAAACAAATAGTCTCGGTCTATTCATAATTTCTTGCCCCACCCCTCCATTTCAGAATATTATAAAGATAAATGATGTTGATGAAGATAATAGTCAGAAGAGATGTAAAATATACCAGTTACCAAAAGTAATACTGTAGGCTTACAATTTTTGATCCCGGACAATGCCAAGTATAAAAACTGGTCCCGTCAATTCCTTATATCTTCCCCCTCCATTTTAACGTATTAAGAAACTATGTCAGGTCGATGAAGTCAATAGTCCGAAGAGATTTACTATATATCCCTTACCAAAAGTAATACAGTAATCTTACAATTTTGGATTCGGGACAAAGCCGATAGAACAAATGGTCCCGATAAATTACTAATTTCTTGTCCCCATACCTCATTTCACAATAATATGAAGATAAAGGATATTAAACACTTTGGATTATGGTTAGCAGGGTATATAGCATTCTAAAAAAAAACAGAGTTCTTTATCCCGGACAACACTGCATTTAAACACACCTAGTCTATCTAGGATATTGAGCACTGTTATGAGCGCTTTAGGGTAACTACCTGCCATATCCAGGATATTCATATGAATGAAAAAAAAATGGATGTAAAATGAATGAGAATATGAATGAAAATTTGAATTAAAAGGTTAATGTAAAAAAATGAATGCAAAATGAATGGGAAAAAAATAATGAAAAATGAATGAAAATAAAATAAATAAACATTAATTAAAAGGTTTAATAATAAAAGTGAATGAAAAATCAATGAAATAATGAATTAAAAATGAATGAAAAATGTAAATAAAAAACAAATGTAAATACATAAATTAAAAAAATGATAGAAAAAATGAATGTAAAAAAATGAATGTAAATTGAATGAAAGAATAAAGGAATGAAAATTAATGAAAAAAAAATTATTGAATAAAAAAATGAATGAAAAAAAAAATGACTCTTTTCCAAACCTCTGACTCTGAAAACTTCACTACAGACTTATGTTCAGAAGAGGTGCTGCTGGTGATTGAGCAATCCTTGTTTCACTACAGACTCATGTTCAGAAGAGGTGTGGCTAGTGATTGAGCATCCCTTGCTTCCCTACAGACTCATGTTCAGAAGAGGTGCGGTTAGCGATTGAATAACCTGCTTATTCTAGGATATTGAGCACTTTGAATTGACTAACTTATACCACTTACCAGATATTATAATCCAGGTTGCGGATAAGAGAACCGCCTCTAGATATATAGGTCAGCTGCGAGTACACAAAATAAGCAGTGCAAGACAAAATTACGGGTTGCCCTTTGGCAAGGCATAGCATCTGCAAGCCACCCCACCAGGGTTATGCTGAAGCCAAGGGGAGCAGCTTGGTGGATGCGTGCTACCAGAAGATGAACTTGCATGTTTAAGTCGATGGTGGAGCACATTCGTTCAACAAAGAACTACTGCATGAGTCTTCACTATAACTTAGTTAAAAATGTTAAATTCCAAATACAGAATCATTAAAAACCTTGTAGAGTTACTCCCCTTAGATCGATTGCCAGCTGCAGAGACCCGAATCGGGTTAAATCTTAATTTAAATTCCTTTTGGATTGATTTAAAGTCTTTTAATCCAGGCCTCGAATTTAAATTTGATTTTTTTTTTTTAACCTTTTTATTCTTTCGAAAGTTTAATACTTAAACCCATATTCTCTCCTTAGCACTTTCTAGACAACACTAAGTTAACCCTTCAAAACATTAAACAACCTAATATACGCTCTTAATAAACATTGAATCACGGGACTTGTATAGAGATATTTTTAAAAATTTCAAATTTTAAATCTTTACTGTTACATTTCACCCCCTTTTTTTTTCGAAATTTATTAAACTTTATAGTCTCACACCTCCTTAACACAAATCTTAAACAAATATACATAACACCTTAAAGCAAATAACGTATCTAAATGAGAGTGATACGTGAATTCACATTTATGTAACAGATGACAACATAAGCTGAAAAGAGCCGGATGGTTAAGTCCTTCTTAGCTTGAAACCGACGGTACTAATGTTGTACTGATTTTTATGTAGTAAAAAATAAATATTATGCTCTTAATTTTGATTCTCAATTAATCGAGCACTCTGCTGGGATTTTCCCCACCATATTACAAAAGAAGTTTATATATATATATATGGATGCTCACTGAATTTTATCTCAGCGTTTTATCAATATGCACTAAGTTTTCTAAGATCCAATTAGCATGACCGACATCATCAGGTCTTTATTTATGTAAGACTAAATGACAATAGGACTTTTACTTAGTCATATCTCAGATGCTGAAATTATGAGCATATGTTTCATTTTAATAGGCATAGTGCATTTCCCCTTATAAAGATGATCTCAAAAACCTTTTCATTACTATTTCTTTAATGGATTTCACCAGTCGCTTCTTAAAAGTATTTGTAGCAAAATTCGAAAATCGCTGAAAGAACCCATTAAACATCTCGTGCCACATACTTCATCTTTTGACTAAGATTTCAACGAAAGTGAATGATAGACAGCGATTTCTATGAGAACCCTTTCAGGAAAAAGAAATAAAAATGATCAAAAGTCTATTTTTTAAGCCAGAAAATGAAAACTGACAGGAAATAAATCTTACAAAGTTTGCATTCATATAAATAATAAAGTGCATACACCCCCCTAATAGGTATTAACATTTTATCAATTTGGTTTCTCTTAATAGAAGTTATATCATTTATCACCTGGAAACCATTCAGAGACGTGCAACAAAGCCATATATGTGAACACCTTACTTCCCTGTGTTTGAATTCATTGATGCTCTGCATTTTTTCTATGCTCAGAATAGCCGAAGCGTGGAACAATCTGCCTGCATCGATTGTTGGCAGTCGAGTATCAAATAGTTACACATATTCAGGAAAAAGATTTACTAAATGCTTCATATTGTTTGAAAAAGATTTGTTATTGATATTTATTGGTCTTTTCTCTTCTTGTGGCTATCAATTGTAGTGGAATGTTGAAAAGGCACAGGTATTTTCGTTAATAACGTTAATCGTCCAAAGATGACATACTATCTGCTTGGAGCACTTAGTAAATACGAGCACATTCACCCAGAAATTTAATCTTCCACGATTTTGAGAGGAAAACTGTAAACATTGACATTTCATATATTTTAAAGAATAACAGTAACAATTACATTTGAATAATGAGTAGATAATAAATTTTGCAGATATGCATTTTGTCTTTCTGCTGTTTCTTTTAAAAATTAAATTCTAATGATAATAATTCATTTCAAACTACTTATTGTAATTATTTCCTCAGATTTGGTTCCTGTAAAATAACAATTAAACGATCGACGAATAATGAGAGTGAATTCTTTCATGTAACAGATACTTGAAAAAATTGAAAACTTATCAATCGACAATCGAAAATAGTCATCAATAATTCTAAACTTAGTTTAATCAACTCCTTTGTATTACCTCTCATTCCATGCACGAGAAGACGTTTCAGATCTTTATCATTCATTCTTTCCATGAACACTAGCAGGCACTAATATTCGGGCTATAATAGCAGGAGCACAAAATATTCTTCCGTTTTTTTGCCTTGCCTGAGCAATTGTATGGACCTCCTTAGATCCCAGTGGTCACTCATGGATTACCAGTTCACGTGTGTTACTCTCATGTGAAATACACATGTTTCGTTTACACAGTTTATCTTGGCAAGGAAACATTCAGTTTTGTCTTTAATGAATGTGATATTCTAATCATATTATTTTTGTCTTGTTTTTATTCCAATTATTGCTTGTAAAGATGAAATATGGGGTGTGGACACTGACCAAGTGTGTAAAGCACCGCAGTAGCACTTAAATTAAATTGTTTCACGATTTGGCCGATCTATTTAAGAGACCTTTTTAAATATCTCTTTGCTGAATCTAAAAAGTATACTAAACTCATCATCATTATATTCGGTTTAACGTCCGTTTTGCATGCTGAATGTGTTTCGGACAGCTTGTAGAAAATGACTTCTAAACCAACCTATCTCTGGTCGGATCTTTATTTAGCCCTCTTTCTCTCAAGTCCATCCTTATAACTCCCTAGCAAGTTTTTCTTTGCCTTCTCGTGTAAACTGACCCTGATACCTCAATTGTTCTACATCTACTAACATAAGAACTCTCCTCCATTCTTTTAATGTGGCCACACTATCAAAGTCTTCTGTTCTGAGAAATTCATTCTCACAAATTAACACATACATGGTGCGTAATTTTCTTGGATTTCCAGCAGAAAACAAGAACAATCCGATAACTGAATTAGAATCATATAGAGATGAAGGCGAATGGTACAACTTTTTTGTTCTTATAATGAAGCCATCCAGTTGATATATTCGTGATCATTTGCTGACACGATAAGAAGGATACCATAAAAACTAAAAAAAAATCTGTTTCCTTATGAATCGTGTATCCAAGAACGGTTTATAGAATGTGTAAATAAAAATAAGTTGGTAACAATATCCACAACACAAAGGAGCTTGATAATCAACCGGCCATGGCAGCCGATTGACAAAACGTTTCATGCTAAACAATACTTTTGTTTAGACCAATCAAAATGCAAAGAAAAAGAGAATACATTTCATGAATGAATGATAAAACTAAAAATATGGCTTCCTAACTTAAAAGAAAATGATTTTTTGCAATTTATAACATTTAAAATTTTAAATATTAAGAAGGAACCTAAACAATAACATAATCAATGGAGCAATAACGATTCAAAATTTCTCGTTCCAAGGCAAAAGAAAATAACGAAAAAAAATACCATAAATCTAAATTCTCTGAAATGAAGACAAATAGAATTGATGTTTGAATTACAAGTGAAAAATAAAAACTTGTTTTAAAAAACTATTGCAAAAATGTTAGAATCTCTGATTGCAATATTCCAATCTAAATGTCAGAAGCCCAAATTACTGCAGATGGGTTCAATAATCCAAGTACAATTACAAATGATTCATGGCTACACATTAGAACAATTTCTAAAGGTCTTTTGTTCGTCCAAAAGACGGTCAGTAAAGCTGATTGGTTCAAACAGTGGGCTGTTCAGCAAACAGAATATTCCTTGAATGAGCTAAAGAAACGACTGCCTAAATTTGACATCTACAAACCATACATCAATCGCCCTATTATTTTAGAATTAAAATACAGAATCAATAAGCAAAAGAGATTAAAAATTCTCAATTCCATGTGTTTTCATATAAAGAAAAATGATTAAATAAAATCTGAATATTAGAATAACTCCAACTCATTAACAATTCAAAGTTCACTAATTTAAAATCTATTAAAGATATAACAAGTCAATAATTAATAATAAAAATAATGCGTTCAGTTAAAAAGTTGAATAAAACATGATTAAAAATATAATGAAAATATTAAATTAAGCTAAATACTTATTAATAGCAGTATTTTTTTTCATTAAGTTCATTCATTTTTATTAAGCGGATAGCTAAGGCTTGTATGTTTTAATTTTTGTCAAAAATGCTTTTATCAAGATAAAAGTACATTTTTTCAGTCTTCAAAATTTTTTTTTACAAATAAGTTATATACTTTTTAGTTATTTATATAAATCACTCCAGACAAGGCATGAAGCCATTTGATGTAAGGAACTAAAAAAATACTACATTAAGGTCAAAAACTAGCCAATGCTAAGTGTTAGATAGATAGATTCTGACCCAGAAAACAGCAATTCTTCCCCCTTTGTCTCATAAATGATCCACTTTCGACTCTCTTAATGCATTATCAAGGTCAAAACCACTCGAGGATAAAGGTTAAAGAGATGGATAGATTGGCAATTGAATGATGAATACAGTGAGAGGATTGAAAAACTTTAGAGATCATCTCCTCTAAGCAATAGCCGACCCAAAAAGCAGCAATTCTTCCCTATTTGTCAGAAACATCGCTCATGGAATGTGAGGATTAAAAAACGAAATTGGGGAAAAGCCAGCGTTACGAGGCTGCAAAAGTAAACCAAAGGTCCACTTTCTACTTTCCACGAATTAAAATATTTAATTTTAATACGCAATTATTTTTAATCTATTTTTTTTATATCATCAAAAAGTCTATCTTTTTATAATATTGTTTTAATTTCTTTTTTATTGGACCATAATCAAGGAAAAAAGCTTTATTTGATTTTTTTCATATATATAAATAAAGTAATAATTAAAAATTAAGGTGATTTTTGGGAACGAGGATTTATTATAATTAAGATGCTTCAACCGATGAGTGTCCGGTCTTCTTCAGGAATATGGATCATTCATAAATGGTAATCTTTTCTCCGTATTTAAACATTTAAGTATATAAGAAACATACACAAATAGTCAACATAATTCATATTTAACTTCTGAAAAAAGGAGATCAACGTCCATAAATGATTCATACATTTAAAGAAGAAAAGAAGGCACATCAGCCGAAACGTAGTATAAATATCAATGGTGATCGATAAAAATAAAATAACTTGATCTTTTACAAATTCAATTGTACTGATTAGTAACTGAAGAAAACAAAAACAAGCAGCAGCATCTTAACCGATAAATCTGTTGTTTACAATCAGTGTCATGCAGAAGGGAGAGCAATGGAGCGGTAGCCCCTGGCATCCAAATCGGGTGACATCTAATCATATTCAAACTATCTCCCTTTCTCATTATATTTCTAAGTACTAGAACTTATACTAGAGTCTTTCGGGCATACAATCAAGGAGGTGAACTCGGGCATCACCAGATCTCTGCATACAACTGCTTACAAGTGTTTCATTTATTTTCACATAATTTGTGATTTAGTTGTTTTTTTTTATTTTTACATGCACCAATGAAATAAACATTACAGCAAGTCAAGTGTTCATTAAAAGTTCAATTTCATACACGTTTAAATGTTAGTGTAGCGTTTACTATTTCAACTTAATCTATTTCAACTGCCAAGTTTAAATTGGCCTTTGTGGATATATCCAAAATATCAGGAAGTTTATTCCTTAATTTTTTAGACGAGGATTGATCATTTGTATAATTTGGATTATTCAGACTACTATTCTCATCTTTGATGTTATTCTCACCACGTTTCAGCCGATGTAACCTCTAACCTACTTCAGGTACATCATGTCGAACTCAGGAATTTATGCAGAATTTTGAACTGAACCTTTTATTTAATTTACGGGTGTAGATTGTTCTCGTTCTATCCACCATGACCGGGTAGAACTTTTAAGTAAGTAATTTTTATTTTATTCTTAATTAGTATCGCCTGTAGTGAGGGTTGGTTTGGTTTGGTTTGGTAGTTTTGTTTTACGGCATATTAACCCTTTTTGGGTTATTTAATGCCGACTCTGGTCATTATAGTAAAAGTTTTTGTGCTTCAAGTTCTTTATATCTTCAAATGTTTAATCATCGTTTTTGGTTTGGTAGTTTTGTTTTACGGCATATCAACCCTTTTTGGGTTATTTAATGCCGAATCTGGTCATTATAGTAAAAGTTTTTATGCTTCAAGTTCTTTATATCTTCAAATGTTTAATCATCGTTTTTGGTTTGGTAGTTTTGTTTTACGGCATATCAACCCTTTTCGGGCCATCTAATGCCGAATCCGGTCATTATAGTAAAAGATTTATGCTTCAAGTTCTAAAAATAAAATAAAAAAGGGGAGGGAGAAAGGGAGAGGGGCTGTTGTTTTTGTTTTTGGTTTTGTAGAACATAATTAAGTTTTACAAAAAAAAAAAAAAAAAAAAAAAAAAACGTCAATGTAGGTGAATTTCGTCTCAGGGAGCCACAGGGCAGCCTGATCTGGTATCACCAGGTAGTGAGGGTTGAACCTTCAACCTTCAGAAGATTGTCAATTAGAACTGATTGTTACTTAACACTTTTTGCACCACGTGTCGATGTGACATAAAAATTCCGGAGTTCAACAAGATGCACCTGAACAAGGTCGAAGGTTACATCGGCTGAAACATTGTGAGAATAGCATCCAAGATGATAATAGTAGTCAGAATAAATCCAAATTATCAGAACGTTTGATTGGTTATCTTAGCAGTTTGGCAGGCCAAGAGCAGACTCGGAATGCTTCCTTGAATAATGGTGATTGAGAGGCTTTGTAGAGCCAAGTCAACTGATGAATTCGACTTACATGATCATGGCTAAAAGCAACAAAAAGGACAAGTGAAACTGACAGACAGACGGACAAGGCAAGTTATAGAGATGTAATGTCTGCATCTAAAAATAATCCTTATTACAATAAATCAAGCTAAACCGTTTCACATTCTGTGGTGAACACTTATCTTGGCAAAGAAGAAAAAGAGTTAGAGTCGCCGGTGTGTTTCATTATGGACTGTAGAGATGAAATAGGCAAGTCGTGTAGCGCCAGTGCCGAAATGACAGTGTATTCAAGGAATGTCAATTTCTCGCACGAGATTGCAGTTTAAGGAAGAGGTTTTATACCTAGCCAGTTTTCTGTTGCTTAGCAGTTGGTTTTTGATTTGCATGCTAATCGGATTGGTCTTTATGGAAAAGTTCTTTGTTTGCAATGATGATGCATTCGAGTCATAAGTGAAACTTGTTTTGGTATTCGTGTTTGCTACCAGTTGGGAGAGGCTGCTTACTTCAGTCCAGTTTTGGTGGCTTAACCTTACGTTAGATACAGTTTTCTTTTTCTAAATGGATGAATGCAAAATTTTATTTCATTCATCACACTTATATTACCATCTAAATGGCTCTCTGTTTCTTAAATCAAAATACAACATCGTCCTTTTAAATACTGTATATATGGTAGAGAGCAAAGGCCCAAACACAGCTACTTGCATGCCTAATTTGCATAATTATTTTTTAAACAGTTTATAATAAATTACTGTTTGGTGCTATTCATTTGTAATTTTATTGTCCTATTTTCATAATATATATGCAATAGCTTTGTCGATATTAACAGTCATTAATCTAACTGATTTAATTAAAAAAGGATAAATTACCAAAACATTTCTTAAAATATTATGTTCATTAATTTTCAAGGGAGGTAATTTAAATGAAAACTATTAGTGTTTAAAATTACAACAGATTTATATTAAAGATATATAATGTAAGTTATACATTTAAAAAGAATATTTAGAGCTACCGGATGACGAATAGGTTTTTGTTTGTAAAATATAAAAGTGAAAACTTATAAAACTAAAATTATTTCTTGGGCAAAAAATCTTGTGGCTGTTTGAACGCATATCAATTCCAAAGAGAATACTAGGTGTATCATAGCATCAGTAGTTAGAGATGTGCACAGAAAAATAAAAATGTTCAACCTAAAACCAGTGAACTTCAAGCAAAGAAACTATTTAAATTATTTGAACAGTTACAATGCCATATAAACAACCTCAGATCAAGTGATGCAATTCGAGAAGCATTTTTGCACATGATTGAACATGGCATCGTCGAAAGAGATGAATGATAGACGTTGACATTAAAAACTCTCAGTTCTTTAGTATCAATTTGATTACACAAACTATTAATTTCAGAATTGAGAATAAAAATCACATTTTTTCTCTTTTAATACAATAATCCTGTTATTGATACTGCCAAATCTGGAGAGGGTGCTGCTCAGAGCACCCTTTTTTGCCTTGACGGAGTACAAAATCGACTTCTTAATCTAGTAGGGGATGATCTCTTCTTTTCATCTACGGCCCTTTTTTCACCAAATAGATGCTGTTAGTTCCATAGAAAATGCTCGACTGAGCTCCAATCTCTGGTTCCTCCCTCTAATACATTCACAGCAAGAACATTCTTTTCTTCCTCTGTGTATCTAAAACTAATGAATAGAATTTCTTTTCAAGAATTTCTTATCTGTGAAACATATTGCCACGAATCTGTCTCCCTGCAAACTACAATATTGCCGTCTTCAAGTCCAATATCAACAAATACATGTCAAGCCTCCTTTTTAAGTAATCTAATGCTGTCTATTTATCATTTTTAGTCCTCTTGTCGTATTGTTCCTGATTCAACTGCTAATCGATACATCTCATTAACCCTTATCCTCGAATCGCATTTGGCCTTCGTAAGTGGTGACTCAGTAATAAAAAATCAACAAAAACAATATCAAAATACAAATTCTAATGTTATATAACAAAATCAGTAGATAAGAGAAACCAATCAAATATTTGAAGTCTGAAACAATGATTTGCGATTCCAGGTCACAAGAACAGGCCCAGAATTAAGATAGATATTACAAAGCACGAAATCTTGTTGAATAATATCGATGGGTCTTTAGAGAAGAGCAGCCTGTCACTTTGACATATTGTCTAAGAGAATATCGCACAAAATGGCTTTATAAGCTAGACATCTTAGAGAGAGCAACTTAGTTGACTACTTAATCATCAAAATATGCATGCCACCAGAGAATATAAAACGTTTCTCCAGTTCAGGTCCCGGAAGCAAATCGAGATGAATGAAGAGTGGCAGCATGCCCTGGCAAGATATCAGCATTTACATAATTCTTCACCAGCAACAAGTCAGTTCCAGAAAGTGGAAGTTTACTGCAGGAGTGAAAAGTTACGGTTAGAAGGGCGAACTTGCTTTTATGACTTAAAATATGCTGATTATTAATGGGTGACGTTTATATAATACAACATCTGTACATTGACATACAAAAGTGCAGTTTGGATGAACTCCAATGCTTCACCTATGGAAAAAACATCAAGGAATTTTCAAACTAGCAAGAAGACCCTATGTAGCTCGGGATTTAATGAGGAACACTATGTCCTTTTTCACGATGCTCACAAAATCATATTACTTTCTTTTTGTTTTTACTGCCTCATCTCCCACCGTTTTGCCCTCTAATATAGTTGGAGGAAACTGAAATTTTGGGAAACTCTCTGAATCAATGTCTTAGACATATGGTTTCGTTTTCATTAAAATCGGATATACGTATTTGAAGTTTCATGTAAGGTTAGTGGGAGAGAATCTCAGCAGAGTGCTCGATTATTATAAAAATATAAAATAAGAGCGTAATGTTGTTTTTATTAATGTTTTACAGAAGGTCAGAACAACATCGGTATCGTCGGTTTCAAATCCTAACAAAGGGGACCTATAAAGTCTCTTTATCAAAACTCTATTCAGTCTCTGTTTACAGAGGCTGAATAGAGTTTTGATAAAAAGGCTTTTATAGGTCCCCTTTGTTAGGATGTGAAACCGACCGTACCGATGTTGTTCTGACCTTCTGTAAAACATTAATAAATAAATATTTGAAGTTTTAGGGAGGTTATACCCCCATAGCTCCCTTAGAGGTAGGCACATAGAGATTTGGCACCTTGAGGGGCATGTAGAGATTCAGGACAACTTCTATTGTCTTTTCAGTAAAAGTTTACCTAAAAGTACACTTTCAGTATTTATGTAGATTCCCTAACATTTTTTTCTATAGAAACTTCTCCCACACACACACACACACTGACATTATTCTCATAGACGCAAAATACACGTGACAACCATTGATGAGTTTAACTTATGTACATAAGGTGACATGATATCCTATCTAATAAAATTTTAAAAATTAAAGTAATTTTGAGATTTATCACTGTGAAAATCTTCAATGGAATCTCTACGTAAAGTTAGGTATGCATATGTTGGTTCTGTTCCAGATGATGCGTCTAATTTCCGTGACTTCGCATCGACAACGATCGGGCAGGTCGCAGAGGCGCCTTAGAGTTGCCGAGACGAAAACGCCAAGCGTTAATGGAAGGCTTGCATGTGATAATATAAGACGAATAAATTCAAAGAAAAAATACATAAATAAAAAGATAAAAACCGAACAAACTGTAGGGTGCGGGGGGGGGGGTCAAATGAACCATTTTTAATCAAATGTGCACAAAGAACTTTTTTTGTAGTGGGGGGATTCTGTCAATGTTTTCTTTTTTATTTGTGTGGCTGTTTTTCTTTTTTTCTTCTTGCTAACATCAAAGAAAAAAAGAAAGAAAATCAGTTAGGGGTTAGGGTTAGGGCTCCCGTTCTTAGCGCTCCTGTTCTTAGAGATAGCCAAGCCTTGCATTCAAACTGCCAAGCTCTAACTGGAAGACTGGCAGACTCTAATATAAGACGAATAAATTCAAAGATAAAATGCATAAATTAAAATCATTTTTTTTTTTCGTGAAAATAATGTTATTTTTTTTAGAGGGGGGGGGGGTAAAATTTTGTCAATGATAAAAGAAAGAAAAAATGATATTATTCCGTTATGCCCGATCGTTGTCGACGCAAAGTCATGGAAATTAGGCGTGTCATCTGGAATAGTACCCATATGTTTATATATTTGAATGTACATTATTCACTCCTAAATTAATTAACCTATCATTATGAATTTTGAAACACAGCTGCTAGGCACAAGGGTTGATAATGTGAGTTATATTTAGTTTAATTTATTTTATGCAAAGAGGAGGTGGAAACTCTTCATGACAATTTAGATACTCTGATTTTTGTGAAATTTTAACAATAGGTATTAGACATCAATCAATAAATATTCCTCAAATTTAAGTCTCTTTGAAGTATGTAAAAGGGGTTTTGAGGGCATAATATGGGCACAACCTTGCATCTGAAAATTCAAACATTTCAGATTTGCATTGAATTTGATCCATAGTCATTAGACACAAATTAAGCAAGATTACCTGAATTTCCATTTCTTCTTAAGACCCCTTAACCTTAAGCCTTAGAGTTAAGACATTTTCTAGAATCGAAATAATGTAATGGATTTTGATCCAAATTGCAACAAAAATTATAGACATAAGGTTTAGTATAATTATATCTTTATTTTAATCTTCATAAGGGAACATAAAAATGTTGCAAAACAGTTCTGTTCGGGGAATTAATTTACTTTTAAAAACTTAGTTCACCCCAAACAAAGCAAGTTGCCACTGTAGACGTAAGGGGCTACTGAGAATGAAGGTGAACATTTAGGGGGTCATCCTAAATTGGGAGCTGTACAGCAAGATGCTCGTTCACATTAGCTTAACATTTTTGTATGTCGGTACAGTCGGAGAAAAAGGGAGCAGAAAAGGAGTTCCAAGGGCTGGCAGCTCGAGGAAAGAAGCTATTGGAATAGAAGGTTCTCTGGCATCTGGGGACCTTCACAGTAAATGGATGGGATTTAGCTGATTGTCGGGTTGGTCGAGTGTATTTACGTCGAGGGGGCACAAGAGAAACAAGTTCATCGGAACACATTTCACTGAATTACTTGTAAAACAAGCACAAGGATGCACCATTGCGGCGATGTGATAGGGGCTGGAGCTTGGTGGATAGTGAGGGACATATCAGATTAGATACTCTTTTTTGTACCTTGTCTAAGAGGGAGAGTCTGGTGGATGCACAGTGTGCCCAGGGGTGGAAAAAACTGTTTTTAGACCTAAATAGGGAGATATAGTGGTAGTGATATTTCAAACATTTGGAATAAAAGTGATCATTTGCAAAAAAAGTAGTTCAAAAGCTTCATCCAAAAAGAAATGGTGGCTTCCCAAAGTCGACTACCTCACAAAAGTTTGTGCATAATTTGCACAGTCAACTGAGAAGTATGAGATTTCCTCCAAAAATAGTCCTAGTTACTGTATAAGTTTGAGTTTGGGATTTTATCATATGGTACCCTGTACAAAACCACTTTAGATAGGTTTAAAGCTCCAACCTTGCACCCAGAGTGATAAGAAGTGGTAAGAAAGAGAAGACATATCGATGTTGGAATATGCCATTAAATGCATGTTATCAATATCGTATTCTGATTTTCAATATTAAAAATAATAAAGCCCATCAATGCCCATCAAAACGGTTTTGAAGGTGATCATGTATAACATGTGACCCATTACAATCATTAAACAGATGTTGTGGAAAATTGTGGGATTTTTAAATAATTTGGCTTGAAATTATTCATTCTTTTCCATTTTTTTTCAAAATATACATTTTTTATCGCAATTTTTCGGTGCGTTGAACCCAACTTTAAGTTATCATAAAATTTGAACCGCATTGAGTTAGGACATGGTTGAGCCCATTTTAGAATCATAATAAGCAGCAGTTGAAAGAATTTAGGATCTAAGTACCTCTATCTTAATTCTTTTAAGTCAGTGTGGCGAGATATTATTTACGTAAAAGTCCCTAAATTTTCCTAAAAGAGGGGCAAAAATTCGAAACATATCATTATCTCAAGCAATATTTTCCCCCTAAATTAAAAATCTGAACAAAAACTGTTAACAATCTTGGGTAGTGTGATTAGTCATTAAAAGAACATAGTATACTGATGAATTTAGTCGAACTGGAAATGACAAATTCGATACTCGATGGAAGTTATCAAGATCACCGACATGACAATTCAAGTTTTACAAAACCTTTATTATTAAATTGACAAACAAGAGCTGGAATATGTGCTAATAACAACAAGATAATTTAACAGAACTTAGCAGAGCAAATGTTATTCAAAATAATTCTGAACCCTGGTTGCTTCCTCATCAAGTACAGATACAAGCTTTTGAGGGCAAGATCGGATGGTATGGCCGAGTTGTTTGCAACATTTACACTCAAGTTGCCATTTTCAGGACGCAATCTTCGGATGTGTCTTGATCATCATTGTCCTTGAATCAGATCTACCATTTTGCTGTCAATCATCGAAAGTTATGTAATTACCTTTGCCGAACAATCACTTGTAATTGGGATGACAGTCTTCTCAATCTTCGCCAGTTCGTCCATGCACGGTTTGAAGTGCAAAGAAACAGATTCTTGTGTTTCCTTTCCCCTAACAAGACAGACTGGTCTTGCATACAAGTTTGAGTTAGAGAGAGGGTTAGTCCAGAGTGTTATATCGCCACAGAATACATGCAGTGGACACCAAAATCCACCAAGGTAACTCGTCGTTTCTTTCTATTCCTCTGCATCACTGCTGTCTCCACTATCCTCTTCTTAAGCGTTCTGGTGACGAATTTGGTGGGAGCCAGAACCGTCGAACCCAAACTTAACAACAACTTTGAGATCTGCATTTCGTGTCAGTTCGTTGATCTCAAGCCAGGAGTTGACAGTCTGCAAAATGACCTCCTGCACGTCAACACTGCTTTTGACAGCCTCAGAAAGAATGGATGAGGAGAGAAGAGTTTTCTTGATTTTATCAACCTCATTTCTCACTGGAATGTTAAAACCGTGCTGTAGTAACTCCAATCGCAATTCCTGATATTGGTTGACTGAGAGATTTACGTTGTATAGGAGGGAACACGCCGACATTGCATCCATATCAGGATTTTTATCTCTGGCTTCTCCATGCCGCTGTGCCTAGCGTTCAGTCAGTGTACGCAACAAAGAAACGGTGCTGATGTTTTGTTCCTCGGCTACACGGGTAAGATTGTTCAGGATACCATCCAGGATCTTGTGACATGTTTGCTCACCTGGGTTTTCGCTGAGCCTTTTCTTCGGTCGACCACCAGCATCAGCACCACGTCCAACAGTTACATCTTTCTCTAATTCCGATGACGACTGCTGTTGTGCCTCAACTTGTTTCACATGAACGAAAACATCATTCTCCCACTCTTTTATCTGATCCGCAGATTTCTTGCACATGTTAATTTGATTCATTGCAAGGGTCCGTATCTTCCTCTCCTGATGGTAGAGCTTCTCGCTGAGAACCCAGCATACATTATGCTCAGCACACAATTTGTTCAGGACTGCGTAGGTGGATGACACTTTTCGGTCCACACTTCCTGCCTGATTTTCATAGATATCATACACTTGTTTATTGGTAATGGATTCCATTTTCAAAAAAACGAGTAAAACATAATCATTAGATTTCGCTTCTAACAAGCCCTCAACCAGCTTCAAACACCAATTTTAAGCTGAGATATGGTCAAAATGCCCAAATATGGAAATTCGGCCCCAGACCCCGAAAAAAAGTTATTTTTGAATTTTTTTGGATCTTTTCAGAAAGGCCTTTAGATTTCGCTTCTAACGAGCTCTCAACCAGCTTCAATGATCAATTTTTTGCCAAGATATGGACTTTTTCCCAAATTTTCTCAATCTGGGCACACTGTGGGATGGTGCACCAGCCCAGATGTGACAACAATACTCCATACATGGGTGGATGGTAACCTTATAGAGATATAGGATATTGTCAGGTGTGAGAAGTTTTCTAGCACAGTAAGTAGAGGGAGTCCACTTTTTTTGCAGCAGCCTTGGCAATGTCTTCTATGTGTTTGTTCCAATTCATGTTACCTGTGAATGTTAGGCAGAAGTGTTTGAACATGGACTTTCAGATAGGGTGTTAGTAGCCATGGTAATCGGTGGTTGAAGAGGTTTCTTGTTGTTGTTGAAGGAAAGGAACTTTGTCTTAGCAGCATTAAATGTTACCATCTATTTATGACCCCATTCCCCTACAGACTGGAGGCCATTTTCTAAAGATTCAGCCATTGCCTCGGATATGTGCACGTCTGTTTTACTTACATGACGAGAGTAGAGTGTGGTGTCATCAGCAAATATACCCATCTCAGACAATATCATCAGGGAGGTCGTTTACGAAAATCAGAAAGAATAAAGGTCCAAGGATCGATCCCTGGAGTACACTTATATCATGGTGTTTGGATGAACAACTATCGAGGACAACCTGGATCTTTCTTTTGGTTAGGAAGGATCTAATTATATGAAATATTTGTCCAGTAAAACCATATGAATGAATTTTTATGAGAAGACTTTCATGCCAGACCTTGTCAAAGGCCCTGAGTATATATCAAACGCTACAACCCTAGCTTCACCTACCTTGTCCAGTGTATGGTATATGCATTCAGAGATGACCGTTAGGATATTCGCAGTAGATGGTGCTTGCCTAAATCCATACTGATGGTCAAAAAGAAGTTTAGCATTAATGAGGTGCCTGACTATCGCTAGATTGATTAGAGATTCAAAGATTTTAGTGAAGAGTGGGAGTAGACTGATTGGGTGATAATTTTATGTGTGTCTTCTATCTCCAGAATTCTTCAAGACTGGTACCACAGAGGCAATTTTCCAACTCTCAAGAAAATCAGATGCTGTAGTGTTTGGAGAGAACAGGGGCCAGTTCAGCAGAGCATTTATTATTGCTATTACTCGTATAAAATCAGGCCCACATGTTTTAGAGGTGTCAAGGTTTTTAATGATGTCCCGGACATGAGATGGGGTGATGGCCAGGTCATCAATGAGAAATTTGGGAGAGAGTAGTTTGCGAAGTCCAAAGTGGAGTTTAAGGAGAAACGCTAAGTAGTTCAGCTTTATCAGTTGCCATGAAAAGGATATCATCGTGGTTGGATAGTGGGGGAATTGTTGATTGCCCATTGTTCACCACACTATTGAATATTATCCAGAAATCAGAAGTACCTAGTTTCTATGACTGAATGCGTTTTCTGGTCATCTTTGTATACATTCTCTTTGCTTCATCCATCACAGTCTTACAATTTTTTCTTGATGCTATAAATTGTTGTCTATTCATAGCTAACTTATGGCAATTGAATGGTCAGAATGTTTGTTGCCTCTGAGTAATAGCAGCTGCACAGTTTAAGGTGAAACATTGTGGAGTGTGGGGCTTGGTGTAGAATTTTTGCATGGGGACATGAGCTTCAATGCCTGCTTTGACCCATTCGGTTACCTCATTTGCACACTGATCAGCAAGGAGAGAAAAGAGTTTACTCCATGGGGCGTCTGTGATGTGATCTCTGATGGAATCAAAATCAGCCTGCTTGTAGTATCTCGTCGTTTTGAGTAACGGCTTTTTAGCTTTGGGAGAAGATTTTAGGGCGATATCAAATATCACGACCGGGCTATGGGCATTCATCACACAAGCTTCGGGCAATGAGGTCAAGAAGTGAGGTTTGCTGGTCCACAGGGTCAGAGAGGCGGGTCAGAAAAGTACAAGTCTGTGAGAGGGAGTGTACTTTGGAGAAACTATATGTGGAGTTACCAGTTGCATCTGTATAGCTGAAGAATCCAAGCCAGTCACGATGAAGTACATTGAAATCCCCTAAATACATGTATTAGAACACTTGAGTCAAGTGAGAGTTCTGTAACTATGCTTTCAGAGACAAAGTTAAACAGAGTACAGTCCTGGGTCCAAGGAGAACGGTATAAGAATTATAAGTAACAAGTAACTAAGCTGTGTAAGCCTTACACAACGTTAGTTACTTATAATTCTGTAAGCTTAATCTAAAGCACATGTAGGCTTGATCATTTGATTCTACTCTATGTTCTCTAGTCAAGGGGAGGGTGTTCCGAACATAAACTCGTAGCTCCTGCATATGTTTGTCAGAGTCTTTACGATCAAGTGGGAAGTATTCAGTCATGTCAAAAGTGTGTGAGGAGATTGAGGATTGTAGGTTTGTTTCACTTAGTGCTACGATGTCCGGGGAGTTTACTAGGAGAAAAGGTTTTACGTCATTGATGTTGGTGCTTAGACCCCAGATATTTGTGAATGCTAACCTCAAGGGCAGAAGCGAAGATGTTTTTTGGTGGGTTTTTGGTTTATGTTTGTTTCTTTTATTTTGTATTGTCATTTTGGTTTTAGATAGAATCGGGAGGGACAAGTGGGTGCTTGTTTGGTGCTAATAAACCCACACACCCAGACCATGACTCAAGACTTGATCCATAGGGGTTGTGGCCTCGGGAAAGCCCATCAGGGATAATTGTAGGGTCCCTTTCCATGCACGACATGGCCTGTACAGTTACCCGCCATATTATACAACTTTTGATGGAGAAGCCGTGCTTAGCGCTACCTAAGAGTTTGGGCTCCTGCACTACCAGTCGGAAACAGCAGTCAGACAAGCTGTCTCACCTGTACCCTCAACCTGTTGAAACAAGAGCGCCCCAGACTAGTCATGTGAGACTTAGTGGAAAAATTTTCCCAAGTTACCCAGATAGAAAGTAAGAGAGATTTTACCTGTCCTGGTATTCTTCTCGTAATGTATATAAAGAGAATCAGCAAGAAAAACTTGGCCATAAACGGAAGTATCTCAGCTTTCAAACAAATATTGACAGTGTAATAAAAACTGGACGCCGAATATAACTTAAGGATAAGCTTTATTTAACCATTTGTTGCTTACTGCGACAATTAGTGTTTTAACATTCACTCTTAATATACACGAATGTAGAACATTCCATTATTACTTAAAGGGGTGAGACGGGCATCAATTATCTTTGTTACTACATTCTCCCCCATCTATCTTCTTATTTGTAGGGAACAAAATCATCCCATCGACCTGGCCTCCTGCGGGTTCTTTGAGGGCGTCTTGGTTGTTCGTGCCCGACATCCATTTCTAATCTAGGCTCCTCGGGACCTGACGACGTTTCGGGACTGTCTTGTGTGGCTGGTTTAGGGCTAAAATATCTTGCTCAAAATCGCTCTCGTTTTCTACGGCGCTTCAGTCGCTTGGTGTCTGAGATATTGGGTGAAACCGCTTTCGTGGTACCCATCTGTCGTCCGAACTAGAGTCAGAGACGACTCTGTTAGTATATTCAGATTCGTTTTGTTGGGACTCTGAACTTGACGTATCTGGCACACAGTCACCTAAGTGGGTCGGACTTGTTCCACGAACCGGAGCTGTATATCCATCTGAAGCAGTTCTACGTTCATATACATTTCCTGCTGGGGCTAGATCCCTTAAGGAGACAGTAGATTGCCTTCCTTCTGAATTTCTGACCAGTGCATACTGCGGGTTCGCTTCGATTAATTCTACCTCGCTTACCAATGGGTCATGTTTACTGTGACGAACATGGCGTTTTAATAAAACTGTGCCAGGTTGTGCAAGCCACGAGGGAAGTGATGTACCTGCTGAGCTTCGTCGTGGGAACGAGAAGAATCTCTCATGTGGGGTAGCATTTGTCGCTGTACATAATAGAGTCCTAATAGCGTATAAAGCCATGGGGATGAGACTTTCCCAATCGGAGATCGGACTATTGCGATTTGCTGCCGCCAACTGTACTGTCTTCCATATTATGCCATTGTATCTTTCGCACTGTCCGTTTCCTTGAGGATTGTGAGGAGTTGTTCTACTTACAGCTACTCTTCATTCATGCAGAAACTGCTTGAGTTCGTCCGACATAAAAGCAGACCCACGATCTGAATGTATATATGCAGGCACTTCAAAAAACGGCAAAAATGGAGCAGAGGCCTTGAATTACTGTTGCAGCCGTTACGTCTGGGGAGGGGATGACGAACGGAAATCTTGAGTACTCGTCTATTATTGTGAGCATGTATTTATTTTTAGTTTTAGAGGGGAAAGAGCCCTTAAAATCCAGGTTAAGTCTTTCAAAAGGCTGTGTGGCCTTAATGAGTGTTGCTGGAGGAGGTTTGTAGAACCTGGGCTTATTTTCTGCGCATATCCGACAAGAGTTTGTAATTCTTTTTACGTCTTCAACAGAATATGGCAAGTTTCTGCTCCTGACTACGTGAATCATTCTTGTGATACCTGGGTGACACAATTCCCTGTGTATATACTGAAGATCATCTGAGCCAGTTACCAGGCCACATACCCCTGAAAGCATGTCGACCGCGGCATTCTCCTTACCAGGGTGGTAAGTGACGTCAAAGGAGTAGCAAGAAAGCTCCATTCTCCATCTCGCTATTTTCTCGTTTTTTATTTTACTCGTTGTATTTGGGTTAAACATAAACGAGACCGACTTTTGGTCAGTGATTAATTCAAAATGTCGGCCGATTAAGTAATGCCTCCATTTTCGTAATGCCTCAACTATGGCGTACGCTTCTTTTTCTATTTCCGAGTGTCGTCGCTCGGATCGCGAAAGTGTTCTTGAAAAAAAAGCTACAGGACGACCGGATTGTCTCAGTGAGGCAGCTATCGCACAGTCGGAGGCATCCGTCTCAACTAATAGAGGGATAAAAGGATCCACAGCAGAAATGGCAGACTGAGCAATGTTTCTTTTCATGTTTTGAAATGCTCTGATGGCAGAACAGGACAACAGAAAAGTAGATACTTGCATCAATGGGTGTATTTTTTCTGAAAAAGACACAAGCCATTGGGAGTAGTGAGCAAACATACCGAGGGCTCGTCGTAAAGAGGGCATATTTCCAGGGATTGGTAATTCCATTAGGGGTTTCAGTCGCTCGGGATCTGGCGTCATGGTGCCATTTTTGACAATGTATCCCAATAATTTGATGCTTTTCAAGTTGTAGGAACATTTTTCACTGTTCAAAGTCAGATTATATTTCTTGACGGCAGCCATGAATCGTTTAAGGTTGTGGTCATGTTCAGCTTGGTTATGTCCGCATACTGTGACATTGTCTATATATGCAACAGTACCCTTCAATTTTTCATTGGAGATTATTTCATCTATTACCCTCTGAAAGCTAGCCACACCATTTGTTATCCCAAAAGGAATTTGGCAGAACTGATATAGGCGACCGCAGGCCTCGAATGCCGTGTAGGGCTTATCCTCTGGCTTGATAGGTACCTGATGGTAGGCACTTCTGAGATCCAAAGTACTGAAAATGTGATATTTTGCAATATTAGAAATCATTTCGTCAATACGAGGCAGTGGATAGGCATCGATTAATGTGTATCTGTTGATGGTCTGGGAATAGTCAATGACCATCCTTTTCTTGTGATTTCCAGTGGCTGTTACGAGGACCTGGGCTCGCCATGGAGATTCACTTGGCTCTATAATTCCTTCCTTAAGTAGTTTTGTTACTTCTGCTGCTATGAACTGTTTGTCCGTTTCTGAATAGCGTCTTGATTTTATTGCTACTGGTTTGCAGTCAGGAGTTAAGTTTGTAAAAAGTGACGGGTGCCGCACTTTGACAGCTGCTAGTCCAC